>CM032643.1:8753339-9116167 GCA_019097785.1 Fraxinus excelsior
AAAAACATAAATGACTACGAAATAGTACCATTCAGTATAAATGTAAATGAAAGTGAAAGATTAAGAAGGATGATTGAAGAGGAGACAACAAACTGGAACTTAAAAGAAGGCTACACTTGTACATCATTTTTAAATAATGAACAACAATCTGCATATAATACCATTATGGAAAAAGTCAATTCAAAATCTAGCGGGATTTTTTTCATCGATGGTCCAGGAGGAACGGGCAAAACTTTTTTGTACAAAGCTCTCCTAACAGGTGTACGGTCTCAAAATTTAATTGCTTTAGCTACAACATCTTCTGGAGTATCTGCATCTCTTTTACCTGGAGGTCGAACAGCTCATTCAAGATTTAAAATTCCTCTTGAAACAGTTGGTGAAATTATTTGTTCTGTTAGTAAACAATCAGCTTTAGGGACTTTATTAAAAATGTCTACATTAATACTTTGGGATGAAGCACCTATGGTTAATCATTGTACCGTTGAAGCCGTTGATAAAATGCTCAGAGATATTAATGATTGTAATTTGCCTTTCGGTGGCAAGGTGGTCGTTTTAGGAGGAGATTTCAGACAAGTTTTACCAGTAATACCGAGAGGAAAAAAAGAAGACATAATGAAGGCTAGCTTAGTCTTCTCAGACTTATGGCCTTTGTATTTACATTTACCCTTAGTTGAGAACATGCGTGCAAAATTAGATCCTGCATTTTCTGAATATTTGCTTCGAGTTGGAAATGGAACAGAGGAAAAACATAATTGTAATTACATTCAACTTCCGGCTAGCATAATTATACCATTTGATGATGAAGTTACATCTTTACAAATTTTAATAAATCATGTTTTCCCAAATATAGAAACATATGTTGATACTTTACATACGATGGGAAATCGTGTAATTCTTACGCCTAGAAATGAATGTGTTGATTATATTAACAGAATTTTACTTGATCAGATTCCTGGTGAAATTTTCACGTATTATAGCTTTGATGAGATGATTGACAAATCAGAACAAAACCTTCAGGAAGATTTCTTGAATACTTTAACTCCAAATGGTATTCCACCCCATGAATTGAAGCTTAAGATACACTGTCCTGTTATGTTGTTACGAAATATCAACCCTTCTGAAGGATTATGTAATGGAACACGCCTTACCTGTAAGAAATTCAATAAGAATGTAATTCTTGCTGAAATTGCAACTGGCGAATATCGTGGAAAACATGTATTTTTACCAAGAATTCCTTTTGTGCCTCTAAAAAATGATCAAACATCAATTCATTTTAAACGAACTCAATTTCCAATCAGACCATGTTTTGCAATGACGATAAATAAAGCACAAGGTCAAACACTTGATTATGTTGGTTTATATCTCCCTGAACCAGTCTTTTGTCATGGTCAACTTTACGTAGCATTATCAAGAGCTAAAACAAGTAAATCTTTAAAAGTTTTGTTGAAACCATCAAACAATGACAATTTACACAATATGTGTACAAAGAATGTTGTTTATAAAGAAATTCTTTCATTTATTCATTCATAGAAGTATAAGTAAGTATTTGTTTATTTATTTGTTTCATAACTAATTTCATTTTCAATATTTTAAATGTATATATTTCTTATTTATGAGGTGAACTGAATTACTGATAATTGTCTTTATATGCAGGTATATTTCACAGTATCTTCTTATACTTATAGTTGATAGTGGGAAACTTGATCCGAATATGTATGGATAGCTTTCACTCAACCTGGCTTCATTATTTGCTTCTGGTCGCAAAACTATGCTAGATGTGCGTGACACATGTTAGCCCGAAGATGTAACATTGAGATATGAGTTATTTTATAACTAATGTATAATTTATTTTGCTATTGTAATTTTCAATACATGTCTCTAATTACAATTTTTTTCCTTTTTCATTCAAGAAATCTACATTTTGCAAATTCAGGGTGAGTATTTTGTCATAATTTCAATATGCACCAACAATTACTTTCAAATAGCCATTAATAAAATACATTATATATATTTTCAATATATTTGACTTTAACTTTTATTCACTTTAAAATATTGCTAAAAAATATTACTGCAAAAACAGAACACAATAAAATTTACAAATGAATACAAATATGAATAAAAAAAATGTATTTGTCCAAAAAAAAGTATAATCAAAGTCGACAAAAAAATTATAATCAAACTTATATATTTGTATTTATTATCTATGTATGCTTTTTATATAATATATGACAAATTTTTTCGCCGACAATTATAGTAAAAATAAAGATATTTTGCATAACACGTGGATACACCACATTAGTATCTAAAAGACACGTACCTATGACATTGAAACTTGAATTTGAAATTATTAGGTTATCTTTCCAATAACATATTAAAATAAATTATTTATTTATTAACACTATTCATCTAGCTTCGTCTTCTATAAATAACTTCGTCTTGACACTTTTTCTTACTTACAAATCACAGCCCAAACACAGGCATGGCTACACCATATAAACTTATCCCACAAATTGCAATTTCAGAAACTAATTGGTCCGCAAAGGTGGTTATCATCGGAAAGCAAATACCCAAAATTGCTCGTAATTCCAACACCAGATACCAAACTATTCTGCTGATGGATTTAGAGGTACAGTAACTGAATAAATTTTCGATTTTATTTTGTCTATATATTCTATAAGCACTTAACAAGTTCTTTAAACAGGGTAATGAAGTCACAGCAACTCTGTACGATACAAATATTACTGCACTTAATGATCAACTGGAACCGGGAAAAACTTATGTGATCTCAAATGCAACGGTGAAAGAAAACAAAAGTCCATTTAGAAGAACAAGCTCCTCTGACCAAAAAATATGGACCATAACAGGAAGAACAAAGATTGAAGAAATAGATGAAAACAATTTAAACTTCGTCTTCTCACAATATCAACTTACTCCATTTCATCAACTAGAACACCACATGGATCAAAACAGCAATATCAGTAAAATTTCTATCAAATATTATACAATTATAATTATATGTATGATTCTGTGTATCGAAAAAATTATAACAATTTTTTTCTCAGGTGTAATAGGAATAGTTGTGGACGTTAAACCAAAAAGAACTATCCAAACTCATTTTGGCACAGAGGCCGTTCTTCAGGATATCATTTTGATAGATAAAGAATTTCAAACAATGATATTAACGTTGTGGGACAGTTTTCTGGAACGAGAATGTCTTACCATTATAGCCAATCTGACCGATCAGACCAATCATATGGGCTATAAACCTTAAGGTTTCTTCGTTTAATGGTATAAATGTTAATTTCATTTTTATTTATTTACATACATCTACTTCGCACAAATATACCAACATTTATTATTTACTTTGCAGGTATTACTTTATCAACCAAAACTAACAGCACTTTCTTCATCAATAGCGACATACTGGCTATGGCAGAGTACAAAGATTGGTACTTTAAATATAATATAAAAAATACATTTTACATTTTTATAAATAAATATACACTGACTTTCTTCTATAAGCTGCAAGTTAACAAAGAAAAACTTGACCAACTCACGCAAGATCACGGTTCTATTCCTCTCACACCACCGAAAATAATACCTCCCTCCGACGATAAATTTACGCCAATTGCAGAGTTACTAGGAATTCATCCTGAGGTAAGTCTTCAAATATATGTTCATTAATATAAATATGTTGATTTCAAATTTCAACACTTTCTAACTGTTAATATTTTTATTGTGCAGAAAAAATTCTATTGGGTGCAAGCACGTTGGAAGATCATTTCAAAAAATCAAAAGTTCTGGTACATGTCATGCGATAACTGCAAAAAATTGTCGAACGCAGATCTTGGAGAAATTCACAAGTGCCGATTTTGTAAATGTGAATATGCAAAAGCTGTACCAAGGTAATTTATATTGTGCAGATTTTATTTAACACATCAATAGAGTTAAAAATTCACGTTATATATCTCCTCCAGAGCAAATGCTTTCGTGCATCTACAAGACGAATCTGGAATGATAGACGCAAGCATCATAGGAAGCGCTGCAGAAACATTGTTACAGTGTACTGGTAACGCCATAAGGACCCATTTTGAAAAGGTCAAATCACAGTTTACATTCTTGAAGATTGTTTTCTTATTCTTAAATATTGTTTTCTTTACATTTCAATATTTCCAATTTACTACGTTCTACTCTATCGCAGGAACCAGATGTGGACATAAACAGTTTTATGAAAATTGAAAGTGAAAACGAAATAGATTCGATATTTTATCTCAAAGCGACACAAAAACGGCAAAATCTTTCGGAGTGCCATTTTGAAATTATCTTCACCTTCAACTCTTTAGAAAAAAATGAACCTTCAATTGCTGCAATCAATGAGACAAATCCTGATAAAAATTCAGATGTAGAAGACAACAAAGACAGCAAGAAAAATAAAGGGAAAGGGAAGGCACAATCCTCAAATAGTGAACCATCCGGAAATACTCAAACAACAACTGCTGCAAAAAAGTCTCTCTTTCGATCAGATGATTCTCTTCAACCAAATTCCAATACAGAGAAGAAGGCTCGCAAAAGTTGAGTCCTCAGTAACGCATCAAGAGTGACTTTAACTTTTCTTTTTTGAAGCAGTCAAGACGCAGTGAATACGACCTTCTCCATACGTAACATATAACTTTTGAGGCAATATGAAGAGGTTGTTTTGGGTTTTTGTTATTTTCTAAAACAGATGAATAGGTTTTGAAAGATACTTGTTTAGTCGTTTCCGTTTTGGTAAAAAGTTATTTTCGGTCATGCTGTTTGTAAATATAAATAACAAATATATAAAATAACCCTCTTTCGTTATAAACATTAACTCCTTTATATATTGAATTAATATTTATATATTGAATTAATATAAAAAAAATACAAAGACAGACATGCATTATTCTCGCCACAACTTTCCGTCTCCCCATTTACCCCATTTACAGAGACATGAAGAAAACCACGAAGGAAAATTGACGTGAATATATTCTTTGTTACAAATTTGTTTCTACTTTTAAATATTTAAATATGCCAACATTTTTTATTACATAATTTTTAGAATAAAAATATTTGGCCGGAGCATTCAAGTGAGAAGAATCTATGACCGAAAGTGGAACCTCCACAGGGACATCGGCGGGAACAAGCTCTGTGTGGAGACTCGGACCTCCGCACGCGGAGAGTCCAGCTCCGCGCGCGGAGATTACACCCTCCGCGCGCGGAGGCTATAACCTCCGCACGCGGAGAATAAACTCTCCGCACGCCGGATACTGTAATCTCCGCGCACGGAGAGTAGAACCTCCGCACGCGGAGAGTGAAACTTCCGCGCACGGAGGTTATAATATATTTGCACCTTCAACATTATATATATTATTAAAATTATTTATACAGCTATTAAAAAAAACGTTTTCACAAATATTTCGAAAAAATATTATTTCAAAAGTTGAAAATTCTGTTCATTTTTTTTTCTTTACATTTAATATAAAAATTTTATCCATCCTTTTATATTATATCCATCATATTATTTAAATTACTTCTAAAACTTATTTTCTTAATTTGGTAAGTAGATTTATATTATCAAAATAATAAAATAAAAAAATTATTACAAAACAGTATTACAGTTAATATGTTTTCCGTAATTGAATAAATCCAATATAACTGAATAAATACCTACAATAACTAAATAAATCCAATAACGAAATAAATAATTACAATAACTAAATAAATAACTAAATAATTAAGAAAAAATATGATGGTTTAAAACTTAAAAACAATAATATTCAAACCCATTTTAAAAATAAAATCACATCAATTTTATTTTTTTTTCTCATTACCCCTATCTTCTTCCCATCTCCCCCAAAAATCCCTAAATCTATCATTTCTCACAAATCAATTTCTCTCACTTCTCTCATTCACCCCTCCATCTCTCTTTGAAGCAAAGCAAGATTTTCCACCCAGAAGCAAGGTTTTCAAGGTAATCGGCTTTTCAAGGTTTTCAAGATTTTCCACTCGACCTCCGCACGCGGCGGACAGGTCCTCCGCGTGCAGAGGCTCTGTGCTCCGCACGGGAGCTCTGTCCTCCGCGGGAGGACAGATCCTCCGCACGGAGATCTATCCTCCGCGTGCGGATCTGGCGGACAGACCCGCGGAGGATCACCGTCTTTCCATACAATTTTTTTTTCTTTCCAATTTCATATCTAATTCAAGGTTATTTATTCCTGCAGATGTCTCTTGATTATATCGTTTCCCCATATCAATGGTTCTCTGCCACCATCACCCAATTTCCATTGCTTCGGTATGTTAAAGATTTCATCCAACTTATTGACGAAGACAAACAGTCTTTGATATTTAGCAGCAGTTTGTGTGGGTTTATTTGTGGATATCTTTATAGAACAGAAGAGCAACAATTTTGTAGCAGATTAATACATGAGTTTATATTGAGGATTGTTGATTCCGGCAAAACAAATGAAATATGGGTCAAATTAAATAATCATTTTGCCAGATTTGGTATTCAAGAATACTGTCTGCTTACTGGATTACCTTGTCACGAAGTAACAGCAGAACTCGACTCCAGTGATGATCGACTTAGAAATATTTATTTTCACGGAACTAAAAGAATCACTATGGTAATGCTTTTCGAAACATTTCATCAATGTGAAAATATGGAGGATAAATTCAAATTGGGATTAGTCATGTTAGTGGAGTGTGTTTTAAAACCAGTTGGAAGATATATTAATTACCAGACATTGGGCATGGTTGAAAATCTAGAGGAATTTCTTATTTATCCATGGGGTCGTATATCGTATTTCGTTCTGTTGAATTCATTGCAACAACGCGCACAAAAGCTGCGAAACAACCAACAGACAGATCGAAAATATTCCATACATGGATTTCCACTTGCATTTCAGGTATGTAATTTATATTTTTAATAAATTTTCATTTACCTATGGAATAAATTTTTGCGTATAATATTCACTTCTTATAATTTTGCAGTGTTGGATATACGAAGCCTTTCCACAATTTGGGCAACAATTCGGTCGTCGCAAACGTAGAACCTTACAGTTTCCCAGAATACATAAATGGAGACCAAACAAATTTCTGACTGAAAAAGTAATCAGAGATTTTTTGACCTCTATAACCGCTAAAGAGGTATTCTAAAATTCATTATAATCATTCAATAATATTTTACTATTAAATTATTCGTTTTAAAAATTAATAGAATCTTCTTCCATTGTTATAGATTGAAGTCATTCCAGTTCTGATACCCACGGAAGAAGAATCAGAAACAGTGTGGTGCACAACGCTGTCATTGACACCAGATAATGAACAACATATATTAGATGGTATCGTGAATGGAACATTCGCTAACGTGACAGAAGAAATCCCGCATACTACCACACAAGAACATCAAATGAATAATCCTGATCCAGGTACTTCATTTGAATTTGAAATACCGCCTGCTGACATACATGATCATGAGACAGATGTGCCGGCTACTACATTTCAATTTGAGCCAGGTTCTTCCTCTTCTCGCTATAATTATGTAACAAAAGAACGCATGGAAAAACTTTTTGGCATCTACAAGCAACATTTGGTATCAGAAGTGTCTAATTTATACGATAATTTAAAGGCGGATATGGTTCAAGAATCAAGAAATCATGAAGCTAGATACCAAACCATTCTTGACAACCAAACACAACTATTTGAACAACAGAAACAATCACAACAAGACATCCAATCCATGAAATCCTTCATAGATACCAATATAAGTTCACTAAAATCTTCAGATGCTGAAAGGAATGAGAATATGCAGTTTCATTTGTCTACTTGGAAATCTAATATGGACACTATTGTAAATTCTCTACAACAAAACGTTCCTCTAAATAAAGGTCGAACAAATGATGAATCTACATCATCATTTATATCTCCTTTGGAAGACTTTTCTGTGGATAAATACACAACCATAACAGATTGGATTGACAGAAATCCACCAGAGTAAGAAATCTACTTATACTTTATTATTTCATATATTACAATTTTCGTTCTATTGTATTGAAACTGATATAAATTTTTTTTTGTAGTCATTACTGGGATAACGGAAGCGGGCACAAATATAGTCGAGATATGCTGCTGACTATACAAAATACATCTGAAGATCTACATGTTTCGGTTAGTATAATGTAGAAATAATAACTGCAATATTTGCAATGCATAAATAATGTCTCTCATTCAATTTATTTCTTTCAATAGATTATTAACACAGAGTTAACACTATTGAGATGATTGATTCGTGATAAATCTCCTCGCGTCTCTAAAGAATATGCACTCTTAGATTTCTCATTTGAAGATGAATGTGCTCGTTATATGATATGGCAAAACAATGTCAGACAAGGCCTTGAGAAGGGAACTTCACCAAGCTCTGTTGTGTTCCAGCAATATGTATCCGGCATCTTACCGATTTATGGAATTCCATGGAAAAAGTGCAATTATCTACTAATTCCATGTTCGACGCCGGTCAATAATTGGTATCTTTATCTTGTGGATATACGCGAATGGAAATTTCAGATATATAATTGTAGCCACACCATTCGCTACCCAGACGAAATCAAGCTGCATGCAAAGGCGGTATTATTGTTAATTCAAGGGTTATTAATGCCCTCTGACAGACAGGGGTTAAGAAAATACGAAAACAAAAAAATGGACATACATATTATACCCTGTCCTGCTTCCAAAAACAGTGGGTGCGCATTAACATTACTTAAAATTAAATTTACTTTCATATTAACATTACTAATAGTCTAATACTATATTGTATTATTTCAGGCCTAATTGTGGAGTATTTGTGCTCAAACACATTGAATGCTTCCTTTTTGGACAACCAATTGAATCAATTTCATTGGACAAGATCAATATATACAGGCGAAAAATTGCAATCGATGTAGCTTTCGATGAATATTTCCTTCGCCCTTCTTAAATGTCAGGTAAAATATATATGTTCTGTGTATTTCACTATCCAAAACTTATAGATTACGTCAAATGGTGTATGTCTGCTTAGGTCAGGGTACCAGTTGTAGTTGTTGGTTGCAAGGTAACAAATTTGTTTCCATGTGCTTCTGCAGATACGTTCCATGAAGTAAAAGGAAGCGTGATAGGAGAAAACAGGTATTGCTACTTGTAACTTAATCTCATATATAGTGTAGCTCTACTCATAGATGCTCCTACATCATTTAGTCCCATGTTTGCTTTAGATAAAAATTAGATTTTTAATACATTTTGAAAAAAAGGTGATGAAATATGTGGTTAAAAAGTTGTGGATCCCATGAAATATGTGGATATAACTGAAAATGCAATAGTCGCTTTTGCCTGAAACCTCAATACCTAACCTAGGTACCCCTCTACCGAGGATTGTTGCAAGTACTATTATTATTGTGGGTACCCAATTGGAAAAGTGCTCTCATAGGATTTCTTGATCCTGCTCTAAGAAGTATTTCAAGTGTTGGAGATTCCTTCCTGCTGCTCAAAAAAGTGTTGGAGGTGCTGCTAAATATTGGAAGTATTCAGGAAGGTAGCATTATTATTCGTAACTCTAATAATTGGATTTGATCCAAAAATGTCAACTGCACTTTACTATCAAATCATTGTAGATATTTTCAGTTTATTGTATCTCCTAATCATGTATTCTATTTTGATCAATCAATATGATATTTAAGGTTTTTGTTTTACGTTGTTATTATCATTAAATAGCACGCTAATAAACATATAATAAGTACAAAACTCGTGTATCGCACGAGGCGCCAACTAGTATTAACTAAAAATGTGAAAGTAATTAAAAGATCAAATATGATTGTCAAGTGGTGCGACTAACAATTTCATTTTAGTTATCACCTTTAATCTTGCCTCTCAAATTCAATTCCTAACGTTGTACATGGTCTAATTACTAATTACATCAATTTATTGCCTCTTGAGTTCAAATCGATTATATCTTGTTTAGTCAACTCATTATATCTCTATGTTAATTTGAATAAGCATCAACTGAACCATTTGATTACCAATAATTGTGTATCTCTACATTTTACCTAATTGTCGAATTTTATCTCATGGTCTACATTTTTAATTCACATCTCAGTTTGTTACAATCACAAATCATGAATTAATGATCAAGTAATTCAAGTGTGAAGAAAAAAAGTAAAATCAATACGTAAATAATTATTACGCAAATCTTGAGAATCGAGATTAAAGGATTAAATCTAAATTGTTAGGTATTTGATGTAATTGACAAGTCTGTGAACAAAATGGACTAAAATTAATATGTTGTAAAAGTCAAGGAATAATGTGCAATTAGTTGAAATTAAGTTATATTAGGTTTAGGGTTCGAGAATGGGAAAGAAGGAAAAATGACTTTGGAATTTCGATAGACTGTCGTCAAGGTTTAACTTGAGCGTCAGAAACAGAAACTGTGTCGCTCGCCTGTTGCCAAACTTTCGCTCGAACGACACACTGTCACTCACCGCTTACACAACTCTCGCTCGAGCAACAGGGTTATCCGAATAATTTTTAATTCATTTTTTAAAGGCTTTTTATCCGACCCATTTATTCTTTAACCTACATATAAATATCAGAACACAACTGAACGATTTTCAAAAGGTTGAACATTGAGAAAAACACATTCTTTTGATATCATCTTTATATATTTGCTTTCAATATTCGTCATGTTATTAACTATTGGCAGTGAAAATATCAAACTCAGAATCCAAATATCAAATTGTTGCTTCCTTCATATATGTTAGAGTTCTGAAGATCAATGGAAGGTGACTAGACTTCAGTGGTTGAAGAAAAGAACGCAGTGTTCTTCGTTAATCCATATGAGATAGACGATTTCACAAAACTGGGAGTTGCTGCAGGAGAGCGCAATCCAGGAAATCTTTGGAAACTGCAGCTGAGAGTTGGTGCAGAAGCACAAAATCCATGAGAGCTATTGGAATTACAGTCTGAAGGCCAAAAAGTACTAGTGGTACTCGAGTCTTGCGGAATGTAAGTTTTAAATCGTTTATAATGGATTGTTGACTGGCAAAGTGCCCGAAATTTTTACTCAATTGGGATTTCTCCATGATCAATTCTATGTGTATTTATTGTTTTCATAATTGCGGTAATTCAAAATAGGAAAATCTGAATTGCATTATTAATCATCTAGAGATAATTAATAGTTACTTGTTGTTAATTAATTATTAAATTTTTAAATTCCGTGTAATCACATGTTTACCCCCCCTCCCCCCTCTCTCTAGGTGTAGTTTGAGTCGAACTTCGTATTTTCAATTGGTATCAGAGCCTTATTTCCATTCATGACCCTTAATTAATTCTAGATGAGTCAGTCATTGTCTGTACCTTTGTTTTTCGATGCAAGCAACTATGCTTATTGAAAAGTTTGGATGAGAACTTTTCTTAAAGCATTGAATGAGCATATTTGGATTAGCGTTCAAACTGGGTGGATTGCATCTTCAACAGTGTTGCTAGTGTAGTTACACCCACTGATATTACACTTTGGACTAAAGATGATCTAGCTGAGTGTTACTAGAACAGTAAGGGCATTCATGCCATATTCATGGTTGTGTCTGCTTAAGAATTTGATAGAGTTTCGATGTGTAAGATTGTTAAAGAAGTTTGGAAAATTTTAGAAACCACACACGAGGGAACTAAAACTGTTAAAAATTCTAAATTGCAGATGTTAACATCTATGTTTGAAGAAATTAGAATGAAGGACGGTGATCGTTCGATGAATTCTATGCGAAGCTAAATGACATAATTAATTCGAGTTTAACCTAGGTGAAACGATTCCCGAGTCTAAGATCGTTAGAAAAGTCCTTAGATCCCTACTTGAAAGGTTTAGACTAAAAGTCACTACGATTGGAGAAAGTAAGGACTTAGATGTAGTTAAGATTGAAGAACTCGTAGGATCCCTTCAAACCTATGAACTCACCGTTTCTTAACCTAAAAAGGTTAAATCCATAGCCATGAACACTATTAGAGAAGAAGAGAGTGAGTCTACTGATGCTGAGACGCTTAGGGACGTCGAAATAACTTATTTTGTTAAAAAGATCCAAAAGATGATGAGGAATAAAAAAAAGCCTCAAGAACGGAAAAATGAAGTCTCTAATAAATTCTCGAAAGAGAGACATGTGAAGAATAACTCTAGGACTGCCAATAAGAAAACCCAATCAGTTAGATGTCATGAATGTTAGGGTTACAGTCACTATAGGAATGAATGTCCTAACTTGAAAAAGAGTTCGAATAAAGAACGACGTAAGGCATTAGCAATAACCTTGAGCGATGATTAATCAAATTCAAGTGCTCAGAGTGATACATCTGGTGGTGAATATGAACAAAATTTTATGACCTTTACATTTATATCTACAATTAAATCTAATAAGGAAAGTGAAAAGATTGAAAATGATGAACAGAGTGAGAAACCCGAATGAGAATATGAGGATGAATCTCATATTCACGAATCTTATCGTGAACTATTTGAGGAGAGTTTTAAAATAAAAAAGGTTAACAAAGTTGTACTGAAAAATGTAAATGACCTTGAAAGAGAGAAATAAAAACTCATAGGTGACCTTCAGGACTCTATCAAAAATCTGAGTTTGAAGCTTGTTAATAAGAACTTGGAAGCCAAAGTTAAATTCTTAACAAGTGATCTTGAAAAATCTAATACTCAACTCCAATCATTCATGAGTGATTCACAGAAACTTGATAATCTATTAGGGATGAACATGCATGCTGGAAATATGAATGTTTTGGGTTACATTCAAAACGGTAATACTACTACTAGTACATCCTAGTCACGTTCGTCCGACCACTAACAAAGCTCGGAATACTGTTTATCCTAAACCAAAGGACAAAAATGTCTTAGGATCGAGACCTACTAGGCAATTTACGGTCAATTGTTATACATATCAACAACAACCTCCGAGCAGGTTTGAACCTAGATTTATTCCCATTTGTCATCTGTTGGTAAGGTTACCTTGAACGTAAATTGACCTACATTTAGATGACCTTAGCTTATAATGCATCTCCATGTATTATTGTTAAAAAAATAATTTAATAGCTTGGTTCATCTTATACTTTTGTTCGAAACCTATTTGACTCGAGTAATTAAGCCCGAGGGATTTCTCTTAACCTGGTGCATATGGTCAAGTGACTTGGGTTAACCGGCCTAAAACTCATTACAGAGGTCAATTTAGTCACTTAATGGACAAGAGTCTGCACATAAAATATTTTCAAACATTCAGTGTTATTTTTGTCAAAAATTATTCGCTAGCTTATCACTGAGCCACGCTCGAGCGATAGAAGTAGAAGTTGTCTCGCTCACCCTCGCTCGAGCGACATCCCATATATTTGAATTTTAACGTTACTTTTTAGGGTTTTACGTAAAATTTCCTATTTTATCATCAATTTCTCCCAAATTTCCCCAACCCACGTCAAATTTGTGTTTTGTCCACGCCTTGAACATCCCAAATCATTCATTTATGATTCCAATTTCATCAAATCAACAAACTTCAAAGGTAAAATATTAAAATCATATTTTTTCGTTTTTGTGATTTGGGGGGGGGGGGGGGGGGTTATGATTCTTGGTCATTCTTGTTTCAGGTCACTTACTCAACCACGGGGAATCATAGAAGACATTTTGGTAAAAGTTGAGAAGCTGATATTTCTTGCGGATTTCCTCATTTTGGACATGGAAGAAGACAAGGGTGTACCCTTCATATTGGGTAAACCATTCTTGGCTATTGGAAGGGCTCTAATAGATGTACAACGAGATGAACTAATTCTGAGATTAGGAGAAGAACAAGCCTCTTTCAACGTTTTCAACGCTATGAAATATCCTACAGAATCATACAGTTGTTTTCAGATCAAAGTTGTGACAGTGCAATTCATAACACCTTTCAACTACAACATCCATCTGACACTTATGCATTATGCATCATGCATTCTTGGTCCATTCACACTGATTCTGAAGAGATGGAGGTCTGTGCAAGATTTTTGGAGACAAATCCACCATATGTGCAAAAAATGAATCATGAGGAGCTGGGAATTGGTTTACCAAAACCACTACCATCAATTCAACAAAGAGTAGTAGAATCAATAAGATGATTTTCTTTAAACAAACTCAAACATCTATTTCCACCACTAAAGAAATATTCAAAAGAATCAAGTTTTGATAAGGAAACTAAATTGTGGGAAATAGAAGGTACATAAATAGTTTGAAGTAAATCTAAATGATGTTCTGTGTCTAAAATCAAACGGTGGGTTCCAATAGCTTCAACAGAAACTTTAACTCGATTGCCTATCATAACAAACTTTTCATTTGGATTTATAATCTAGATTGAAAGGAATCCCTGCATCGTATTGGTAACGTAAGGGGTACATCCGAAATCAATCCACCAAGTATTATAAGGAACTTCTGCTAAATTAGAGTTAGAACATACATAAGAAATAATCTTACCTTTACTTTCGAACCATGCCTTACATTTTAGGAAGTCCTTTTTATGGTACCCAAGTTTACGACAGAAATGACACGTATTTTTCTTGTGTTCCTTATTGTGGATTTGGGCGAAAGATTCATTTATCTTTAGCGGTACTTGCTTAATGCTCTTTCTAGACCTTTTTCTTATATTTCTTTCCAGTTTCTTGATGACTTACGAGATGAACAGAATGAGTTCCTTGATTCTTAAACCTTGTCTCCTCTTGCACAAGCATACTATGCAATTCATTCATATTCAATTTGTCCTTTAAGGTATTATAGTTTATATGGAACGGACCATACTCAGGAGGCAATGAGTTGATAATAAACTGTACCAAAACGTTTTCACCTACAGTCATTCTAAAAGTCTTAAGTCTTACTGCAATGTTACTCATTTCAGTAACATGCTCATACATGGTACGTGACCCATCAAATTTCATGGTGGTAAGTGTTCCCATTAGTGTGTCAGCAAGTGATTTGTCAGTTGTTTGGGAACATTCTTCCACAAACTTCATATATTCCTTAGCAATCTCAATTTTAGGGATAGTGGACTTGATACTTTTTGCTAAGGTCATTCACATAAACATTAGGCTTAATTTGTTTGATCTTTCCCAAGCCTTGTGGAAAGATTTTTTATCAGCACTAAGTCCAAAACACCTAAGTTGAATTGGACTTATTCACACCAGTTAGAGAAATTGAGCTCATTGAACGTGGTACAGATAAAGCGTGCGAATGCAGAGAAACGGGAATAGATACTGCAAAATATAAAATGCTCTAACATTAATGCTTTGAGTTTTGACTTAAACCATTTAAATTCAAATTCAAATAACATTAAATGTATACCATAGTTCTCATTTGGGTGATACTACGTTATACCATCATAATAAATATAATGATGCTAGTTAATTTCATGTAATTGGTAATTAAATATATCTTAACCAAACATGTCTGGTATCTTTGGAAATACAAAACACATTTAACTATGTATATCTTAACCACGATCATGTTCAAGATTAATAAAATTAACTAATCAACCTTTGGGTGATCTATGACAATTTTATAATCTATGAAAGTCAATATAATCTTGACAATAATAATAATAATAATAATGTCATCTTCATTCATAAGCATCAAACGATCAAGAATAATTGACAAATAAATTATGTAATTTAGTGTTCGCAATATCATAATGTTTGGTGACTAACAAACAACTTTAATCGAACATTAATTACATAAATAAAGTATTTTATCACTTAATTTTTATTTACATGCTCTTATTTAATCACAAAATACATAATAAACACATCACTCGACTATTAGCATTCTTGAGCAATAATAAATCGAACGATAAAATATCAATCTTGAACAGAACATGTACACGGTCGCGTAATGGCAAACACTTGTTCATTTATAACCATCTTTTAATCAATTTAGCAATATATATAATTATTGGGTTAAAATAACACGGAAATCAAAGGAAAAAGGAAAAACTAAGGTGCCGACGGAAATTTATGCATTAGTGGTTTTGACCAAATTGCCAATCATTTTTCCTTTTTGCCATATATTAAAGTTTAGTTTCCTTGATTCATTGGCAGCAATTAAGATGAAAAATTAAGAACCCAGATATAAATTAACACAATTAACTAATTAGTGACCGATTTATTTATCCGGCAAAAGCATATTCATAGGGGTGATCTATATAAACATACGAAACATGGGCGGACCTAGGGGGTGGCTTAGGGGGCAAGTGCCCCCCCCCCCCTCAAAAATTGCTTCCAATTTTTTTTTCCCAATTAAATATTCTATGTTTTTATTTCAATTTTCGAAGTCATTACGGGATGTAAAACGAAATCGAAATACTACATTCTTAATATCATTTTGAAGTGCTCACGATCTAGTTTTCTACGTCGTTAATGGCGTACAAAACTATCAATCGTAGCAAATGCTACGACTTGTCAAAGTAGGCCGTTTAAAATTAGCATTTCGAAAATTTCGATAACATACTAACTTTAAAAATCATCCGATGATCGTACGCTAATCGAATTTACAAATTGCTTATATTATTTCAAAACTTATTTCGAGAACTATATATTATAGGCATACCGAATAGTCCAAACAGATATAAAAAATAGTTAAAGATGCGTCAAACGTTAGTCTTAAAAAAGCCGTCTAATTCGTATTTTCTTTTAAAAAATTCAGTTATTTTATTAACATTTGTTATTTTTGCAATACAAATTTTTCAATATAGTCTTCATCGTTTTATTAAGAAATTTTATATGGAATATGACATCAAAAAATTTCGAAATTTTACATCCGAAAAAGTCATATCCCATGTGAATTTTTGGATGCAGAATTACATGTGGTATGATTTTTTTGGACGTAAATTTTTAATTATAAAATTTATCCCAACTTTTTTTCAAGTTCGACTGTGTCCCCTAACTTTTAACATCTACGTCCGCCCCTGATACAAAACATAATTATTAATGCAAATAACACTTCTCCATTACCCATCTTGTCAAATCCAACAAGCATCATTACATGAAACCTTAATGTATTCTAATTTTAAACCTTAATTCATAAATCTATAAAAAATAATTACGGATCGATAATCTTCAAAGGAAAATCAAGAATTCCATAATATTGGTTCTGATACCACATGTAAGCAATTATATAATCATAATACCAAGATCTTTAGAATTAATGATTTTCACATATAGATTAATTGACCAAGAGACATACCTTGATCCATAGCAATAATTGAAAGATTTAAACCTACAAAATAAGAACTAATAAAATCTAGAAATTGTTCTATCTATTTTCCTCACTATAATTGAATGAATTAATTTAATGGGTTTCATTCACTTTTATAGGCAGAGTGAGGCAGTACAAGGGTCGTGCAAACTATTCACTTTACATCAAAGTTGATAGCTATAAAAAATTGCAACTTCTCAATTGACCAATAAAATTTTAACAATAATAAACTACTTTAATTAATTTATTAATAATATTATTTGGACCACATTAATTGGTTTTACACAAAAAGCCTATAGAATTGAGATATCTATAATACTCCAGAAAATTATAATTAGAAAAGCATGTAAAATCAGAAGCCTAGCTAAATTCTTGCTCTTCATCCTCTAGACTTGACTTGGCGGCAATTGCCACGGTGAAGAAGCTCTTCAGGTGCTTTGGTGACCAGAAAAAAAAGGCTATATAACGTAATTTGATAAGACGGTACGAGAGATCTATTCGCTTCAATTTTTCGAGTCCAAGAAAAATCAAGATTTTTTTCTTTTTTTACATGTTTTTTATTTCAACATAATGATGTCAATCTAATTATAATAAGATCTAAAGGATGAATCGCAACTTTGACGGCCCCCACCTATCCTTGGTGAAGGAGGTAAATCGTAGGTTATGCCTCCAAATGTACAGGATGGAAAGCTGCTTGTACACTTGCACTTACCCAATGGCCAAATCCATATTTCAGGATTCGAACCATTGACGCGATAACCCCAAGCAAAGGTGGAATTTTTCCATCTTCTCATTTTACCATAAGATCTATGTTTTCCAATCGAAGAGCAGAAAATGAATAGGATTTGATTCCCATTGTAGACCCAAGCAAAGACTCCATATTCTGCCTTGTCCTTTACTAATATAACTACTTTAATTTATGAATAAAACAACTAATTGTCAATGTCAGAATAGGAATCGCGTTTAGCATT
Organism: Fraxinus excelsior; assembly: GCA_019097785.1. Lineage (NCBI taxonomy): Eukaryota > Viridiplantae > Streptophyta > Magnoliopsida > Lamiales > Oleaceae > Fraxinus > Fraxinus excelsior. The sequence continues at coordinate 8,771,595 of CM032643.1, forward strand.
TTACCATTATATAATTGTCTTCTATAATGCCTGCCGGCCAATTTTTTCTTGTCCTTGCACTATGTTTGATGTAACAATAACATAAAGAATTCGGGAATCAAGCATCCACAACTAGTGCAGAAATGGAACAAGAATTGTAATGAATATTAAACTAGCCGTTTGACGGTTTTTGTTTTTACTTTTACTTTCTATAGAAAAGATTTTGAAAAAACTACCTTAATTTTTGTCTGAAAGTTAATTTTGAAATAGCTTCTAGTTCCAAAAGTGTTTTTAAAGAAAGTCACGTAGATCAGCTTTCTTTAAAAGCACTTCTAACTAGAAGAACTTTCATGAAATTAATCAAACGAATTCAAAAGCAATTTTTAAGTCTCAAAAAATGCTTTTGACTTTCAGAAGTCATGTCAAATGGACCTTAATTTATCTTCAATTAGGTACGTCTATTCAACTATACAACATGTTTATTACACACGCTCGTACGTAGAATTGCTTCAACTCACGTGCATGTTTTGTGTCCATTGGGTGCACCAACATGGAGTTTGTCGTCGTCGTTTTAAAATTTAGAATAATGCTAAAACTTAAGTTAGAGAATAGAGCCCCATTTTTTTTGTCAAAATGTATTTTAAAATGGTGTTTTGTTGGAGAATGCATGGTTAAAAAGTAAGGAAAAATTTTGAGTTTGCATGGATAGGAGAATGTGTACTTAAAAATAAGTTTTGAAAAAGTAGAAGTCAAACATAGGTAGAGTTTGTGCTAATATCAAATCTACTGTGTATAAAGAGCACAGGCCAGTACTAAGAAACTATGACAAATTAACAGAACACCAAAACTCTACGATGGCGGAAATGGAGGTTGTCATGGCTGCACCACCATCATATGATCGTCTGCAAGAAGTGAAGGAATTTGATGAAGCAAAAATCGGCGTCAAAGGCCTATCAGATTCCGGTATAACAACCATTCCTCGTATCTTCATTCATCCACAGGAAAAAATATCTGACCTTAAAACATCATCCACATCTTCTGGAATTCCCATAATCGATCTTTCTAACGTAAACTCGGCTGATCATCGGCTTATAGTTGTTGAACAAGTTCGAGCAGCAGCAAATACTTGGGGCTTCTTCCAAGTTATAAACCATTGCATACCGTTGTCTGTTCTTGATGAAATAACTACTGCTATAAAGTCATTCCATGAGCAACCTCAAGAGTTGAAGGCGAAGTATTATGTGCGTCAAGGGCAAAGCGGAGTAACTTATTCTAGCAACTATGACTTGTTCAAGTCCAAAGTTGCAACATGGCATGACTATAATTCTGTCTGGATGGCGCCGGCAGCACCACATCTTGATCAGATACCTGATATATACCGCAATGAGCTGGTAATGCTGAACTATCCCGTCTAAAAGGTCATCCAAATTGTGTCTTTAACCCATCCTTCGTGTACATGTCAAATTCATTATTTTATCAAATGTCTCGCTTTGAATTAAATCTTCAACGCACAACCATGTGCACAAATTTTAGACAAGACTTAGATCCAATATAATGTTGAACCATTTAAACTATTGCCGAGGACATATTTTATTTACTCAAAATTTAATCTTCGGACAGGTAGAATGGGACAAGAACGCTGCCGAGTTGGGGAACATTGTGGGGGAGTTATTAGCAGAAGGATTGGGACTCGATTCTAGAAAGCTCAAGGAATCATCCCTTTTGGAGACTAGGATATTTGGAGGGATGTTCTACCCGTATTGCCCTCAACCCGACTTGACAGTGGGGCTTTCGGATCATACTGATCCTGGGGTTATGACAATTTTATTGCCTAATCAAGTTCCAGGATTGCAGGTGAAGCATGAGGAGAAATGGGTAGATGTAAAGCCTCTTCCAGGTGGATTGATCATCAATATTGGTGACTTCCTTCAGGTAATTTAATCTTTTTTCTTGATTTCTCATGTCAAGAAATAGAAATCTTGATACATATCGAGACAAATGGTAAAAAGGGTTTTCTTTTTCAGATTGTCTCCAATGGCGAGTACAAAAGTGTGCAGCATCGTGTTAAGGCTAATTCGCACAAGGAACCACGGATTTCTATTGTTCATTGGTTTGACGTTGGCAATTGGGATGAATCCAATCACTACGGACCACTGCCAGAGTTGATTTCACCTGAGAAACCAGCTCAGTATCGTATGTTCTCAAAGCAAGAATACGTAGAGAACTTCTACAGTAAAGGACTTGACAGTAAATCTCTAGTAGAAAAGCTGAAACTGTGAAAAGGAGAATGGACTTGTGTAGTTGTTTTGCCTAAGCTTTTCTACCCATTCATTCTCCATTTTTGGTTCTAAGTTTCCTTCTGTTTTCCCCTGCTGTGGTATGTACTTCTCATGAAGATAAATGAATGTCATTGTGGATTTGAAGTGGTTGATTCTGCTTATTTGTCCAGAAGGATAGATAAACACAGAAACTCATTTACTACTTGCCTACTAGCATTAACAGCTAATATTTTGGATATGGGATGATAATCCACCCTGTTCATTAGCTGTAAGTCCAAGCCCTAATGTCCATTGGCAGGCTGTAAGAATTATGCCCAACAGGGGATGTAAGATGAACATGCTATGATGGTACTTCGAGTTAGCCTTAGTTCTTATGGCGTGGCCCTACCCGGTCGAGGCACAAGATGACGAGCCATAAGCCAAAATGCCTGTTACAAGCTTGATTTTGTACATTGTTTTGCCAAACCTAGCTTATATGGTCTCGTGTTGGGTATTAATCAGAAAATCAACTGCGTGAAATCCCAAACTATTTTGCCTACTACATGCAAAATCCCACTAATATTACAATTCGCTCCTTAAGTTGACAAAAGTTAGAAAACTAAAAACCATTGGCAAAGTGCAAAACAATTGCCAACCATGAAAATCAAATGCTAGTGAATGAAACTAGCACACAAAGTCGAACAGTGGCAATTCTATCGGGGAACAAACTAGTACAAATTTAGTAGTATAAAACATTGCTTCCAAAAACAGGTTCCACACAATTCAGTTGGACCAAGACAAAATTTGAACAGGGGTAATTGATGCAAGGATCCTTATCATCTATAGAATATTAGAGCAACAGAAAGGAAATGATCCAATGCTGCCTTCAAATCCAGGAAATGACCAAAACATGTAAATGCAACCGAGATAACATCACAATGAATAATTAACACCCTAAAAAAAAACCCATCAGACGATAAATAAAATTATAAAAGTCATATGATATTTGGCTTGTAATTCAGTAAAATTATTCTCATAATTTGTCAACAAAACTTGTGTTTAAACTACATACTTCCAAAATACACAAAATGAGAATAATGAACTTGAGACTAGAGGAGTCCCTCCAAAACCAGCAAGTACGATTGCCCAGGAGGAAAAATCACAGCCTTCTTCCCCTTCTGCCACCCTTTCTACGAGTGCTGTCTGTGGGAATTGGAGTCACATCCTCTGAAATGAGAGTAGATAATACAAACAGATGAGTCATTTTAACAAAATAATTGACAGTAAAAGTAGAAAATGAATTGTAAATGATGAGGAAGATAATTTTGGAGCGGACATCAATTCATGTGAGTGTAAATTATATCACCAACTTAGGCCATGTTTGGTACGGTGTAAAATTAGATTTTAATCTAAGTCAAAGTCAAGCAATCAATATTAACCATATCTTTCCTGAGTCCCACAGTTTTCAACCACACATTTCAAAAACTTCTATCAAAATCTACTAAAAATCTAATTTTAATCCCCACAAAACACATTCTTAATAAATTGTTGGGATTTAATACCTATACGACCAATTTTCATTCCAGAACGAGCAAGGGCTCTAAGCGCAGACTGGGCACCAGGGCCAGGGGTCTTTGTCTTGTTCCCTCCAGTTGCACGAAGCTTAATATGAAGAGCATTAAGGCCCAGTTCCTACAAATTCCAGCAATCACAAAAATTTAATATTTCATTTCATCGCCCTATGACAAAACTCTCTAAGATGATAAATACACACTACAACAAAAACATGGACATGGATGAAATAATGGACAAATTCAACCCTCCATTATAATGCATCAATTTTAGAAGACAATGGTTTTTTACCTTGCATCTTTGAGAGACGTCTTGTGCTGCAAGCATAGCTGCATATGGGGAAGATTCATCCCTATCAGCCTTCACCTTCATACCACCTGTAGTCAGAATGGTGAATGCATATTTAAAAAGCAATTTAGGCATGCTGATGCTCATACTCGATCTGATTTCAAATGCTCATGAGGTACGAAACCACTTGCGTAACAGAATTGAAAAAAATACAAAAAGAAAAGATAAGTAACCCAGAAATCAACTTCACGACAACAGCATTGGGTTTCATGTCATAAAAAGATAGCAAGAAAACTAAATATGCCAAACAGTATTAGTTATTATTCATCATCTACGACAAATAGACATCAGTACTACAACCATGGAATCATCCACAAGGCCCTAATTAAGTTTCTTTCAGAAAAGAATTTTCTATGACATACTCCCTCTAATACAAAGTGAATGAAATATCCAAGTTGGAAACAATTAAAAAACCAAGGGATGTTATTATCATCAGTACTTGGCTAAAACTGCAATTTTCTTCTTAATTCATAAGCTAATATAAATGGCAGATCAAATTTTCATCAACCAAAATGACAAGAACTTGATAATTGTTCAAGTACACTACACCCACAAATAGACTACATTACTACTCTTGGAACTAACAGAACAGCGCCATACACGAAGTAAGAAATGTGTTGTAGATTAATTATCAATGCAATCGTAAAAACTGCATCAAAACCTTGAGCAATAGTACATACCGGTAATGCGAACCATGGTTTCCCTTCCGGACAAATCCGTCACGTGCTGCATAAAAAATGCATTAGTTACCTTAAGTCATGCTACAATGTTCAATTACTTTCCTTTCTAAACTTCTCAAAGGATCGTCAAACACAAAAAATCAAGAATGATTACTCACAATGAAGGTGTCGTTAAAGGAGGCAAAGATGTGGGCTACACCAAAAACAAGTTCCCCATCCCTGGTAGCAGGTCCAAGGGTAACATTCTCTTCCTTGGGTTCTCTGGCCTTTCTCCTCGACTATTAATCCCAGAAAAAGATAAGAATTTGGGATAGGCGTTAGGTTCAATACACAATTGCTAAAAGATACTTTCAACAAAAAAATCAGTGTCACCATCGAAAGACACATTTCAAACATAAATTCATGTTTTCCGTATTGACTTCTTTAGGCTCAAGATTAACTTTTTGAAAGATAACAATGTAACATTTTGTGCATTGATTTTAAAAAAAATAATGATAATAAAATAAAATTAAGAAGCAAAGGAAAACCAGGAGACATAAATAACCACTACAACAAAACATTATAAAGATGATGATTTCCACCAAGAATTTGATCGCCAGGTCCTGCTGATTCGCTTCGAATCAGTAATGAGAAGCGTGTCTTAAATTATCATCTGACATTTTTCATCTCAATTATAAAAACTCAATAACGATATAGTATCGCATTCAATTCACCACGAGAGCTACAAAAATTGACTTCCCTTCTGAAGCTTTCTATCAATGAATATGATTTTGTGACCAAAAATATATAATTGATAGTGAATCAAGATCCTGAATACAAAATAATATGAAAATTAGAGAAATTCACATACTAACCATGGCTTAAGGCTAATGCGAGCAATAGAGACTAGTTGTTTCTGAAGTTTGACAACAGCCTAGCAAGTCGGGAGTGGAAAGGAGCTAGAGAGAAAAAATGCGATCCTCGAAATATATACATCTAGGGTTAGTACTGGGGTGAGACTTATAATACCTTAATTGCCCCTCCGTTTTCTTATATTTACGGATAACTCACTTATAATAAGGACATGAGAAACCAGAAGAAAGGCACGGGCCGTGCCGACCTATGGTTTTTAAAAAGTGAGCCATATTTTAAAGATTGCATTTCAAACATTGGAATTATAATTTTTATATACGAAAATCAGATAATAATACATTATTTTAATATTAAATAATAATATTATAAATTTCAATTAATTATATACTCATAGAATTATAATTCTTATATACAAAAATCAAATAATAATACAGTATTTTAATTAATTATGTTGGAAATATTGAATGAGAAACATTGATGAATGAAAATCAATTGAGAAAATATTGAATGAAAAACCGTTTCTCCTCCATCCCTCCATCCATTTGAAACTCCTCATTCATTTTCATTAATATTGTAACTCCTCATTCATATCACTACATTCATTACATTAAAGGGCTGGCTCCTCATCTATGGCTATAAATAGAGGAGCACTAGTGAGGAAGAAAAACACACCTACAACTACAAAGAAAAAAAAATAGTTTCCTTCTTTTCTTTCCGGCAGCTTGAAGCTGTATCTCTTTTCTTGTTTTTTTTTGCTTAAATTCTTTGAGAGTGGAACACGGCGGGTTCGTAGGCGGTTAACGTAGTGCAACGTGAACCGACGACCGATTGTATCCTGGGAATCGAACACCGATCAAAACCTCGTGCACTCCGGTGAGGCGGCGAATTCGATTTAAGGAAACCGTGTGAACACGAGCCTTCGGTTTGATTGATATACTTTGATTCACCATCATTTTCTCCAACAAGCTTAAATCGAATTCCTTTGGTGGATCAAATTCTGTTCATCGGTTGGAAAAAAAAAAAAAAAAAAAAGCTTGTTGGAGAAAATGATGGTGAATCAAAGTATATCAATCAAACCAATGATTTGGACAATTATTACCAATAATTGGAAACCATCTAAAACCATGCAAAACTACTATACCTACCATGCAAAACGTAACTTCCCAATTTTTTTTTCTTTTTATTCTTTCTTTTCCAATTTGTTCCACTAAAACTATCTTAATGCATTTATGTGAATATTAATCATAACTTAGAAACCATATGCATTGAAAAAAAAAAATTAACAGCTTGAAAAAAAAATAACAGCTACAGAAACCGGGAAAGAAAGGAAAAAGAAGACAGAACAATTTTTTTTTTTTTTTGACAATTATAATTCATGTTTAAATAATTGTTAAAGTTATTGAAAATTTGACTATATAATTTGCTCTCTTTTTCAATTCTGAATTTTTTCCGAATTGATAACATAGATTTTGAATCTATTTCTAGTTTACAAACTCACTATTGTTCTAAACTTTTGTTGTTGTTCTTTAAGGTTAAATGGCGTCACATGGAAATGACGATGTGAACAACGCTGTTGGTACCGGTGTACCAAATCCAACAATGATCGCTGTCAACCCTGTGGGGACCTCGACTGACATTCCTCCTGTTGATGGGACTATTGGTGGTGGGATTCCTCATGTTGGGGTGAACCCCACTTTGCCTACGGCTGCGGCCTCGGAAATTCAATTTGGCACAATACCCTTGCCAGTACCTAGGGCTGCGGCCTCGGTACCTTTGCCAACGTTTCCACCTCAATTTCCGGTGAATCATGCAATTCGACCGGATAAATTTCCTGGCACTGATTTTAAGACGTGGCAGAATAAGATGATTTTTTATCTTACTACTTTGGGCCTTGCTCGTTTCCTCACTGAGGATGCCCCTGTCGTGGCCGAAAACGACACTGATATGCATAGGCGTGCGGCTTGGGATGCATGGAAAAGTGCTGATTTTTTGTGTCGCAACTATGTCTTGGATGGACTACAGAATTCTCTGTATCACGTGTATGTGGTAAAGAAGTCTGCCAAGGAGCTTTGGGAGTCCTTAGAAAAGAAGTACAAGTCCGAGGATGCTGGGTCTAAGAAATTCTTGGCCAGTCGGTGCATGGACTTCGAAATGGTTGATTCACGTTCAGTGGTGAGCCAAGTGCAGGAGTATCAAGTGCTTTTGCAAGAAATGCAAGCTGAGGGTCTGACTATGTCAGAATCTCTACAGGTGGCTACTGCTATTCACAAGCTACCTTCTCAGTGGAAGGCTTTCAAAAGCAATTTGCAGCATAAGAGGAAAGAGATGTCTTTCGAAGATTTAATTATCAAGTTGCGCATTGAGGAGGATAACAAAAAGGCTGAACGTAAGTCAGGGAATTCTTACTCTGAGAAGGCTAATGTATTGGAACACGGTCAAAGTTCTGGTACTAATAAAGGTCAATCCTTTAAAGCCAAACAGGGTAATGGAAATTGAAAAAAGCAGACCACGAAAGGGTCTCAGTTGAAACCTACCGGTGGGGTAGGTAAGAAGCCTAAGTTCCAGTTCAATGGAAAGTGCTTCAATTGTGATAAAGTTGGGCATCGATCAGCAGATTGCCGTCAGCCTCGGAGGGATAACAAGCAGCGCCCTCAGGCTAATATGGTTGGAAATGAGAGAGATCATCTCTCAGATGACATGTCTGACCTAAATCTCACGGCTGTGATTAGTGAGGTTAACCTGGTAGGGTCTAACCCCAAAGAGTGGTGGCTAGACACTGGGGCCATTTGCCATGTTTGCTCCAATAGGAGCATGTTCACTACGTTTGTACCAGTTACAAATGGTGAAAAGTTGTTTATGGGAAACTCTGCGACCTCTGAAGTGCTTGGTAAAGGCAAGGTGATCCTGAAGATGACCTCTGGCAGAGAGCTTACTTTGACTAATGTGTTGTACGTGCCGGAGATTCGCAAGAATCTGGTCTCTGGGTCTCTTCTGAGCAAGAATGGTTTCCGCATGGTCTTTGAGGCGGATAAGCTGGTGATTACCAAAATAGGAGTTTATGTTGGGAAAGGCTATATGACTAATGGCCTATTTAAATTGAATGTAATTGCTGTAACCCCAACTATTATGAATAATGAGAAAACTCCTTTTGTTTACTTGCTTGAGTCTCCTAATTTGTGGCATGGTAGATTAGGTCACGTAAACTACAATGCATTACGTAGACTAAGCAAACTAAACTACTTGCCTAGGTTTCAAATTGATTCAAATCATAAATGTGAAACCTGCGTTGAGGCTAAGCTTACTAGGTCTTCGTTTCATAGTATTGAAAGAAGCACCGAGCCATTGGGACTAGTCCACAGTGATGTGTGTGACTTAAAATTTGTCCAAACAAGAGGCGGCAATAAGTATTTTATTACTTTTGTCGACGATAGTACGAGGTATTGTTATGTGTACTTGCTTAAAAGTAAAGACGAAGCTATCGATAAATTCATTCTTTATAAGAATGAAGTTGAAAATCAACTTAGCAAGAAAATAAAGGTGCTACGAACTGATCGTGGTGGTGAATATGAATCACCTTTTGGTGAATTTTGTGCTAAACATGGAATAATTCACCAAACTACTGCACCTTATTCACCTCAGCAGAACGAAATTGCTGAGCGTAAGAATCGAACGCTAAAAGAAATGATGAATGCTATGTTGATTAGTTCTGGATTACCACAGAACATGTGGGGAGAAGCTATTCTTTCTGCGAATTACATTTTGAATAAAGTGTTAAGGAAGAATATGGATAAGACTCCGTATGAACTTTGGACAAGTCAAACACCTTCATATAAATACTTACGAATGTGGGGGTGTCTTGCCAAAGTTGTGGTGCATCCTCCTAAGAAGGTCAAGATTGGACCTAAGACAGTTGACTGTGTGTTCATTGGTTATGCACAAAATAGTAGTGCATACAGGTTCCTTGTGCATTATTCGAATGTACTTGATATTCATCCGAACACGATTATGGAGTTTAGGAATGCACAATTCTTTGAGAATATATTTCCTTGTAAAACTCCTAAACAGTTAACTCCTGTTAAACGGACTATGGAATCTTCTGCTACTGGCAGCAGTAAAGATCCAGTTGAAGAAGGTGAGGATAAGTCTAGACGGAGCAAAAGGACCAAAACTTCTAAGACGTTTGACCCTGATTTTCTCACATATTTGATGGAGAATGATCCTCAAAGCTATAAAGAAGTTATATCTTCTCCCGATGGTCATCTGTGGAAAGAAGCCATCAAGAGTGAAATCGATTCTATCCTACAGAATCATACCTGGGAATTAGTAGATCTTCCACCGGGTTGTAAGCCTTTGGGCTACAAGTGGATCTTCAAGAAGAAGATGAAAGCGGATGGATCTATTGATAAATATAAAGCTCGGCTAGTAATCAAAGGTTATAAGCAAAAAGAAGGCTTAGATTACTTTGATACTTATTCTCCTGTGTCGAGAATAACCTCTATCCGAATGATAATTGCTATTGCAGCCTTGCGAAATCTGGAAATACATCAGATGGATGTAAAAACAGCTTTCCTAAATGGAGATTTGAATGAAGAAATCTACATGGAGCAACCAGAGGGGTTTTTAGCTCCAGGTCAAGAAAGGAAAGTCTGTAAACTGGTTAAATCACTTTATGGTTTAAAGCAAGCACCGAAGCAATGGCATGAGAAATTTGATAATGCTATGCTTTCTAGTGGTTTTCGAATCAACGAGTGCGACAAGTGTGTATATGTCAAGGACACTAATGATGGATATGTCATATTGTGTCTGTACGTCGATGACATGCTCATTGTCGGCAGCTCTGATAAGATTATCAAAGCCACTAAGAATATGTTAAACTCAAAGTTTGACATGAAAGACATGGGTCTCGCGGATGTTATTTTGGGAGTAAAAATCACTCAAATATCAAATGGACTTGCGTTATCTCAATCTCATTACTAGACAAGTTCAACAAGTCAGATACAGCTGTAGCCAGGACTCCAGTTGATTTGAGTCTCCACTTATCCAAGAACACTGGTGATGGCGTGTCACAGTTAGAATATTCTCGGATAATTGGGAGTTTAATGTATTTAATGACTTGTATGAGACCGATATAGCATACTCAGTTAGCAAATTGAGTCGCTACACGAGTAACCCAGGTACGATCCACTAGAGAGACATTTTCAAGGTGTTACATTATTTGATGTACACTCGTGATTTTGGACTGCATTATTCTAGATACCCTGCAGTAATCGAAGGGTATGCTGATGCAAATTGGATATCTGATATGTCAGATTCCAAATCTACTAGTGGATATGTCTTCACTCTTGGTGGTGTCAGATTCCAAATCTACTAGTGGATATGTCTTCACTCTTGGTGGTGCGGCTATCTCTTGGAAATCGTCCAAACAAACTTGCATCGCAAGATCTACAATGGAATCAGAATTCATTGCTTTGGATAAAGCAACTGAAGAAGCAGAGTGGCTTCGCCAGTTTGTTGAGGATATTCCAAGATGGTCAAAGCCTGTGCCTGCAATTTGTGTTTATTGCGATAATCAATCGGCAATTGGCAGGGCACAGAGCAATATGTATAATGGTAAGTCTCGACATATTCGAAGACGACATAATACCATTCGACAACTGCTCTCACAAGGTATTGTCACTCTGGACTACGTGAAGTCAAAGGATAATATTGCAGATCCGTTAACCAAAGGGTTAACTCGAGAGCTAGTGGAAAAAGCATCGAGGGGAATGGGCTTGCAGCCTATGACGTTGAAAGGTATCGTAGTGGAAACCCAACCTAGCTAAATGGAGATCCCAGGATTTAGGTTTAAAGGGACAACTAAACCATGTATATCTGTGTAAATCACTGAGAAGGTTCTTCTTCTACTCATTCCTATGGTGCTCACAGTGATTGGAAGATGCAGGTTAAGCTATGCTTTTAATGACCCTTAAGCGTTGTTGTGAAACGCTGAGTTAAGAGGTCACCTATGTGAGTGTGAAGTGGGGCCGCTTCTATAAGGATTGGGAAGGCTACATCCTTGAACAAACACTTGCAGAACCAGGCGACGTGTTCATGGCCAAAACGAACACAACATTGAGAACTACGCTGTGTTTAGAATGGTCCTGTGTGAGGTCTATTGTCTTGGTTTACACAAATGGTGAAACAGTTCAAAGCATCAGATCCACTGGTTTGCTAGTAATACTCGATGGATTTTCACAAGGGAAGGTTCAAAGCTAAATGCTACCTATCCTATGCAGGATTGATTCGTTCTACTCTATCTCTCACGTTTTCCAAATTTTCATTCATGTGGGGGATTGTTGGAAATATTGAATGAGAAACATTGATGAATGAAAATCAATTGAGAAATATTGAATGAAAAACCGTTTCTAATATTGAATGAAAAACCGTTTCTCCTCCATCCCTCCATCCATTTGAAACTCCTCATTCATTTTCATTAATATTGTAACTCCTCATTCATATCACTACATTCATTACATTAAAGGGCTGGCTCCTCATCTATGGCTATAAATAGAGGAGCACTAGTGAGGAAGAAAAACACACCTACAACTACAAAGAAAAAAAAAACAGTTTCCTTCTTTTCTTTCCGGCAGCTTGAAGCTGTATCTCTTTTCTTGTTTTTTTTGCTTAAATTCTTTGAGAGTGGAACACGGCGGGTTCGTAGGCGGTTAACGTAGTGCAACGTGAACCGACGACCGATTGTATCCTGGGAATCGAACACCGATCAAAACCTCGTGCACTCCGGTGAGGCGGCGAATTCGATTTAAGGAAACCGTGTGAACACGAGCCTTCGGTTTGATTGATATACTTTGATTCACCATCATTTTCTCCAACAAATTATATACCCAAAACCCAAACTCTAATATTCATTTCCTTCCTCCTTATCAATCCATTCTCTCTCTATTCTACATCTTCTTCTCTCTGCCTCACTTTCGCCACCAGACGCTGGAGCAGTATTGCACGAGGCCATGCACCGTCGTCGACGAGGCTTCTTTACGCAGCATCGCTCGTAGCTTCGGAGAGGCTTTTTTGCTGCAGCGCCACTGCATAGAGAAGTCGTGCACCGAGACACATCACATAGTGAATGGTGGTGGCGATGTTTTACATGTTCTAGCTGTGATTTTTGTTGGTAGAGATGGTGGTGGATCTGGCAGTGGAGGTGAATTTTGTTGGATCAACGGTAGATCTGACTGTGGCGTTGTTGGATCTAGTGGTAGCGGTGGTTTTTGTTAACACAAACGGTGGTGGTGGCAAATTTGAGAATATTTTTTGTTGGGGTTGTAGTTGTGGAGTGGTATGCTTGTGGTGGGGTGGAGTGTGTTTATGACCAATTATTTGGTTTATTATAACCATAAATTGGTTAATATGATATCAATAAATAATTTGTAAGTTGTAATCAATTAGTTGGTTGACTTTCACTAATAAATTGGTTAATTTATACTCAATAAATAATATGTGACCTAAAAATGTGATTGTAACTCACAATTTGCTAAGTTGTGATCGAAAAATTACTTGTGGCCAATTCATTTGATAATTTGTGATCTTTAAATAAGTTATAATTTATATAATTTATGATTTTGTGATCGATGAATAAATTGTGACCTACAAAATTTTTTCCCTGCCTGCGTCCTAATGGACCTAATACGGGATATGATCCGACGTCCCTGAACCATCGCATGAAAATAACGAGTATTGTGATCTCCTTCACATACCCAACGTGAATCGACATTTTGCTTCCAAAAACCCTCCTCAACTGCTTGGGCATGATAAAATAGGTCACGATGCTCCGGTGTAGGGTCTCTATCATATACTATCTCTACCTCATCCACCCTATTCTCAGCATCCCGCACATGTTGGAAAATATCTCCAAACACATGTTGATTCCACCAACACAATCTCTGTTTCAGCCTAAAGAACTTCTCCCAAAGAGTAGGGAACGACCACTTCTGACTGACAAATAATGAAAAATCATGATGTTTGGTCCAAACATTGACGAATCAGAAAGGTCTAAGCCCCAAATCATCATAAAAAACCTACTGAAGTAATAAAGATGAATGATCAGATAAAGTCAGATTTAAGTGCCTGACTATAAGTTATTGACATAATGCTACAGCTGTGAGTACCCTATCTAGTCTCTTTCTGAATTGAGTGTTGGTCCAAGTATACCGATTACTAAGGAAACCAGCGTCCTCCAAACTACAATCTAACATCATATCAAAGAAAGCAGTATGGCCAGTGCACTCACCATCATGTGTAATAACGTTAAAGTCTCCCTCAACTAATCCAGGGTCATCATATCGAGGACAATGTAGTGAAGGCCCTCCCATAAATCCGTCTTGATAGCTACGTTACATGAAGCATAAGTAGGCGTTAGATAGATGGGACGCGCTAGTCTGGGATCCTCGACTCTAACGTAAAGGAACTGGGGATGATCAACAATAACAGTAACAGTAGTCCCCGCGTTCCAAAAAACCAGATCCTGTTCGACACATTCTAAACTCATGTGTCAAAGCATAGATACCGTCGAATATATACAAATCTATGCCGAAGAACAAAAGGATCCAGTATAACTAAGAGATATACCTGATGAAGCTGTATAAGTCTCTTTAGGCGCCGACGAGTAGCTACACTAGCTACATCTCTCGCATTCCATATGATGGTACTCATCTGGATGTGAGTGAAGAGGTATCTTGTGATCAACTCATGCTCACCATCCCAAGAAATGAAGTATCGGTGGCTTTCGAATTCTTTTTCGACCAACTAGGACAAAGTCATCCTCCTGTGTCCTACCAGCCATACCTGCCAAGTCATCAACAGAAGATCGATGATATGAACCATGTTGATGAACTTCAATATGAGAAAAAAAAATCAGAATCTGACTGATATATAGATAAAAAAAAAGCCTCCATATTCTGCTGACAAGGTACAGAGATAACATGAATATCTGGTTTCATATAACCCTGTGGCATCTCTAAAATATCTACCAAGAGAAGATCAAAATATGTAGAATTAATCATCATAGGAGCATTGCTGATGGGGTCCGAAGACTAAACTGCTAAATGAGGAGTTGATGTAATAACAGGAGAACTCTAATTAACCACCACAATGGGAGCAACTGTAGAATGATCTGATGATAGAGAGATAGTAATATGAGGAACAATATTTCCAATAACAGGTAGAGTAGTATAAAGACTAGGAACCATATGATCAACAGTTGTATGTAATGTAGTAACTACAGCGACGGGATAATATGACCAATAGTGGTAATAGTCTGAGAAGTAGAATGAGAAATCACATCTGATGTAGTGTCTTGTCTCCTTTGATTTCTCTTAACATGTGTCCATCTCTGGCGAAGCGCAATCACAACCTCCTTCACCTTACCATTATCTTTAGCCAAAATTGGATTAGGTCTATAAGTTGGGTCAACAACAACTGGGCCAACATATGGTGGGGCAGGATGCAAACTACTAGAACAACTCTTATCCAAATGTTCAAAGTGTCTACATCGAAAGCAAAAGACTAGCACATTATCATAAACAACAAGCTGCCAATATCTCTCATCTTTTCCCTCTCAATCCATACTCTATCAGAGAGTTTACAATCAAGATCAATCTCAATACATACACGCGTCTCACTAGGTCGTGGAAGATCAAAAGTTGCTTCGTTAATATGAAGTGGAAACCCAATAGCCTTAGCTACAGCAAATAATGCGCTCTTAGCCCAAAATGGATATGGAGTAAAGGAAATGAAACCCAAACTGGAGCAATAGGAACCTTATGCTTATGACTAAAACTGAGGGTCCACTTAAAACCCGCATGGGACAACCATCAATATATCAAGTGGGTTTGAGAAATAATCGTGAATAATCATCCTCGTGCACCATATGAATAATAATATGTGAATCATTAATAATTTCAATCTCATAAGTACCAATAAAATCAAAGCGCATAAAATTTTCACATACCTTGGTCATATAAAGTTTGCGATGAATAAATTTACCCACAAGCGTAAACATGTATGCCTCCGTAAAAAATCCTTCATCTGGTTCATCAAAGAAGATAGCATGCTCACCGTGATGAATGTATGGTTCCTTAGGAACCAAACTTTGATCTCTAGAGTCCTGAAGAACACGCGGGACATTAGCGAAAGATTTTATTTAACTCATCTCCGCCCGAGTAACAATAGGTCTATTATTAACAGCAGTAGCATATGATCATGGAGCTTGAGTAGTAAGCAGAGCACCAGAAAAGGTAACATGTGGCCTAGATGAAGTCAGAACAGTGGAGTTAACCAAGGGAGGCGGCGCATGAGATCAACAAGCCGATGGCTCAGTAGCGCGTGGGGCAGCGCTTGACTCTACAATTAGCGGAATAACTGATCTGGTTCCCATATTTGGAACCTGTTAATAACGATTATGTTGTGTATTTGTAGGAATAAAGACTATAAAGTCCATTTTGAGCTTAATATGTGAAGAAAACTCAAAATTTGTAGTCAAATTTGCCAAATTATTGACCATCAACAATGGTTGTTGATATACATTGGTAGTAGTAGAGTGTAATGGAGGTATTGTAGGAGGAATAACTGATCTAGTTCCTATATTTGGAACTTGCTGATGTCGATTCTGTTGTGCCTTTGTAGAAACAAAGGCTGTAAAGTCCGTTTTGAGTTTAATATGTGAAGAAAAATCAAAATTTATAGTCAAATTTGCCAAATTATTGACCATTGACATTGGTTGTGGATGTACATTGGTAATGGTAGAGTGTAATGGACATATTGCAGCATCATGCATAGAATTCTTTTGACTGGAATTTGGAATTGAAGGAGGCTCACGCCCCATACCTTGGGAGACCAAATTAGGATCAACTTGCTCATCAATTCTATCAATTGGCATGTTACCCATGATTTTATGACCCTCAATTATAGTTGTATTGGTCAAATTTGGATCAAAAACCTCGAAAACACCATCAATTGCAAAATCCAACTCTCCATCGTGCACAAGTTCATTTGGTGGAATCAAATCGGAATTATGGGTGTTAATTGGAATAATTGGTTGAGTACCCATAGTATTACTAACTTGAATTGAAGTTCTCCAAATCGAATTGAACATTTGCAACAACAGATTTTCGTCAAATTGATCCATCCTAGATTTTTTGCATAGAACCCTAACTTCACTCATAAAATCAACAAGTTTATTGTAATTAAGCTTGATCCATGGTTGGGTTAGGTGCGCCATAGGGTGGGGAAGATGAACCATGTGGTCCGCGACCATGGGTTGGATGGGCGGCCCCGGAATGCACTTTATTCGGACAACACTAAACGGGTTTCGCAACTGGCGCATATTCTGGGTTTAATTCAGTTCGAGCTACTGTTGTTTGGACCAAATTGAGGCTATATTCAAAGTCATATGGACATGAGCAATCGACCAGTAGTGGTCTACGATCGAGGTGGTGGTCACATGAGGTGTTTTTCCGACAGTTTGTACAGTTTCGGCTTGCTGGTTTTGATTTCTGATTTCAACCACGTGAGTTGATGATATTGAAATACGTTTGGTAGGAATTGTAGAGGATGTTGAGGAGGTGATGTTGGTACCAATGTCCGGTGGTTTTGGCGGCCAGAAGGTGGCTGAAAATTGCTCCATAGTCTGCAGCTAGAGATGGGGAAAAAGGAAAGAAACTTACCCTTTTTTTAGATTGTTTTTAAGCTCTAACATCAAAGTGATCTAAGATCCATTATTCATTTGAGTTTAATCTTCAAAAGAAAAATAATTTTCTTATGTTGATTTAATTCAATAACCAACATTAATAGCCTGCAGCTAGCCTATGAAAGAAAGGTTCATCAGGATGAAAGAAAGGTTCGTGGTGCGAACCATTTTATGTTTCTAAATAAGTCGTGAAATTTCACATTCCTTATGTTAAACCATATCAAAGATGACTACATTTAAGTATGAAGCAGAATGAAGATATAATTCCACCCATAAAGGAATAATTTAAAGTTTTGCTATTTCAACAGACTTTTTAGGGCATCTAGAAGGCTTCTCATGATTCTTGGCTCTCCAGGAGGTGACTGGTTTTCATAGAACCATTCCTTGTAGCCCGAAATACAGGACCAGAACTCTCAGTAGCTGGAAAAACTAAGCAGTCTATACACAAGGACCTCAGTTTCTCCGTCTCCAATTATGATAAAGCCAAGCCTAGCTCCACCTGGAATTTTGTCGACCTGTTGGGAAAATTGCAAAATACCTGCTAAACAAGAAATTTGGTAAAACACTTTCTATGTCAGAATATGTTAAATATTGTTCCCAATTACAAGAAGATTGAAGGTGTCGAGTCACATGAACTGAAAAGTCACAACATACTAATTATCATTCGTTTAGATTTGTTTTGCATAGAAATTGTCAATAAAAGTGATAAATTTTTTTATCATTGTGTTTAATTTTTTTTTTCAATTGTAAAGAAAAAAAAACCTGGAAAATATAAACCAACCAAAACAACAAGAATTATTTTTCCTAAAAAATCTGGAAAACGTGAAAAAGTGCAAATATTTTTGCTATTAAAAAGGTGCAAAAGTTGGAAAATGAAAAATTTTCCATTTTTCATGAAAAACCATGTCTATCAAACAGGGCCTAAATTCCTGCTGAGCAAGGAAGAACTACAAAATTATAACATTTTAAACTTCTAAACTGAATCAAGCAATAAAACATTTTATAACACAAAACAAGAAGTTCTCCATACAAATAAATAACCAATAAAAAGATTAAGCAGCTTGCGAAGAATGAATATACATATCAAGCAACTGAGCAAGTATTAAACATTTGAGATTACAGCATAATTTCGTGCTCAAGTCCATTGGCCATATTCTTTGCTTTTTCATCTTCTATAAGATGATCTGAATCCCTAGTGTCACCAAAGAAAGATGTATCGCCAAAACATTTGTTTTTAAGCATCCAGAAATGATTCTCTAACATTGAACAGAGTGACTCATTATACAGGAATCTTATAAGTTGATATATACGTTAAGTAGCAGAGCCTAATTATCATCAAAAAGAGATAAAGAAAGGCTAGCGAAGATAGGAGTGCGATTTTCTCTTGAAAACATTTTTTCATCATTGTAAAGTATTGCAGCTGCGAATATGACAGTCTTATATTCAAACAAACATCTATAAATTTTGCATGTTCTTGAGTGTTTATTTTTAATTATTCGAATTTATTGCTCTCAGTGAAATAAAAATTATTCGAATTTATTGCTCTAATTTCTAAGCATATCCAACAATGCCTTCGCTATCATCGATTTCCAATATAATTCATAATTCAGAGTACCTGAAAGAGTAAGGATTCAAATCTTGAAAGGTCAGTGTTGGCAGGCAGTTTCAAACTTTCAAGGTTCCCAAAGACACTCCATCTTCATCATCAATGGGGGAAATGCCATCAGATGATGCCTTGGAGACTGCACTTAACTTAATTTAATTTTGCTGGGAAATTACAACCTTAGGAACCTAACAGTCAAATGGTGAAAATCTCACAGGCTTTGTGTTAAAATTGTGTCTAACTCCAAATCTCCAATAGAAGCCATTGCTTCTTAGATGACCAAGTTACTATAATGTAATATTTGGATGACGGCCAAATTGTTGTTATCTAATAGGTTGAAGATAGATTTGCTATTTAATAATAGTTGGATGACCAAATTGTTTGTTTCTAAAACGTTGGAGGACTATATTGCCATTAAGTAATACTTGGATGATGATTAAATTGTTGTTTCTGAATAGTTGGATAACCAAATTGCTGTAACATAAAGGGCCAAATTACTGTTTTATAAAAGATGAAAGGAATAAAGTTCAGTTTGATAGACCAAATTGTTACATAATAGGGTGGATGACCAAATTAATAGTTCCTATTTCCTAATAAGTAGAGTTGTACCTTAATAGTTCGGAGAAATGATTCGGAATTTCGTCGTTCAACTATTTGGAAAGTGGGTTTTTGTCATCCAACTATAGTTTGACACCAATTTTTTCCTTCAACAAATAGGAAATACTAAATTGGTCCTCGTTTAACATCAATTTTATCCTTCAACGATCAAGAAATAGTAAATTGGTCATCCAATTATGGTTTAACATCAATTTCATCCAACCGAATTTAGTCATCGAAATATAGTTTGGTCATACAACAGTTTAACATAAATTTCGTCCTTCAATTATTTGAAAAGTTGAATTTGGTCATCAAACTATACTTTAAAACAAATTTCGTCCTTGACTAATTGAAAAGATGAATATGGTCATCCAACTATACTTCAAAACCAATTTAATCTTCAACTATTCAGAAAGTGGAACTGGATCATCCAACTAAAATGAACATCAATTTCATTCTTCAACTATTAGATCATCCAACTATAATTTAACATCAATTTCATCCTTCAACTATTTGAAAGTTGAATTTTTTCATCCAACTATATTTAATATAAATTCCATCCTTCAACTATTTGAGAGTCGAACTTGGTCATCAAACTATAGTTTAACATTAATTTCGTTCATAAACTATTGTGAAATACTAAATTGGTCATCCAATTATGGTTGAAACAAATTTCACCTTCCAACTATAACTTAAAAACCAATTACGCCCTTCAACTATTTGGAGAGTCGCATTTGATTATCCCATTGGTTAACGATACCTTAATCCTTCAACTACTAGAAAATATTAAATTGGTCATCCAATTA
Source organism: Fraxinus excelsior (assembly GCA_019097785.1). Taxonomy (NCBI): domain Eukaryota; kingdom Viridiplantae; phylum Streptophyta; class Magnoliopsida; order Lamiales; family Oleaceae; genus Fraxinus; species Fraxinus excelsior. The sequence goes on from CM032643.1 coordinate 8,792,027, forward strand.
CGGTTTAAACCCAATTTCATCCTTCAACTATTTGAAAAGTCAAATTTGGCAATGTTCAAAACCAATTACACCCTACTCAACTATTTGGAGAGTCAAGTTTGGTCATCAATTTCATCCTTGAATTTTTTGAAAATTCGATTTTGGTCATCTAACTCAACAAATTTCATCCTTCAAATTTCAGGAAATTCGAGATTTGTCATCCAACTATACTTTTTAACATCAAAATTTCTCCCTTGAAATTTTAGGAAGTTCAAAAATACTTAAAATCACGAAAAAGAAAAACACAAAATGAATAGAATGCATAGATAAATTAAACTAATGGGCTATAAAGTCAGAATATCAATAAGCCTCGTGAGTTTTGCTCAAAGAGGTATACCTCTCACTCATCTAATTGTATCATCATTCTTGCCCATTAATTATCCGAAATCAATCCATCAAAATAGAAGAAAAAAAAAAGAAATTCAAAATTAATCTGAGACATTCAAATGCGTACTTGGAAATTAAATTCCATAATTCAATAACCAACAGAAAATCATCCGAAGGAATAAAGAAAAACGAAAATCAAAATCCAAAACAAGAGAAATGTCTCGAAGATATCGAAAATGGGGCAAAATGGCATTCTCAATAAAAAATAAATAAAAAACCAGAAAAAAAAATACGAATCCGTGTGCATATACAGAACGTATATATGTCATGGATTTATATATCATATATAATTGATATAGCGCAGCTATGACTCAAAAAGCTTCCATGTATGCTAGTGGGAAGGCGATCTTAAGGGCTGCGCCATTGAAGATCAGCAAAGCTACATTAGAGGATTGGAATTTAGAAATAATTACCCGAAAAAACCCTAGCTACAGACGGATGAGTCGATTTGTGGAACTCTGAATCGTCATTATATAGAAGAGTGGCGATTTTTAGGGCTCCAATGTTTGGGCCATTATTAGGGCGCTTATGTTCAGGCCCATGTAAATTAATGATTCAGATCCAAGAAGTTAAATTAGAAAATTAACAATACATAACTCATACCCAGGGGCGGACGCAGAAGATTTTTGTTAGGGGGGCACACTCGAATTTGCAAAGAAGTTGGGATAAATTTTACACTCGAAAATTTACGTAAAAAAAAAAAATCCTATCCCATATAATTTTGCATCCGAAAATTTACATGGGATATGACTTTTTCGGATGTAAAATTTCGAAAAAAATTTATGTCATGTTCCATATAAAGTTTCCTAATAAATGATGAAAATTACATTGAAGTGTATCGCAAAAATAGTAAATTTTAATGAAATAATTGATTTTTTTGAAAAAATGTGAATTGGACGTTTTTCTTTAAGACTTACGTTTAACATATTTTTAACTATTTTCAATATCTATTTGGACTATTCGATATACCCATAATGTAGTTATCAAAATAAGCTTTGAGATTACATAAGCAATTTGTAGATTTGATTAGCATACAATCGTCGGTAAATTTTTAAAATTAACATGTTATCGAAATTCAATTTATTATGATTTTGCCCCTGTTTGGTGGAAATTAAAATCAAATTTGTAGTAAATTTTGATAAAAGTTAAAATTTTTATGGATTCTATGAAATATATTATTAAAATTTATTGTAAACTTTGATTTAGATTAAAATTTAGATTTCAATCGATACCAAACACGAAAAAAAAAAAAAAAAAAAATCTCAAAAGTTAGGGGGGCACGTGCCCCCCAGGACCCCCCTGTGTCCGCCCCTGCTCATACCTAATTACGCCCATATTTGGTACACATTAAAATTTGCATTTTCATTTTTATACTCATTTTTAAACACACATTTTTTAATAAAATAATATTTTTCATCACATCAATAACTTTTCCTACTTTTTATATATTGTCCTCACGGACCTCACCTCACCTCAGATCACCCAATCTTCACATAATCACCTTAGATTTGTGTCTAATTGTATTATCTGTTACCAGATTTTTTGTGATAATGTCCGTGTTATATGTTACTAATTGTGATCAAATTTATCAGTGTGACGTCTGCGACCGTCTAATTTGTGACTGTATGTAACCAAGTTACTAACATGTGTTATCTATAACTAATTGTGACAATCAATGTGATCAATTTATCTTTAATGTGTATCTATAACCAAGTCAATTTTAATTGGGACAATATGCGATCAAGTTGCAATCGGCCACAATTAATACAGAATTGGTCAAAAAAGTTAAAAATCACAATTTTTTAGGTTGAAACTTTTTATCGATAGCAAATTATTAAATTAATTGATTACGGCTTTTTTTTATTTCAAATTACATATTTTATAAGTTACAACTTATTTATCACCGGTCACAAATTCTTAAATTAATTGGTCACAACTTCTTGTCGGTCATTAGGGATGGCAAAAAAATCCGTTCAACCCGATACATGTGAAGTTTCGGGGCGGTGGATTACCTGTCTTACTGGGTAAGTGGGGCGGGGACGGGGCGAGGATCATTATCTTGAAACGAGTACGGGAAATATAGCCTCCGTCCTACTAATAACCCCATTTAAAGTTAATTTTAAATTTAAGATTTTTATCGAACAAAAATAATAAATTTATCATCATTTTTAAAGATAACATAAATTGTTTTTAACATATTAGTAAAAAAAAATATATATTTACTAACTAAAGGCATACAAAAAATAAAATAAAAAAATGGACCGAGAGACCTACCACGCCTCACTTCACGTCTTCACCTCGATCTCATCCCAAACTCGCTCCATTTCCGCTTTAACCGAATATGAAGATGGAACAAAGTAACAAAAATATCCGACGGCACATGAGTGGGGATGACCGTCCCGTCCCATACCCACCTCGTTGTCATTCCTATCAGTCACCAATTATCAAGTTAATTTGTCGCAATTGTTTTCTCGATCATGAATTATTAAATTAATGGGTAATAATTTGATTCTTCATCACAAATTATCAAATTAATCAATCACAACTATTTTCTAGGTTACAAATTATTGAATTAATAGGTTAAAACTCATGTCTCGATCACAAATTATCAAATGAATTTCAATTAACCAATTAAATTGTCATTTTATCTCCCCCACCTAGCACCACTTCCTTCACCACCATAACCCACCACTACAACAACAACAAAAACCACCACCACCACATGTAGATCAACAGATCTACACACCACCCACAGTCGCCGCTCAAATATGAACAACCACAAGAGCTCACATACCAGCGGGGAAGACACCACTGTATATACGCTCTACATAGCGGTGCAGATCTACACAATCACCGAGATCACATACCAACGATGGAAACACCACCGCACAAACGCCTCTACATAGCAGTGAAGACCACTGAAGTGCTACTTATGCTGCTACTTGAGGAGGCTAAACAATGGTGAATATAGAGACACCGCTACACAACAATATCTTGTCGATCACAGCACCACGAAGCGACTTTGCAAATAAGCTAGTTGCTTCAAAGCGATATTGCTGTGACGACGTCATCATAAGCGTCGATGACGATGGCAGCGGTATCACTGATGGTGGTTTGTGATAGAAAGAAAGAGAGAGATTATAGAGAGAATGAAGAGAGTAGAGAGAGAGAAGATAAAGACAGATTATTATGGTTTGAAAAAGAAATTGGGTTAGAATGAATGGGGGTGGGCTGGGTATGTAGATTAAATTTAATTTTATAATATTATTATTAATATTTAAAAGATGAATTATCACTTGATTATTGAAGAATCGTTATTAAGATTTGATTTTTGAAATTGAAACTTTAAAGATAGGGTTTTGGGTAATTTTTCCAATTAGAAAAGTTAAGAGTCCGTTTGATTGTATGGGTGGAAAATTGGTGGAAAGAAAATATATTTCAGGGAAAGTAATTGTCTAAAAAATATTTTTCAGGGAATTATTAATTAAATTTGTTTGATTGGTATAATTTTCTACTCGGAAAATTTTCAAATTTTGTGTTTATTTGACTTTGTTTTGCATAGAAATTGTCCATTAAAGTGATAATTTTTTTTCCACAATTGGTTATAAAATTTGTTTCCATTGCCAAAAAAAAAAAAACAAAAAAACAAAAAACAAAAAAAAAATTCCTAAAAAATTATTTTTTCATCAAAGTTTAATATTCGTTTGACTTTATTTTATTTGAAAATCGTCCTTTAAAGTGAATTTTTTTTTTCACAATTGGTTATCGGGATTTTTTGGCAATCAAACACCGTGAAAGTTGGAATTTAATTTCCATTTTCCTAGAAAAAAGTGGCCCATCAAACCGGGCATAAGATAATTATATTGGTATCACATTTTTCATTGGATGTCCCACACTTTAATTTTTCAACATATTCTTATCTTCAATATTTTATCAATTAGCACATCTCATCTCTGATAACGGTTTTCATCGAAAAATTCCTATGAGACAACATAAAAGACTTATTTGCCAATCATTTTTATAAAAATTGGTAAATGCATCATTTCAAAGACGAGATGTGCTGATTAATGAAAGATTTAAGATAAAAGTTCGAAGAAAAAAGTTAGAGGCATAAGTATCACAATAAGCACATGTTGATGATCTAATGTGAAATTAAAATATAATGTAATAAATAAATTGTATCCATAATGTTGTTCTATTCATCGTTAATTGGAATCTTTACCAATTTAAGATGATTGTGGTCTCATGATAGCAGAATGTGAGCCTTACTCTTATATGGTCTAACATAGTGCCTTCAATTGAATTCTTGAGATAATTGTAAGGTTGTGTTTTCACATGGTTATAGGAATCGAGAAACAATTAGTAGGAATTTTTTGTCGAGTCAAGTCATATTTTTGTGTTGAGTTGAAGGGGAAACAATGGTGTAACTTCGAAATATATTCTATTGACGACGTATCGTCTTATCCAACTCAACCTTATTAAAACATAGGTGATGGTTGGAGTATCAGATTTCTCGACTCTCATAATTGTATCTAGATGACGTTGTAAAAATTAAGTGATTTGTGTAATAAATTATAAACTATAAGCATGAATCAAATAATTTAAATATGAGAATAGAATTAGAAAAGTTGGTCTAAGAGAGTCGCAATGAACGCTTTCCTAAATTTGTGTGGCTTCCCATTCGTGCTGGTGCTTTCAGCATTGCAAGATTTCAAAATAAAATCCTTATAGCTCGTAACCGATTCTCTTTTTATGGACACGACTACAGGGGTAGATAGAACAACCCCTTTATCAATTGCCAAAAAGATAATATAAAATGACTAGCTAGTGTGTGTTTTTTCAATTGTTTGTTTTGTTGTGCGTAAAACAATCGGAAATTCACCCCCTTTTACACTAGAAAAATTCAACACTTACATAATGAAAATTAATCAAATTAAGTATAATTTACAAATATAATAATGAGATTAAATTTTGTATTGAATCTGAAAATTAAAATCAAAACTGAAAAATTAAATATAAGAAACTGAAATTTTAATTTTCAATTTGAAAGTTTTAAACTTATTTTCAACAATCCCAACAAGTTTTAAACTTTCAAAATAATTATATATATGTATATAGTGGGAATATTATATTGTATAATATGTGTAGGTGTCTTTTACATTTGAACATTACTTGGTGATAACAATTTCCATTTGAAAAAGTCATAATGTACTGAGCCTTGAATTTGGTTCATTTGGCTAAACTTCAATTGCTCCACACACAATATCGGTTCAGACTCAATTCATAGTGGGTGGCACTGCTAATGGACATGCACTCTTATTTTGATTTTAGTAAGAGTTCTTAGGGAATATCCCAATCCCATAACAATGGACTCATAACAAATAGGTGAATCTTTTAAGGGTGCGTGTGACCCGCACCTTGTGAGAATTCTCGCCTCCAAGAGAATCTCTATTTTAAAGAGCATATTATACAATTTAGAGAATATCTATAAATTTAAAAAAGTAAAAACTTTTAAGTACTCAAAGAAACTCTTTATATTTAAAATTTAATTTTACAACTTCCAACAAGTATTTATTGTTTTACCCTATCTTTTATTTTTGTTAGTTTTCCTTCAAATTATTATATTATTTTCGTGAAAATCGAAATATATTAAATGCATTTAATTATAGAGATTGGATTTAGAAGCTCACTCTCTAAATTAAAATGTTAATTTAAAGAGGCTCATAAAGCTTAATTTTAAGGGCTCACTCTTTAAAATAATTGCTCTAACATAGTAACAAAAGTATGTGGCATAGTCAAGGATTAAACACAAGAAAAACCATAAAATCAATCCGTAATTCATTTTGCAGGAAATACATTTTGTATCCAATAATTTTACTTGTACATAATTTTGTACAACTTTTTTGACAAAATGGTCGAGTGATGGCAACAAAGTTATAATTTTTTTTGTACAAGTAGCACTTCTCTTTCGTATCGATTTATAAACATATTGATATAGACAATTGCAGAGACAATGTAAGCAAAACTATTATAGATACCACTTTTTAAAAATGAGGGAGATGCTCCATGTTTATTTTGAATCAAATATAGATTTCAAGTATTTTTTATTTTTTTTCAGGAAATATGTTATGACATTGTAAAAATAAAATAAAATTAAAAAAACCTAAGCTTCATTCTGCAGAGCACCCGAAGCCATTCTACAATTTGACAATTTACCATCTTTTTCTCTATAAGAGTAATTTAAGCATTAACCCTTTTTCTTTTGGGGGAAAAGAGGCTTAAAAACCACAAAAGGGTGATCTATAACACTCGTACAAAAAATTGAGAAGTATTTGGAACCAAAAGAAAACATTATTTATTTGAAAATAATCAAGTGCAAGGCACACTATAAAATTAGTAACTACATTTACAAAGCAAAAAAAAAAAAAGAGAAAGAGAAAAAACTATACCCATAAATTGAGTCGCCACCCCTTCCAGTCCCAGTTGGATCCCCACCTTGCACTGTAAAATCCTGTAGTCCAATATGGCATAAAAATTATCAGTTCAAATGTTCAATCACAGAAATGTTTATACATATGCATATGAATAGCGACACATACAAAAATGATTCTATGGAATTTTACGTTATCGTCATAGCCTCTGCGAGCCAACTCAATGAAATTCCTGCAAGTCTTGGGTGTGTGGTCGTAGTTCATCTGCCATATTTTCAACATTTTTTGTATAATTAAATAGGGAAAAAATTGAACTGTAAAGCACTATAAGTCCCTGTTTGACCCACATTATTTTTTTCATTCTCATTCTTCTACTCATTTTCAACCACACATTCTTCAATAAAATAATATTTTTCGTCACATCAAGAACTTTTTTTTTTCAACCACACATTCTTCGTCACATCATTTCAAAAAAATGCATTCTCTCATTTTAATATGCACCAAACACACTCTAAAAATGTATTAATAAAAACATGAATTGTGTGAAAAGAAACACACTCTAAACATGAATTTTGGAAAATCTATACAAGAAACCTTCTTTAAATCCAAAACATGGGAAACGGTGTTTCCTCTCCATTCTCACTTCCACAGTTCCACACTCTCTCTGCCCCATCTCCCGCAACATTCGTCTCTCACAAACCCATAACCCTGAAATTTTTATTGAGCTCCTGTTGCCAAATCGAAGCCACGGTTTCCTTCTATTCTCCCATTCTTTTCTTCCCAGGTTTTCTTTCTTACCCACGCTTCTTTCTCCTTTTCCCTTTGCTTTTCTTAATTTCTACTCTGTTGCAACTTCCGCCACCATATTACCGTCCCACCGCCTTCAATCAGCCATCAGTCATCGGGCCCACTAGTCTAACGACCCAAATCAACGCCAGAGACAGATAATATGTATCATTTATTGATATTTATTTATTGGATTGTTGTCGGATTTTTAGGGGAATATTGTGTGAAATGTAAATTGGGCCATTCGATTGCTATAAATTTCTTTATATGGCAGCTATCATTTTATTTATTGGGTTGTAGAGGAATATCATAGATCTACAGTTCAAACTCAATTGCAAATGTTGTGTGTTCAAAATTATCATAATGTTTTGTTTCCTTAACTGCTTATTAAAATTGTGCTTAAACCAATTTAATAGATGTAATCTTTGTTCTTATTAAAATTGTGCTTTGATCCGTTAGAACTTCCTGCACCAAATCTAATAGTGGTAGAGGAAAAAATAAGGCCATGTTCTCTTTGTCGTTTTCAAACCGTTTTCTGTTTTTAATTTTTCAAAACAGCGAAAACGCGTTCTCTATCTTATTTTCGAAAACGCATTTTTGAAAATGGAAAAAAAAAAGACAACTGAAAATGGAAAATGACAAAAACGTTGTTTTGGAAAACATAACAACAAAACGAGGAAAAATAGAAAACACGGGAACGGATTTATCTCTCCCTTTCTCTCAACTCTCTCTATCTTTCTCTCGACTTTCTCCCTCTCCCTGTGAATCTCAACTCCCTCTCTCCTCCTCCTTTCTCTCAACTCTCTCCCTCTCCCTGTAAATCGATCTCTCACAAACCCGCAACCGAAAAACGAAAACGGATCGTGTTGTCAAATAGAAGGATTCTACACGGGATCTTCAAATCAAGGGTTGTTTGTTCTGGTTTAGCCGAATCGAAGGCTTCACGACGGGCAGTTTGAATCAAGGTTTCGCATCTTCAAATCAAGGTTTTGATTCTTTGTTTGTGATAATATTTGGTTAATTTATAGAAAATTCCATGTCATAGTTGTTGCGTGCGATTTCCTCTCTGTTTTTTTGTTTGTCTGGTGTGAAAATTAAGGCGGGTTGGATAATAGTTGGGGCGGTCAATTCGCAGGGAGAAGGGTAGATGGTGGTGGAGGCGGAATTGCAGGTTGAATTCGTAAGGGGAAGGGTGCGGGTAGTGGATGTGGATGTGGAATTGAAGGTTATGAATGGAGAAACTCTGTTTATGCCATGAGTTTTGTACAGAAGTCACTTTTCTTCTACAAAGATTTGAGTCAACTTTTGGAATTTCAAGGGTTCACCTCTCTTAGTAGTTTTGTACAGAAGTCACTGCTTATGCGATAGTCATTTTGATTTCAGTCTTGCTAGAATTACTTGCTCCTTTCTTGAGGTTATAGATCTGTTTTAACATGGAAATTATCGAGAGTAACTGCATTGCTGCTCTTTGGCAATAACCATGTAATTACTGGAAAAGATGCTTGCCCAGTTCAGTGTGGTAATATATCAGACGAACATCATGAATTTGAGTTTTGCTGCCATAAAATTTTGCATGTTTATTGATGAAATATATGAATTTGGTTTGCACTCGTTTTCTTTGTTACCCTTTTAAGTGGTTTCAACACATTGTAGCAGGCCAATAAACCTGGAAATGGAATTGAACACATTGCTTGTGTAAGGAAAATACGAATTTTGATACCAAAATTTAATTTAAAAAATTATTTTTAGCTAAACGAAATCAGTTATTTCTAAAGTGTAAGAGCATGTGGTTTTATTAATATGCTAATTTATGGTTAATCTACAAAGGTTTTGATTATCAGTCAAGTAAATGTATCTAATAATCATAACTGAATACTATAACAATTTTCTTCTCTCTCTCTCTCTCTCTCTCTCTCAGAAAAAGCAAGATACTTATATTATCCGGTTACTTATATCTGGCTTTGGGTTGAAGCTTCGTTGCCCTATTTTCTATTTGACTAAAGTAGAGGATAATTTTTTATTATCTCTATATTATCCGGTTACTTATATCTGGCTTTGGGTTGAAGCTTCGTTAAAGATTTATTAGACATCACTGTCTTGTTTCTGCATTGTGATATAGTGACTTTCATTTTCAAGTTTTGGAGTTTTGTGTTTGGTCCATTTGCTTTGTCTTGAAAAGACAGTAGATTTGTTTTAGGCTTGCGAAGCCCTTCCTACTGTTATGACTTTCCTCTCTATTAATTTGTTGACTTTTAAGTTTTGGAGTTTTGTGTTTGGTCCATTTGCTTTGTCTTGAAAAATCCTAGAGGATGGAAAAAGACAGTAGATTTGTTTTAGGCTTGCAAAGCCCTTTCTACTGTTATGATTTTCCTCTCTATTAATTCGTTCACTTTTGATGCTGCTAATGCCTTGTTTGAACCTGTGTGTTCTTACCTTCTTGTCTTCAACAATTTTCTGTCTCTTCGATTTTCTCTTCTTGAACTATTTCACCATGAGCCAATAGAATGCAATACAAGTGGATCTTTTGGATTATAACATCCTGCAAGATCTAGCATTTTTGTTGATTCTAACTGAATTTTTAATTGGCAGGCTTTTAATTTGGGAAGAATTTTTTTCTGAACCTGTATCACATGCCCATCTTCTGGGCATTTCCAGGATTGAGGAGCCCGGAATTGGTTTTGATGGCTATAATGCTTGTGGGTTTTCAGCTGAGTTTCAAGCAGGGGATAGTTTGCATTTGCTTATAAATAAGATGATGACTGACAATCATGTTAATGTTGTAGGAGAAGGGTATAATAATTCAAGCTCGAATAGTTTATTATTGCTAAGCTGTTTACATCTTCATAAGTGCATTTTAGTAGTGAAAGTGCATTTTTTATTATTGCTAAGCTGTTTACATCTTCATAAGTGCTTCTGTCAAGGACATAATTTAAATAAATAAAATTGTTTCCATTATATCAACTTGGGGTTTTAGATAATATGGTTCAACATGGTGTCGGAGCTTTGCTACTAGATTCTAAGTCATACCAACACCGATTCATGAAAGTTATGCATGTGTTAGGCTTTTGATTGAAAAATTGAATCTGACCTACATGTGACTTGACACGTTGAAGACATAATTCAAATATTTGTTGTTTCACTAATAGCATAAGCTTTTTTATGAGGTGGATCTATGACTTCCTGCTACAAGATTTAAATGTATAAGAGCATCTCCAATGGCTGGCTTCGGCTCTAAGAACGTCATTCGACTCACAAAACCTTGTGAGATCTAGGTTATAGAAGGGTCAAACCTTTTCAGGTTGTAAAACTTCATTGGTCTGGTGCAAGATTGCAATTCTTTTATTGAAAACTCCGTCTTTCGTAAATGATCTCAAGTCTAGGTAAAGTTGAGGTAAGGGCTGCAAGATCTCGCGACATAAATCCTAGTTCGCATTGCGTTAGGTTGTCTTGAACGGGACGAAGTGAGGAAAAGGGATTCATGTAAACAAGGCTAAGTTTGTTGTTGACTTGTCGTTGTTGTATACCTATCATTGTTCTTTTTGTGCAAAGTTAAAAATATGCTATCTACCTGTTACAGTTTTCTATCTGTTTTTATTTAGTTCAAAATGAAATTAACGAGCCAATTAGCCAAAATCAATTCTATGGCATCGACATGAACCAACCATTGCTCGCCAAATGTAATTGTTTGGACCGCTTTATTACACATTTTTCTAAGCTACCGTTTAACAAAATTTATAAATGGACGAGTGAATCATGCGCTGGTATGTCATTGCTATTGATAATCGTCCTCTATTTGAACTATAATGGTTGTTGCAAATTGTTACTTAAATTGGATATTATACCTTGTCGGATGCAATTCTTTTTATTAATGATAAATTACTTTTTTTGATTAAAAAAGACTAAGATGGACAAGAGAATATAAATATGAATAAAATAACGTTGGTAGCGTTAGAAGTGCGCTTGACCCAATCATGACGAAGTTCTCTTCATGTGTCTCACTGTATTTCATGTTTAATAAGGCTCCCAAAATATATGAGATAATGATTTTTTAAAACTTAGGTCAGACCATTGTTATTTTAGCTCATTACTAAAGCAAGGAAGCATTGGTTGTTATTTGATGCTGGTTAATTATTGTCACAAGTTACGTACAAGGACAAAAATAAGGATTTGTCAAATTTAATGTAATGTGTTTTTTATATCTAGAAACAAATATTTCAAGATTCACCAATTTCAAATTTTATATATTATTTAATATTATATTAATATTAAACTATTAAAATTTATTAAATAATCATATTTCTTGAATAAAATATTATTACAAAAATATTCTCAAAATTTCAAAGTAAACGCGTTTTCCATTTTCATGTTTCTCAAAACAATTTTTCAAAATGACAAAAAGAACGCATTTTCAGAAACTTCAAAACAGACACTCAAAACACAAAACACAAAATGAATTCAAAACACAAAACTGAAACACAAAGAGAACGGCCCCTAAATTATTTTGAATTTTCAAAATTTTGATAATAATTGTTGCATTCATCAATAATGATATGATAAAAACCTGCACTATGGATAGATTTCAAATATAAATTTGGTCTCTTCTGTTGTCATTAGTGAATTAATTTCATCAAAAGCCTTCCATGATATTTTGTTCTTTTTTTTTTTTTGTAGATTGTGTCACTTGTTATCTCTTTCACGAGTCTCGGAAGTTCTGTTTTATATTTCTGTAGGAAAAATGGATGTATATGTTGCAATAAATAGAATATACTTGATTGCTTGTTTATTTTCACAATCACGATTCGCGTGTAAGTTTCTCCATTGTTGTGGTTATTTCATTTGTTTTGTGGAATAGGAGTATTAAGGGGAAGTTTGAAATCTTTTGATAACTTGGATTAGATCTTGTAACATGAGTTTAATTGGTCTTTTTATTCTTACATCAATAAACATCTTTGGAGAAGATGAAGAGAGAATACGGGGAAGGGGTTTTTACTTCTTTTTTTCGGCTTTTGTTTGTTGAGCTCTACACTATAGAATTTTATTGTTTGTAATTTTTATCATCTTTAATGATTAGACTAATCAAAAAATGTGATTCGATATTAACTTTGTATGAAGGAGCAGCTGTCTATATGTATTTGATTGCACACTGTTTTCCTGTCTATATGTATTTGATTAATGAGGATAATGGAGCTTTGAGTTTCGTTCTCTCCCCATCAGGGTGAGCATGAATGATATGAGCCAGTTTGCATGGGGTGACTTCAGTCCTATGAGAGTTTGGACATTTTTGTGACTTCAGTCCTATGTGAGTGATAATCTTTCCATATGATGACTTTTGTCTGCCCTGGTTTCACTCTTCTTGATTTGCAGGTCATTAACTTGTATGTAGAGTTGTTGACTAAAACACAGAGTCCATTCAATGATGAGATTGAGGAGATGAGAAAGTCTCCATCTGATGGGAAGAACTGGCTGCACGATCTCTCTCCTGTGGCGACTGTAGTGGATGATGGAGAAGGTGATTCGTGTAGGGATGATGGAGCAAGTGAAGCGTGAAATCTCGACGATTAAGATGATAAAGCACCCAAATATTGTTGAACTTCATGAGGTCATGGCAAGCAAGTCCAAAATTTATATTGTCCTCGAATTTATTTTGCAATATCAACTGGTCTGTTTTTTGTGGCCTTGGTATTTGTTAGTTTGATTCATTTGAAGAACTTCTAATTTTCTTGATTGCAATTTGTGAAATAAGGATTTGCAAGGTTCTGATTGTTACATTATTACACGTAGTATTGCAAACATGAATATCAATGAAGTATATGGATATTATACCTTAACCTCTTGAATGATGCAATTCTTTTTATTAACGATGAATTAATTTTTTTGATTAAAAAAGAGCCTCCGTTTGGTAGGCATTAAAATGAAATTTTGTAGAAAAAATGTGACTATTAGTGGGCCAACATGGGACCCACTATAGAGATAAAAAGTCAAAAAAGTTGATTAAAATATGAGCATAACGGCTCTTTTTTTCATTTTAATGCCTACCAAATGGAGGCATAATAGATAAGAGAATAGAAATATGAATAAAATAACATTGGAAGCGTTAGAAGTGCGCTTGACCTAATCATGACGAAGTTCTCTTCATGTGCCAACAGGGCTCCCAAAACATATGAGATAATGATTTTTCAAAACTTAGGTCAGACAATTATTATTTTAGCTCATTACTAAAGCAAGGAAACATTGGTTATTATTTGATGCTAGTTAATTATCGTTACAAGTAACGTACAAGGACAAAAATAAGGATTTGTCAAATTTAATTTAATGTGTTTTTTATATCTGGAAACAAATACTTCAAGATTCACCAACTTCAAATTTTATATGTTATTTAATATTATATTAATATTAAACTATTAAAATTTATTGAATAATCATATTTGAATAAAATATTATTAAAAAAAATATTCTCAAGATTTCAAAGTAAACGCATTTTTCATTTTCATATTTCTCAAAACAGTTTTTCAAAATGACAAAAAGAACGCATTTTCAGAAATTTCAAAACAAACACTCAAAACACAAAATACAAAATGAATTCAAAACTCAAAATACAAAACTGAAACACAAAGAGAACGTCCCCTTAATTTTTCAAAATTTAGAGAAGGTAATAATTTTTTTTAAACATAATAATCTCTCACGTGTACCAAAATTAATTTGATAACACGTGAATTCTTTATGTATACACATATGCATCAATTCACATGAATCTGCTTTATGGTTTCTAGCATATTTTGCACGTCTCACGTCTCAATAATATTAAAACATTATAATGTGGAAACCATAATGGTTCTGCCAATTAAATTTCTTTGCCAACACGTTATCAGGTGTACCAATTGAGTTCTCTGCCAACAACACTAAACACTTTATCAATTGAGTTCTTTGCCAATTGAGTACTTTTTCCCATAATGGTTTGCCAATTTCTCGTAAAATATTCATGAAACATCTCAATTTGTTTCTTTACTTTTGCTAATTCAATTGTTTTACTTCTACCTAGGGCTGTAAGCAAAAATTGTCAAATCGAAAAATCGAATCGAAACCGCATTTTAGAAACCGTCAGTTTGGTGCCATGTGGACCCGTCAACGAAATGATTTTGAACCAAACCAAACCGGTCAAAATCGGTTTGGTTTAGGTTTGAGAATTTTATTTGCGGTTTAAAACCAAACCGGATCGGTGAAAAAATATATAAAAATAAAAAAATAAAAATAATGATTTTTTTTAAAATTCATCCAAATATGCAAAATTCAATAGTTTTGTCATTTGTATGTATTTTTGTCAATTTATAATTTTCTATTACATATATATAATAATTACCAAATAATCCTAATTTATATCTAATAATCTCGAGACTAACATAATCTATCAAAAACTCTTTTCCTCTTTAGAATTCAAATGTCTACAATTGCTTCTGAGTCTGTATTCTCAAATGGAGGTCAGATACTTGATTCCTTTAGGAGTTTATTAGGTGTAAGGATAGTTGAGATTTGTATATGCGAAAAGAATTGGTTGCAAACTAAGAATGAACCTATAGTGTTGTGTCAATATTTAGATGAAGTAGAAGCATTTGATGATTCAATGAAAGTTGTGGCAGATGGTTTATATTTTGTATTGCCACATTTTTAAATATTCTCTTATCTATCTAGTATACAATACTATGATGATATAATGAATGCATTTGTTTAACAATGGAGACTATGAATCATGTGTGACAACAATTGGTGTTTGAGTATATGTGAGAAACTGAATTCGTAACAAAATACAACGGTAAGCTTGTGTAATTGTTATGTTTAGATATTATAAACAATTGATTTATTATTATGGTTGGTTATTCTCTCTGTCTAATCAGTAGATTTATTTTTCAGATATAATGATCACGAGATCTTGTTGAACATCATTATATTTTTTGGACTTTATATTTAGTTTAGTAGACTTGTATTGTAACGTTATCGTAACGTCTTAGCCTAAAATGGCAAAAAAAAAATTATATTTTAGTTTATTGTGATTTCACTTTGATTTAGTTGGTATTTAAATTTTTAGTAGATATATTTAGTTTGCTTTAGATTTATTGCTAGTAAGATATAAATATATATTGAATTCAATGAATTAATGTCATAAAAGTAGACGGACAAAAAAATATACGGTGAAACCGACGGTTTAAAACCGGACCAAACCGTTAGGTTTAGGTTTGAGTTTTTTTTCAAACCGTTCAAAATGGTTTGGTTTAGGTTTGAGTTTTTCTCAAACTGGTTTAAACGGTTTGGTTTGAAAATTTGTCAAAAATCGCAAAAATCGGACCGCTTACATCCCTACTTCTACCAACACATACAATCCCATAATGGTTCTGCAATTCGTCTATTTTGCCAATATTGTCATTATTGAATTTGTAACATTTCTACCAATTGTCTGCCACCATAATCATAATTTTTATGCTCCAATTCGATGCAATTAGTTTCTAATTTATAATTTATTCAATTCATGTTTATACTTTTCTTTGATCCATTCTTATTTGTATGATATTTAATATTTTTAACTTGATTAGATATTTTAAATGTTCTTTCATAAATTCAAAACGATAAATTATTATGTTGTTGCTCCTGAAGTAGCACAACATTACAATTAATATTCCAAAAGAATATTATTTGCTCCTGAATAGCATAAATTATATTTTTCAATATTTCAGAAGAATATTGACATATTTCTTTTGAAGAACTAATATTAAAATACAACGTGCTCTCAAAGTAACACATGTTTCGTAGAAAATATTATTTTAAATTTGTGTTTATCCCTAAAAGAAAACACGTAACTTATATCATATTGATATTGATTATTGATGTTTAATCATATTTTTCGAAACTAATTGTATTTTCTTTTGCTTATTGTGTAGTTAATCAAATGGAAAACATCACAAAACTTGAGTTTGCCGTACTTGACATATCTGGCAAAAACTATTTGTCATGGGTACTCGATGCCGATATCCATTTGATCTCAAAAGGTTTGGGAAAGACAATAAAAGAAGGAAACAAAGAATTCCTGCAGGATCGTACAAAAGCGCTCATCTTCCTTCGTCATCATCTTCACGATGGATTGAAAATTGAATATCTCACTAAAAAAGATCTACAGGTTCTTTAGAAAAAATTAACTAAAAGATTTGATCATCAGAGGACTATAGTCCTCCCCAAAACCCACAATGAGTGGATGCATCTTCGTTTGCAAGATTTCAAAACTGTTAGTGAGTACAATTATGAATTATTCAGAATATGTTTAAAATTGACATTGTGTGGAGAAAAAAATCACTGATGATGATATGTTGCAGAAAACTTTTTCTACCTTTCACGCCTCGAATGTGCTCCTATAGCAGCAATGTCGTGAGTGTGGTTTCAAACGGTACTCCGAACTCATATCTTGTCTACTTGTGGCTGAACAAAATAATGAACTGTTGATAAAAAATAATGGGTTACGTCCAACTGATTCTGTATCATTGCCGGAAGCAAATTGTACTGCATTGTTTGAAGCAAATACAATATCAAGACAAGAACGTGGACATGGACCTGTATTTGGACGTGGACGCAGACGTACACGTGGAATAAATCATGGATGAAATAATCAATAAAATTATCAACAACAAGACAATAATTTCAAAAAGTATAAAGTAAACAAAAATAGCACATCCAAAAAAGAGCATGAAAAAGGCTGCTTTAGATGTGGAATGAAAGGACATTGGACACGTACCTATCGTACGACAAAATACCTTGTGGATCTCTACCAAAAATCAATTAAGGGAAAGGAAAAAATGGAGACAAATTTTGCTGATTATGATGGTTTAATTGATGTGACTCATTTGGATGTCTTTGATTTCTTTGCTGATCCAAATGGGAATATTGACCATTTGATTAAGGGTGGAGAAATGATATATAGTAGTTTACTTTAGTATTTCCTTTCATTTTAGAAATTCAATTTAAATTATATTTCTATTTTTCGTAAGAAAATTAAAACTTTATTATGCATCGTTAATTTCATAATACTGAATCATGTTTACTCTTTTAAATTTAAATTCAAGTCTTTTTAAAATATATTTGTTTTTGTTAGATTCATGATGAATTGCCAAAATTCTTGTTTGATTGATAGTACAATTACATATACTATTTTTCAAGACAAAAATATTTTTTGGACTTAACATTAGCAAAAAAATAATATTAATTTGATATCATGTGTATCGAATATCATTGAAGGCTTTGGAAGAGCTTGAAGAAAAATTTTATGCACTCCCATCTGACATGTATTGTACATTTATAAAAATGATTGAGTCAAATATTATCACGAATCAGAAGTTCTTTGATCCAAAAAATTTTATACTTTGACATGATCGACTTGGACATCCGGAGCTATAATGTTGCGTCGAATAATAAATAACTCACATGAAAATCATTTAAAGAACCAGAAGATTCTTTTACCTAATGATTATCCATGTGTGGCTTATTCGCAAGACAAGTTAGTTATTAGACCTTCGGCTACAAATGTCAATATTGAATTTCCAACTTTTTTGGAAAGGATTCATTGAGATATATGTGAGCCAATAAGCCCACTATGTGGACCATTTCATTATTTTATGGTATTAATTGATTCTTCCACTAGATCATAAGTTTGCCTACTTTATACTGGAATGTAGTTTTTGTTAGACTACTTGCTCAAATCATAAAATTACGTGCGTAATTTCTCAATTACTCAATCAAGACTATTTGTCTCGACAATGCTGGTGAGTTTACAAGCATTTGATGATTATTGCATGTCAATTGTGATTGTTGTTGAACATTCGGTTGCGCATGTCCATACACAAAATGGTTTGGCAGAATCATTTATTAAACGTCTATAACTTATTGCTAGACCATTACTTATGAAAACAAAACTCCCAACTTCTATTTAGGGTCATGCTATAATGCATGCTACGTCATTGGTTCGTATCAGACCAACTGCATATTATCAATATTCACCTTTGCAACTAGCATTTGGTCATGAACCTAATATTTCTCACTTGCGGGTTTTTGATTGTGCTGTTCAAGTCTCTATTTCACCTCCACAACGAATTAAAATGGGTTCCCAACGAAAACTTGGAATTTATGTAGGTTTTGATTCACCATCTATTATTAAGTATCTTGAACCTTTAACGGGTGATTTATTTACTGCACGTTTTACAGATTGTCATTTTGATGAAATGACTTTCCCAACTTTGGGAGGGAAAAAACTATATCCTAACAAACAAGATAAGATTTCTTGGAATGAAATAACTCTATCTCATTTTGATTTCCACAGCAATCAACGTGAGCAAGAAGTTGAAAAATCATTCATTTTGCAAAAAGTTGCAAATCAATTACTGGATGCATTTGTTGACACAAGCAAAGTCATATATACCAGCAAAAATTGATGTCCTTGCATGACAATTTGCTGTAGCAAATGAATCTCAAATACGCCAGAAGCGTGGTCTACCAGTTGGTTCCAAAGACTTTGTACCTCGAAAAAAAAAAGTACAGGAGAAAAACTAACTAAAAACTTCAGAAAAAATAACATTAGAGAAAATTGATCAATCAAATATTGAAAATATAATTCCTGAAGAATCACAAGTATCCGAAAATAATGAGATTTCAATAAATTATATGTTATCACATAAATTGTGGGAGCGAAATAATGTTCTTATAGACAATATTTTTCGCATTTAATGTGGCTCTTGATATTATGCAAAATGATGATCCTGAACCACTATCTGTTAAAGATTGTCAAAATAGAAATGATTGGTCAAAGTGGAAAGAAGCAATACAGACGGAATTGAATTCCTTAGAGAAATGGAAAGTGTTTGAACATGTTGTTCGAACACTTGAAAATGTAATCCCTGTTGGATACAAATGTGTTTTTGTATGAAAGAGAAATGAAAATAATGAAATTACAAAATACAAGGCCCGACTCGTAGCTCAAGGTTTCTCACAAAAATCAGGAATTGATTATGAGAAAACATATTCTCCGGTAATGGATACCATCACTTTTAGATTCTTAACTAGTTTGACTGTGTCACAAAAGCTCGATATGCGCCATATGGATGTAATGACTGTCTATTTGTATAGTTCACTTGATAGTGACATATATGAAAGTCTCTGAAGGACTTAAAGTGTGAGAAACAAATAACACACGCCCGAGAACCATGTTCTCAATTAAATTGCAAAGATTATTATATGGATTGAAACAATCCGGATGCATGTGGTATAACCGCTTTAGTGAATATTTGTTGAAAGAAAGCTATAAACATGATGATGTCTGCCCATGTGTTTTCATAAAGAAAACAAATATTGGATTTACAATTGTGACAGTTTATATTGATGATTTAAATTTAATTGGAACTTCTGAAGATCTCAACAAAACTGTAGATTATTTGAAAAATGATTTTGAGATAAAAGATTTGGGAAAAATCAAATTCTATCTCAGGTTGCAAATTGAACATTTCCTAGAAGGATTACTTGTTTATCAATCTACATATGCAGAAAAAAGTCTTAAAATAATTTTATATGGATAATGCACATTCATTGGTATGACATATGGTTGTTCAATCACTTGATGTAAAAAATGATATTTTTCGTCCACTTGAAGATGGAGAAAAGATTATTGGTCCTGAAGTACCATATCTTAGTGCAATTGGAACATTAACTTATCTTGCAAACTGTACTCGACCCAACATAGCTTTTTCTATAAATTTCCTTGCAAAATATAGCTTTACACCAACACAAAGACATTGGAATGATGTTAAAACATAATTTTCGTTACCTAAAGTGTACTATTGATTTGAGATTATTTTATTCTCAAAAGTCAGAATCTGTTTTAGTGGGATATGCAGATGCATGTTATATCTCTAACCCACATAAAGTTAAATCACAAACATGATACATGTTTACATGTGGAGGAACAACTATATCATGGAGATTTGTGAAGCAATCATTAACAGTAATATCCTCAAATCATTCTGAAATTATTGCAATCCATGAAACATGCCGAGAATGTGTGTGGTTGAGGAATATGACCAATTATATCCAAGAATCATGCGGATTAGTTTCAACAAAAGATAGTCCAATAATTTTATATAAAGATAATGTTGCTTGTATTGCACAACTCAAACGAGGTTATATCAAATGTGACAGGACGAAGCATATTTCTCCAAAATTCTTTCATACACACGAGTTTCAGAAAAAATGGCGACATCCATATTCAACAAATTCGTTCAAGTGACAATGTGGCTAATTTATTTATAAAAACACTGTCAACATTTACATTCAAGAAATTGGTTCAAAAGATTGGAATGCGTCGACTCAAAGATTTTCAATGATCAACATCAGGGGAAGTAGTTGTACTCTTTTTCCTTCGCTTAGGTTTTGTCCCATTGGGTTTTCTTAGCAAGGTTTTAATGAGGTAGCATTTTTATACTCCAAAATAACTGTACTCTTTTTCCTACGTTTGATTTTTTTTTTTGTCTCGTTGGATTTTTATCAAATAAGGTTTTAACGAGACAGTTAATGTACACATAATCATCAAATGGGGAGTGTTGTAAAATAATGAGATGATTATTTGGTATTATCATGATACATACATAAGTCTTATCTAGTTCAGAAGGTGTATTTCATTCCAACTGTAACTCTCATTTTAGACCCTATAAATACTGGTCTTGATTCTCAATAAAATACACACAAGTTTATTGACTTTTCTTCTATCTTATTTTTCTTTCTTTTATAACATTTTCACATTTTTGAAGAAAATAAATTCTTGATGTTTTAGTGGAAAAAAATTCCAGATTTTTTTGGTAGAAAAAATTATCATTTTAATGGATAATTTCCATAAAAAATGAAACCAAACGAACACCAAACTTTCAATATTTTTCATGAAAAATTATACTAATCAAATACAATTAATTACAATTCCCAGGAAAATAACTTCTAGACAAATTAATTCCCTGTAAAACATTTTCTTTCCACTCATTTTCCACATTTGCAATCAAACGGACCCTAATAAAATTATAAAATCGACCTAGGGCTTGCTTGAGAATTTTTATTTTATTTTAGTTTTTGAACAATTTTCTGGTGGTACTCTCTAGTTTGTGTGGTACTAATTTTAAATGGTTTAAAAATCATCTAAAATTGATAGTGTAATTTTGACTAATTTTCTTGACTCACCAATTGACGAGTTTTGACTGTTTTTCATATTTTTTTTTTTCGAATTTTAGTCTCTATAACATAATTTTTTCCAATTAACATATTTTATTCAAAATTAACTTGTAAATAAAAATATATTGACCAAAAATTTATTTAGAAATAAAAATATTAGATTATAATTAAAAAAATATACAAGAAAAATTATATTATAATTAAAAAATCACTTTAGTATAAAAAACTTATTTATAAAATAAAAATATTACAAATAAGACAAACATTCACTTATAAAATATAAAATATAAAAAATACTTATATGTAAAAAATTCACTTAAAAATTATTTAAAAGTATAAAACTAACTTACACTTGTAAAATTTATTTATAAGTGAAAAAATATGAACTTAAGATTTTAAGTAAATATTTAACTTCATTTAATATTTTAACTTAAATAATAACTTATATGTAAAAAATTATTTATAAGTAAAATATCATTTAGGAGAAAAAAACTATAAACTAAAAATCTTACTAAGGACATATATGAAATTTTATTCTTTTTAAAAACTTTCAAAGTCGGTGGACAATAAACTCTCAAACATAAGTTGTAGCATTCGAGTGAGGCCCGGACGTCGAATAGGTCGACCTAGGTATTTCCTTTCAATATTCAACCACCCATTATACTTCGAGTATTTCGTAAAATGAAACCATTTGAGTCCTTATAATTATTAGAATCAAACCCAAAATTGACCTTGTCGGTTTAAGTTTGAGTTCGAGTCTATCCATAACATTTTTTATATACATTTAATAAATATTTTCATATAGGCCCTTTTAATACATATGTCTTACAAACTACTTCTCGACAATATTTGTACAAGAGAGAAAATACAGCAAAAAATATTCAAGAAGCAAAAAGCGAAGACTAAAAATCACGAAAATAATAGATAATTAAAATATTAAAAACTAAATTACAGTTTGAGAATAAATTATTTCTTTTAAAAATTTTTATTATATCCATAAGTGAGCCATGTTAGAGTTTATAATTTAATTATGGACAATGTTTAACGTGTATTAACATTTGAAATGCAACAATCTGTTGTGAGGTAAGAAACAAAAAAGTACGGGCCAGTTTTGATTTCTTAGGATTAGAATCAGAGTTGTAGACAAATTATTACTTAAATAAAGGCTTTTAGACTTTGTATTTGTTTACCCAACCTATAAATTGTAAATAAAAAAATATATAAAAAGCTGATTTCATTTTGACTCAGTCGGTTCTCAGTTCCGGTTCCTTTTTTTTTTTGCTCGGTTCCGATTCCGATTCCAATTTGACTTTGATTTGGAATGTTCGATTTCAGTTAAAATGTCAAGTCCTAAGTCGGGTCTTTTAACGATTTCTCTTCTCGCTTCAGAAGAGAAGGTAATAACACTTAGGACTATCAAACAAAGATCCCATGGCACCGACAATAGCCTAACTAGAATGTATTGTGCCATTTTATTAGACCGATCACCAAAATTTTGCAAGCCATATCGTAGCAACGTAATAAATGTGTTTTCGTGTGTTTTCCAACCCGCCAACAATTACAAGAAAATGATCAGACGATTGTGTAAGGAACAAACCTCTTGAGACAAAGTTCCAAAAAGGAGTGCGTTTAATAGTGAAGAGTTACAATCGGAAAGTAGACAAAACACCTCCAAAGGGCGCAGCACACGAGTACTGAGAAATGATTAAATTTAAACTAAGGAAATAAAAATTACATATTCTCTTCTCGAGAGTTTTTGATTCGGGGTCCTTTTCTTCTATAACTTCACTTCCTTTTATACTTCCGGGCGTCCTTTGGTTAACGAAACTGCTTATTGGGGAGAGGTTACTTAGTAACTGTTGCCACTACTACTTGTTTCTGGATCGTGGGGGCGTGCCGGGTTTACTTGATAACTGCTTTCGTAACTGCTAAATTGGATAAACTACACCTTTTAGACTTGTCCGATTCTGGGCGATTTGAGAGTTTGGACGATAGTGAGGATATCGTTCTGGGCGATTGTGCAGTACTTCACTCGTTCAGCCTTTAGGCGTCCTGCAGGCTTGGGCGATGATACTCCTTCGCTCTCGGGCTTCCCATATTCAGGCCTTTTCTCAGGTTTCCAAATTGGGCTTCTCTTCGTGGGCATTTTAATCGATTTCCATTGGGTCTTTATCTTGGGTTTCTCAATTGGACTTCCCTTTGATTTTGGGCTGCATTTTTAGTGTGTCAACAATTACTCCCCAATATGGCAGAATTAATACTAATCATTAATTTTGACATATTCACTCTGTATCTTTTTTGCAACATTTGAACTTCCCCAGAATTTCAATCATCGTGTACTTTTACCGCTTAAAGGATTACGACGTTACAAACCCTTAAAACCCAAGAGTACGCGGCACTCTTAGTTACACGTCTCCGCAGTCTTACGCTTCTCTCTCGCCCTTTTCACTATTCATCTTCTTGTCTCCGTGCTACGTTTCGTCAACAGTCCTTACCCAACTTACATTCTGTAACGAATGGCCACTTCAAGCACTCAATCCGATGCTGCCCTTAGCTTTGAGGACTTCCAAGACCTCCTCACCAAGCCATACATAAATTCAAACCCTCTTTCACGGGTTGGTCCCAACATTGATGAGTTTTTCTTGAGTCCATCTTTTGTTGATGCTGAATCGGTCGAGAAGACTGCGGCGGGTCAGCTGTTCCCTTGCGCTGAAACCCTTCCCTTTCTGAGTTCTCTACCGTTGAAGGCCATCTGCGATGAAGGTATTCGTACTTGGCCCAAAGCTGATTCTGGTTTTCGTAGGTGGCATGCACGCATGGTGAATCATGGCCCCACCAAATTAATTTTTGAACGTGCAAAAATTTTGGACTTATTGGAAATTACCCTTAATCCTCCCGTATACGACCCATCGCTTTTTCCAATCGCCCTGAGCTTTTGGTCTTCTGAGTACAATATCTTTGTTTTCCCTTGCTGCCCGTTGTCCATTACTCTGAGGGATGTTGGGGCCCTAGTGAACCTTCCTCCTTTGGGCGATACCATTTCTCCCGGCATGGTGGTTTCGGTTTCCGCTGGCAGTGTTCCCCCCAAGTTTGATAAGAAGATGTGCGAATCTTACTCGGCTATGCAGAGTGCTTTTGTCGCTCTTGCTTCTGAGCCTAATCATGTTGAGCGGGTAGCTTTCCTTCAAGTTTGGCTCTGTAAATACGTTATTTGCATCCCTAGTTTGAAACCTTTACGAGTTATCTGCCTTTAACGCATGCATTGGCCCGTGGCAAGCCTTTGAATTTGTGTTCTTTCTTTTTAGCCGCTCTTTACAGGGGTCTAGCTTTGCTCCAATTTCAATTGAGGACTGGTGCGTCCCCTACTGGCAGTGGGCATCTTTGGTTTGCTCAATTATGGTTGAGAGCATATTTTCCTTCTTTTTGGGCTCCAGCTATTTGCAATACCTCTGCCACCTGTTATGGGTTGGCCATAGATTCCTTGCATCCGACAGACATGTCTAGGAGAGACATTTTTTCATTCTTTTATACCTTGAATTCCATTTCTTCCTTTTTCCCTTTTCCTACTCATCTGACTCCCAACTATGTACATATTCCTTCTGGAGTGGTTGACTGTTTACCCATTTGGGTTCAGTTCTTGGCTGGAAAAGAGTTGTTCTATGACATTGTCACAGGAACCAATGCCAAGGCTGGGATAGAGATTTACACTCCCCATTTCTTTGCTCATCAACTGGGTTTCGGCCAGACCTGGCCCGTCCCTCTTTTCTACTCCAAAAATCTGACCGACCGTTTTCATACTCTTAATAAAGCAGACGTTGCAACTATAGAGGCCCATAACCGCATTTTGGCGGATGCATTCTCGCTAGTCTCTTTTCATTCCAGTTCTGCTATTCATCCCCTTTTTGAGCAGCTCTGGCCGTCAGTGAAACGTAGGCTATTTACAGCTGACGCTACTACTGCCTTTCATTTGCTGGATCGGCCAAGTGCTTCTTCCACTTCTCCTCTTTTAGTTACTCTTGTATCAATTAGGAGTCCTTCTCCACCTCCTCGCTCTAAAGATCTTATTCTTTCTCCCGCTTCTCCATCTGCCAAGGCTGTTGCTGCCAAAGGTGTATCAGGCTGGAAACGAACGGCTTCAGCATCCCCTGTTTTGCGGGCCGATGACGATGACGATGACGATGATGACACCCCCTTACCTTCAGGAGAAAGGTAATCCATATTTGTATATTCGCGGATATGTTCTTCTGTATGCTAATGGTTTACCTGAATTTTTCAGAAGAGCTCGTCTTCTCTTTCTAAGGCTATAGTTTTGGTAGACTCTTCCTCACCCTTTCCTGTCGAAGGTGCGTCGCCCAGGCGTCAAGTTCCAACACCCTTATCACCAACAAATCCTCCTTCCCAGGGTGCCGACCCCCCAAGCGTGGAATTAGAAGGTAATGCTTATTTTTGATGCCTTGGCCCTTCTTTATTGCTGCTGGCTCATTGATTTACTGCGATGTGAAACATACAGAAATTCCTGTAGCTTCGTCCAGTGGGAAAGGTCCTTCCTGCCCAGCTAAAGGGAAATCTCCCCAAGTGATGGAGGAAATAAGGGAGGTGTCTGAATTTTCCACTACTGCCGATGAGGTTTTTTTACTTGGCTCTTATTTTTGGTTTTGCTTTGTTGTACCGAAGATCTTCAATATTTGGTAACTTCCTTTGTAGGGATCTGATAGCATCCTTAATTCCATCCAAGACTTACTCACCTCCTGGGCACGCATGAAAACATCCTCTGCGTCATCCTCCACCCCTGCGAACGAGAACATGACATTTCTCAAACAGGCATTGTTTGAGTATGTCTCCTTTATGGACATGGAGGTTGGCCGTGCCAGCGCTGCTCATCAAAAGGCCAAGCTAGATACGTTGAGCGCGAACCTACTGCAGACACTTTCGCTCCCATCGCCCAGCATTTCCGCTGACTTTAAGGTGAAGTTAAGGGTTCTCCATACCGACGTTGTTTCTTTGCTGGCCAAGAATGCAGAATTGAAGGCCAGAAGTGTTGCTGGCCAAGAATGCAGAATTGAAGGCCAGAAGTGCTCAATACCTCCGCGCTTCTTCTGAGAAAGAATCCTTACTTCAGGAAATTGACAAGAATCAGGCCGAATTGACTGAGATTTCTTCAGAGCTTGTAGTGGAGGATTCCTTAATGTTGAGTCTGGCTGCGGAGATGAAAGAGCTACAAGCGAAAATGGATGACTGCAGAGCGAGGATGGCTGCCAGAGGCGTACTGCATCCCAAGGAATTGCTAGGACCAAATCTCTATTGGAGCAGTACAAAAAGTTGGAGGTTGATGATGACTTAGTGAAAGAATTAGGTATCCTTTCCTCTAGGCAGAGCGAAGAGTGAGATAAACTTAGGCAGCAGATGCGCTCAGCTTGGGGCGAATTGTAGCTAAACATTTAATGTTTTAACCTTTGTAACTCTTTCGCGCTGACTGCCTTTGTTTTTTGGTGATTTAATGTCATTCATCATCATTAATGAACAATTATTTTGAAGTGACGTTTTATCTTTAATCGTCAATTTTCTACGTACCCAATCGCTTTATGCCAACATCCATGCATATTCTTTTGGCATTTAAATTTTTCTTCCCTAAGTCTTTGGGCCACATTGATTTCACTCACTGGTCATAAATGTGACCATCCGCATTCTGGCCTTTCATCTTCCAGCCCCTATAAGTATGCACGTTTGTACTCATCATTTTCATCTCCATCTCTTTTCAGATTCGATTTCTTGCCATCACAACTTTCTGCCATCGCATGGCACTCCGATCATTTACCAACACTTTCATCTTCTATAGGGATGGGTCTCTTGACTCGCTCCTTTTGCTTTGATATTACCTTTGGTATGGGAGATATAGGAAATGTTCTTTTAAACTGAAGCAAGATTTTTGCCTTCAGTTTGCTTGTTGAGAGTGCTTCTCCTTGCCTACCATTGCAGCTATGCATTTAGGAAGGTTATGGGGCAGTTCACCCTCTACTCGGCCATAGGCTGAAGGGTTGGGCCGTACTGGTTTCACTCTTTCTGTTCCCATCAGACAGAAGACAATTTGTAGCATGTTTCGTCTTGTATTTTGACTGTGTCCCTTAATTCTTGTAAAGAATGGTTTGTAAGGAACATTTGGTAATAAAGGACTTTACTTTTGAATGTGTTTTGTTTTTCTGACTTTGTTTAGAACGTGATCGTCCAATTTATTTACTGTCATCGCTCAGCATGATTACATCGCAATCGCAATTTTATCATTTATGCATTTATCTGTTCACTTTTCCAAAGGGAAGGAACATATTTCTTCAAGTACTTACCGTTAATAAATCTTACATGCCTAGTACCATTTAAATCTTCCAAGTG
Source organism: Fraxinus excelsior (assembly GCA_019097785.1). NCBI lineage: Eukaryota > Viridiplantae > Streptophyta > Magnoliopsida > Lamiales > Oleaceae > Fraxinus > Fraxinus excelsior. Next base: position 8,820,289 of record CM032643.1, read on the forward strand.
GTAAGCTCTATTAGGCAATACACTCTTTACTCTATACGGCCCTTCCCAATTCGGCGACCATTTGCCATAATTTGGGTCTTTACTATCTAAAGGAAGTATTGCCCTCCAAACTAATTCGTTCAAACTAAAAAACTTGGCTATAACTTTCTTGTTGTAAAATTTAGCCATCCTTTGTTTCTGAACTTGCAACCTGTCTAGCACGTCTAACTTCAATTCGTCCAATTCTAATAAATTTTGAATCAATGATTCCTTGTACTCATTCTCGCTTAATTCGTGCTGCCACGCACTCTTATAGATTGCACGTTGATTTCCACGGGCAATACAGCCTCCTGCCCATAAGTGAGTTGGAAATGCGTAATGTTGGTGCTTGAACGAGGCGATGTTCTATAAGCCCATAAGGCTTTGTTCAAGCATTCGTGTCAATTTTTGACATTTTCATTTATCATATTCCTTATGATAGATTTCAGAATCTTGTTAGATGATTCTGCCTGACCGTTTGATTGAGCGTAGTATGATGTGGAATTTACCAATTTAACTCCAAATTCGCTCAAGAATTCCTTCACCTGATCTCCATTTAGGGAAGTCCCATGATCTGTCATTAAAGTTCGCGGAATTCCAAATCTATAGATGATATGGTCCCGGATAAACTCTATGATGCTTTTCTGAGTGATTTCTTTTAGAGGCACTGCTTCGACCCACTTGGTGAAAAAGTCTGTGGCGACTATAATAAAGGTGTGCTGTTTGGACGATGGAGGGTAAATCTTCCCTATCAAGTCTATCGCCCAGTCTTTGAATGGCCAATGTTTGATAATGGGTGCCATATTGCTTGCTGGTGCCCTCTGCATTGGGCTATGTTTTTGGCATGCTAAACAGCTTTTTGCATATTGAACATATGATTCTCCCATCTTTGGCCAAAAGTATCCACTTCTGATAATTAGCCATCTCATCTTTTGGCTGGCCTGATGGGCTCCACATATCCCTTCATGCACCTCAGCCATAATCGTCCTAACTTCTTGTAAGCTCACGCATTTTAATAACACACCATCAGAGCGTTTTTTGAACAATTCTCCGTCTATTAATGCATAATTTAACAGACGTAATTTCGTTCTTCTATCACCTCCCCCGTTAAGCTCCTTAAAGGACTCTTTAATCTCATCTACCCAATCTAGCGCGACCCCATCTTCTATACACTGAATTTCGATTTTCCTTGCCCTTCGCTGAATAACGGGCAATATAGTTTCGTATTCGTAAGTAGACTCCCAACTCATCGCCTTTGACTAGCCAGAGGCCAACTGAGCCAACTCGTTGGCCATATCGTTGTACATTCTATTAACACATTGATCTACTTGGTCGAATTCCTCCAACAACTCTTGGGTGATTTCGTATAAACTTATAATAGAATCACTTTGGCATTTGAAATCGCCAGTCAATTGATGAATCACCAATTGAGAATCGCCCATGATGATCACGTTCTTTACTTTCATATCTACCATCAACTCCAAGCCTACAATTAAGGCTTCGTATTCGGCTTGATTATTAGTACAGATCCTATCTAAGGTAAATGCGAACTTATAGCAAACCCCTAAAGGATTTATCAAAGCCACTCCTACCCCTCCTCCTTTAGAAGTTTTCGATCTGTCAAAGTATAAAATCCATGGTTTTAATTCAAATGAATCAACCTCTAGTTCTATTTCGTTGGGCATATCGAGGCATGGATGATCGGCCAGAAAATTAGCTAAAGCCTGATTTTTAACTGCCTTTTGGGGTATATACCTTATTTCGAACTCTGACAGTGCTAAAGTCCAAAGACCTACTCGTTGGTGTAAAATAGGGCGAGAAAACATGTATTTGAATAAATTGACTTTGGAAATTAAATAGACTGTTACAGGCCGTAAATAGGTCCTTAATTTTGTACATGTGAAGTATAATGCAAGACACAGCTTCTCAATGGCAGAATAATTACATTCACATCTGGTTAACCGTCTACTCAAATAATAAATCGCCCTTTTTTCACCAAATTGGTCTTCTTGTGCGACCATTCCCGCTATCGATTTTCGTTCAGCCGACACGTACAACCTCATGGCCGCCCTTGGATTGGTGACACCAACACTGGCGGATTTGTTAAGTATGTTTTCAGGCTTTCAAAAGCTTTTTGATGTTCTTCTTTCCAGACGAATTCGTCTTGATTTTTCAGCTTTAGGAGAGGCGAAAACGCTTTCGTTCGCCCTGCACAATTAGATATAAAGCGTCTTAGAAAATTGATTTGGCCTAAGAACCTTTGCAGTTCTTTTTTATTGCTAGGAGCCTTGGCTTCTACAATGGCTTTCGCTTTATTCTTATCAAGTTCAATCCCTCTCTTATGTACTAGGAATCCAAGGAAATTCCCTGCATTCACGCCAAATGCACATTTCAAAGGGTTCAGTTTTAGTTTATGCTGACTCATTCGTTCAAATGAACATCACAGTTGTTCAAAATGGTCTTCCTCTTTAACAGATTTGACCACTATATCATCTACATAAACTTCCACAAATTTACCTATCATATCATGAAAAATTAGATTCATTGCTCTTTGATAGGTCGCCCTTGCATTTTTTAGTCCAAACGGCATTACTATCCATTCAAAGCACCCTAAAGACCCAGGGCATCTAAAGACAGTTTTGTGTACATCTTCGTCAGCTATGTAGATTTGATTGTATCCCGAATATCCATCCATAAAAGAGTACATCACATGCCCTGCAGTCGAGTCTACTAGAGAATCTACTGTAGGCATTGGATATTCGTCTTTGGGCGTAGCCAAGTTCAAATTCCTGAAATCTATGCATACCCTCAACTTGCCATTCTTTTTTAATACTGGCACTATATTAGATAACCATTCCACGTATTTGGTTGTTCTAATAAAACCTACTTTTAGTAATCGCTCTATTTCTTTTTTGATTTCTGGTAATATATTGGGAGCGAAACGCCTAGGAGGTTGCTTATGAGGCTTAAAATTTGATTTAGTCGGCAACCTATGTTCTACTAAGTTTTTATCTAAACCAGGCATATGTTCATACTTCCAAGCAAAACAATCTTTATACTCTTTTAGTAAAGCGATTAATCTGTTACTAACCTCGTGAGGGAGCATCTGGCTGACAAATGTTGGGCGATCCTTTCCTTCCTCGCCAATATTCACCTTGACTAAGGGGTCTTGTGCTTGTGCATATCCTGACTTGGTGATCCTCGTCGCTTCATCATCCATATCGCTTAGAGGTGTTTCATCTTCCAAACAATCCACTTTATGAATTTTCCCGTCCAAGTTCTGCTCCATCTCGGACACTATTAATTTGTCCCTCAGCATCTTTAACGCCGCTTCTTCTTTCTTCACACATTCACATTCTTTATTGAAAGCCATCAACTTGGTTTTGAAGGCCTGAATCTCGGCCTCTTGCCTTTGTTGTTGAGAACTCATTTAAGGTTGTTTGGCTTCTTTTTTGCCAATTACTGGCTCCTCTAAGGCCACTATGTTTGGCCTCATTTGATTAAACATTTCAGTAAGTGCATCCACTGAAAACGGCTCTTCGCTTTGGGCAGTAATTTGAATTACCTCTCCATCTTGAACCACTCTGACAGGCCCATAATTCCCTTCGTACATGAACCTTTCTACTGAATTTGCTTCCGCCACAAAGGGTCTATGATCTGCTTGCACCACCTCTGCTTCACCTTTGTCATTCCAGAAAACCAAGCATTGATGGAGCGATGAAGGAATACAGCGGCTGTCATGGATCCAGTCTCTTCCAGCAACACGTTGTAGCGGTGGGGTCGTCTATTACGAAGCAAACAGTAATCCTGGTGGTTGTTCCTACAGTTATATCCAATGGCATAACTCATTTTGCTGAAGTTGCCCCCCCATTAAAACTCATAAGAATGACTTCTGTTGGGATCATGTCGCTCTCTGTTTTAGCAAATTTCCTCATCATCCTAGTTAGAATGGTGTTTATAGCCGCTCCATTGTCGATAAGTACCTTTACTATTGGTATCCCATTAACCAAGGCTTTGACGTACAACGGTCTTAAATGTTTGGTTAACCTCATAGTCGGTTTGTTGAAGATGACTTTTTCAGCAGCAACTATTTCCACTTCCTGCTTATCTTCTATCGGGGCTATCTTTTGGTGATAGATCGACGTGCAGCATGTCGCATTGAGCCTTCTTTCCTTGGGTTTTTTCCTTCTCCTTTCCCAGTATTTCTTGCTCGGTTACCCAATTTGTAGGAGGAGGCATTATTCTGGGAGGTGATCCATATTTTTCAGAGCGAGGTACCCTCTTTTTCCTTTTAGGCATCCCATACAACACATAGAAATCAAACGATCGGCCAGATGGTTCTCCCAACAGATCTACTTCGCGGACTCCTTCTTGGTGCAGTTGCTTCAACAGGGTATTGCGCAACACTCCTCTTTTCCTTTTCTCTGCTTCTAAATCAATTTCCTCTTCGATATCTGTCATACCATCATCCTCTTCTTCGTCACACATTTCTCTAGATGCTTGGCCTTCATTGCAGACTAGTACACAAGTTTCTTCCTCACTGTCCTCCTTCTCTTTGCTTTTGAATTCATCGGCCAACAAGTAGTTATTAGCCATGACAGGAGGCAATGTGCCAAACTGGATAGTTAGAGGTTGGTCAAGATCATCTTCGTCTTCCCTGTTTCGTTCAAACTTTGATCTCCCAGACGAGCTTTCTGGCAATTCTCCCATCGATTCGCCAGTGTCTGTTTCTTCATTATCTTCAAAAACATTTTTGTCGGCCATTCTGAGTGATTTGGGCGCTTTAGGGCGTGATTCTCCTTGCTGCTGCCTCATCATCCGTCCGTAATTACGTTGGAAACGCCTTTGTTGGGTCCTAGTCATTTCATTGAAAGGCACCACTTTTCCTGCCTTATACTGGAACGAATGCCATACATTGGGTTGGCGAGGTTGCGGCCTAAACGTTCATCCTTGAATGGCCGATCCAAACCCCCTTTCTCTAGGTAGTCCTCTGTAAAACGGCACCCTTTGCCCCCTGACAGGCTGAACGACCTGCATGAAATCAGAGCGATGGTGGAGTTGCCGCGTCATTGGTGACCCTGTATTTGCTTTCAACTCGTGTTTACATCTGTCGCACAGAACATCTTCGCCCTGTTTGGGCTCCTTCCCTTTGATGCGTTCAAAAACGTTGGGATGTGGTTTGGATTCTTCTTCTTCGTCGTCAATCACCAATCTGAACTTTGGCAATTTGTTTTCCAAACCAGTTGTTAACATGTTCATTGCTAGTGGCCGTGGGAAAGGATTTTCATCCACCGCCATCTTTTTCTTTTCTTCAAACGTGATTCGTCCTGATTCAATAGCATCCTGCAACACATGGCGAAAAACTACACAATAATTAGTCGCATGTGACCATGCATTATGCCATTTATAGTATTTTTTACCCTTAATTTGTTCAGGGTCTGGCAATTTGTGTTTGTCGCTCAACTTTATTTGCTTATCCTTATATAATTTGTCGAATATAAGGTCAACTTTAGTTACGTCGAACGAGAACATTCGCGCCTTTCTATTTTCACCCTTTGCAGGTTCATCTTTGCCTACTATTTTTGGCTTAACTAATATGGGACAAGTGTACGCTTCTCCCTTTACTAACTCAGCCAAACATACTTCAGTTTGGTCGTAATAACCATTATCGACAGTGTGAACGTTGAAATTCGGGTCTTTGTAATAAGTCCATTTACTGGAATTTTTCATCTGTTCTTCTTCTCTTATCAATCGCTCATACCTAACAATGTTTGCGCTAAGTTGGAATAAATCCGGGAATTCCCTGTCCTGGAATTTCTTCTTTAGATCAAAGCTTAAACAACTTTGGGCAATTTTAACAAATTCCTTTTCTGGCAAAGGCACAAAGCATTTACTTCTGGCCGTTTTGAACCTCTGTAGGAAATTTTCTGCCCATTCGTTAGGCAATTGACGTAAATTCACCAAATCAGCCAGTGTAACCTCAGACTCGGTCTTATAAAATTGAGCATGGAATAATTGCTCCATTTGCTGCCATGTTTGGATGGAGTTTGCTGGCAAATTAATGAACCAAGAAAAAGCTACCCCTGTTAAAGAACTTGGGAACAATCTCAACTTATGGTAATCGTTCACCTCACCACTTTGCAATGTGAATCGCCCTACATGTTCTAATGTAGATACTTTCCCTAGACCGGTGAATAGTGAGAATTCCGGTATTTTGTACCCTCTAGGCCATGGATATGCTTGATCTATCCAATCGGGGTATGACTTGGTATAAATTGGCCTAATAACCGGACGCACCCCAACTGCTATTTGATCTTGCACTATTTCCATAATTTGGTTTCTTAGCACCGCGTTAGGGTCATATGGGTTCCCTATTGGTTGATTTACTGGCTGATTTGTGGGAGGCCTGATAGTTTGCCCTTGATTGGCCATAAAAGTGCCATTATTCGGGCTGTTATGACTGTTAAATTGAGTGTTTAACCCGTCATTTGTGCGTAAACCATTCTGTCCGTTCTTTGGGACATTATCTCTTACGTTTGCACTACCCCCCAAGTTGGACGTAATATTGTCATTATTCAAGTTCAAGGTCCCGTTTCCCCCTGGGTTTGAAGTAGAAGGGCCAAAAGGTGGCTCTAGACTTGGGCCTGAGTTTACACCAAGGGAATTATATGGCGAAGTATGCCCTACGATGGTCCTAGATTGAAAGTGACTACCTATAGGCATAACGGGTTGACACATTTGGCTTACCAACTTATTCATGATTTCATTTAACGTATTCAGTTGTTTAGCCATATTATCGAAATGCCTATTCTCATTTTGGGTAAACTTCTCCATATTATGAATACTTCGTAAATTTACCTGTTCAACGACATCTTGCGTGAGTTCTCCCAGCAATGCACGCATTGTGCGAGGGCTTAATTCTGTCATTGGTTCGTAGCGGCTGTGACTGCTTTGACTTTGTCCATCTGTTTGTGAAGATTGTTGTTGCTCCTCATATCGCTCAACTATAGACTGGACCACTCCTTGACTTGCTGGTTCCTTATCGGAATTTTTATGAGGCATGATATCTTTTCTTTTTTGTATCTTCACTTACAAAACATCAACTGTCCCACCGGGCGTGCCAAATTGTTTTCGCGTGTTTTCCAACCCGCCAACAATTACAAGAAAAGGATCAGACGATTGTGTAAGGAACAAACCTCTTGAGACAAAGTCCCAAAAAGGGGTACGTTTAATAGTGAAGAGTTACAATCGGAAAGTAGACAAAACACCTCCAAGGGGCGCAAGCACACGAGTACTGAGAAATGATTAAATTTAAACTAAGGAAATAAAAATTACATACTCTCTTGTCGAGAGTTTTTGATTCAGGGTCCTTTTCTTCTATAACTTCACTTTCTTTTATACTTCCGGGCGTCCTTTGGTTAACGAAACTGCTTATTGGGGAGAGGTTACTTAGTAACTGTTGCCACTACTACTTGTTTCTGGATCGTGGGGGCGTGCCGGGTTTACTTGATAACTGCTTTCGTAACTGCTAAATTGGATAAACTACACCTTTTAGACTTGTCCGATTCTGGGCGATTTGAGAGTTTGGACAATAGTGAGGATATCGTTCTGGGCGATTGTGCAGTACTTCACTCGTTCAGCCTTTGGGCGTCCTGCAGGCTTGGGCGATGATACTACTTCGCTCTCGGGCTTCCCATATTCAGGCATTTTCTCAGGTTTCCAGATTGGGCTTATTTTCGTGGGCCTTTTAATCGATTTCCATTGGGTCTTTATCTTGGGTTTCTCAATTGAACTTTCCTTTGATTTTGGGCTTCATTTTTTGTGTGTCAACAAAATGAGTAAAGTATATCATTGGGACTGAATATGGTGGAGGCAGGGTGACATTGGTGATGGTGGCGAGTTCGATTACACATATTTCTGAAATGGTAATTTGTGGTGGTTTTTTATTCGTTAATCTGCTTGTGATGCAAATATGATCGTTCGTGAAGATGACAACAACAATGATGGTAGATGTTATAAGTCACAAATTTGTAAAATTACATACATTGTAACGGATATAACATATAGCCCTTATTTGATAACCATTATTTCAAAACTCTTTAATTGTCATACTCATTTTCAATTACGAATTTACACAATTTTTTACTATTTTTAATCACACATTCTCCACAAAATCACTATTCAAAACTCAATTTTCTTAAAATAATGGCCATCAAACATGAATATACTGTAAGTTATAATTTCAAAGAAATTTTTCAACTACGTATTTCATTAATTTTTTTAAATTAAAATCCACCAAAAATTCAGTTTTAATTCCCGCACAGTGTAACGGGATTTAAACGTAAGTTAACATAGAGTGTAAGTTACAATCATTTTAACTTAGACTTGTTTGATCTTTATTCTCTAAAAAATCATTTTTTTATAATTGTTTTTGCTTTCAACTACATATTCTCCCAATAAAATACTCGTAAAGTCTCCCTATTTTTAACCCCAAACTCTCAAAATAAATCATTATTATAAAATCTATTTTCTGAAAAATAGGCTCGAACATAGCCAGCCAGTAGCCTTATTAAAAAATGTATGTTTTAAAAAAAATTTCAATGTATAACAATTACATGGATTCACGTAAAAAAAAAAAAATTTACATACCTTGTAACAAAATATTACATGTTTTAAGAAATACCATATTTTTTAAATTGTTTTGCATCGACCTGATTTTTTGACTTAATGTCCTAAATGTTTGTAGTTGCACAATTAACCATCTTTTCTATGGTAAGCCCTTTAGCCTAATAGCATTATTTGGATACTACTTCAAACATCTCAATAGCACAATGTGTCAATGTTGCTCCGAATTAATTTATTTTTGAATAACGTTATTTGTATATATTGAACTTATATAATGGTTTACATGCAGATGATGTGCTAAAAAGAATGCGAAAAATGTTTTTTATTTTTTCATTTGGTTGAAGAAATTTTGACTTCATCATATCTCATCACATCTAGTGTGTGTAAAGTGTAAACCATGGCACAACCATTCATTTTTTTAACAAATTAAAGATAGATATTTTGTCGCTAACTATCTTCTTTTTTTGGTCATTTCATCTTACAAATTTTCATTATTTAGAAAATATGTTGATGAATTTTTTTGCGCACAAGTGAAAGCGGAATACGTACATAAGTCCAAGGAAAAATTATTCGTCTTGACTTCGTCAAATTCCGTTGTTAGTATATTATATCAAGATTTGTAAAATTCGTGTAATTAGTTTGGTCGTTTCTTGAGATATGTCTTGAGCATGTTTGAGCCCCTTTTTTTGTTCAAAGTACATTTTAAAATAGTATTTTGATAGAAAATGTATCATTAAAAAATAAATGTGTAATATTATTTAATTTATTGAAGAAGTAACCTTTGAGATTCTAATGTTGAAACGGAACAAAAACGAAACACACGAGTTTTCTTTCATATAAAAATGCGATGTACACTTTCTATTTTTTCCTTCTCTAATTGAGATCCATCAACCAGAGAGAATTGACACGAAGCAACAGAATAAAAGAAGACACGAACAATAGAAGGAAAATTAAAATCAAACAGTAGTTGCACGATCACTTAACTGACTATTAATTTAATGTTTCGACAATCTTTAATGTTTCCGAAGAGCGAATGCAGACAGAACAATGATGAAAACGAGTAGAGCGACGGTGATGAATGCCGCCACCACTGCCTCACTAGTCGTTTGGCAGAAATCAGTGAACTGTTGACATATTGCCAGCCAATTTGCATCTGAATTCCCATTGTGAGCCAAGTAAACTATTGCAGCAGATGATCCAGCTGCAGCAGTTGCCAATGTGACAATCACCTGAAGATGATATTTAAAAGTTAATCTTTTAGAAAGATCATACGTTTATTTATTTAAATTATGTCTTCAATATTTTCTTCGTTAGGAAGCAGCTTACGGTGTCAAGGATAATTAGGAGGAGCCTTGGCCCGACTGCAAGAGGGCGGACGATACACACTATTGAGAAGGGTATGGAGAGGACAAGGTATCCTGCAACTATTGCCATTGCCACAACAAAGAATCTGCACCATATTCGATGCATCATTATATATAAGATTCTTGTATGAATAACCCTACTCATTATTAGTACACATAGTCGTCAATTTATATGATAGTGAATCCCTTATTTCATTATTCAATGCATTAATATGTTAATGCATTAAAAGTGCTTTGGACAATAAAAGAGTACACAGCCTACCTACATTAATGATGATCTCTATTAATGAATAATGATATTCATTAGTGTATACAAAATCGTCAGTTTATGTGGTAGTGAACCCCTTGATTCATTGTTCAATGATCACAATTGCATTGGACAATAAAAGAGTCCATTGGCCTACCTATACTGGTGATGATCTCTACCTTCTTTTTGTATTGTTTTCATCACATTGCTTTATTAATACAGAAAGAATACTTACGCGAAAGTTGGGAGATCGTCATAACTGGCTTCGAACTGGAAGAACTGAGTGAAGAAAGGAAGGGTTTGTTCAGCGGTGCCCATGATGACTGTTGCACCCAAAGCTGTAGACGTGGCGCTTATTCGCAGTATAAGGTCGAATATAGAAATGCCCCTCTTGTACCTTCCCCTTGCATGCTCGGCCGCCACTGGTGGTACCGCCCCCAAAAGCGGCGCTTTCCCTTTCCTTTCTTTGCTCGTCTCTGCAATCTCAATCTTGGTTGACTCGCTTTTCTCCATGTTTAAGAGTAAGAAAAAGATAAGTCGAGTATTTCCTCTCTCTCTTTTGATGGTTCACAGCTTGTGATGAGAATGAGAAGAAGAGAAGATGGATACTTATATGTGTAGAGGGATGCATAGAAGTATACTTTTTGTTGTACAAAATAGAATCCCAGCTCATTGTTCTGTTAATGGAGTAAGAAGAGTTAGTTGCCAACTTTTCCCATATGACTAATATAGTTTTTCATCACTTTTTGAATATTAAGGTGTGATATGATGTTGGTGAAGATGCCACTTTTTGAATATTAAGGCGAATTAATAAAGATACACATGTTTGATGCGTTAAATTAGATTAATTTTAGTACGGCAAAAAATGTTGTGAAGAAACAATAACTATTAATTTTTAATTTCAAAAGAAATCATACTTAGATGCAGGGGCGGAGCCAGCCCGTCGAAGTAGGGGGTCCTAGAGTTGAAGAGGTGGGGGCCCATGCTATTCCTGGATTTTTTTAAAAATATTATCTGTTAAAATGAGGAAAGTTGGTACTTTGTGATGGAGAAAAGAAACAAACAAACAAACATAAATTATCAGTCATAGCAGCCCGTAGAAAAAAAAAGGGAAGGTATGACACCGCAGCCCAAGTTCTCAAGAGTGAAGACGGAGGAAAACTAAAGAAGAATTAGGAAATTTTAGGAATTTAGAAGAACTGAAGAGTGAAAACGGTAGGGTTTAGGAATTTAACTCTAGGCGTGGACAAAATGGTAAATACAAAAAAAAAATTGTCAAAAAATTGGCGCCACCCCGCCCCCCTCCCGCCCCTGCTTAGATGTTAACATTTAAGAATATTAATACAACACACTATTTGGAACAAATTAAAAATGGGTTAATTTCACAAACGATCACTGAAATTACGTTAAAATCACAAAACGATCACTAAAATTTAAAACTTGCACTAACAATCACTGAAACATCATCCAATTTCAGTAATAGTCACCGAAGGACCATTTTTATTTTAATTGGAACTTAATGGATCAAAATAGTTGAAACTTGAACCTTAAGGACCTAAATCACAAATTTGACAATAAAACCAAAAAATAATTAAATTAAAAAACCAAAAAAATAAAAAGACCAAAACCCTATATTTTCTCCTTCTCTAGATTTCTGTTCTTTCTCCAGCCAAAGCCATTTCCATTTTTTTTCTCCCTTTGATTTTTCTTGGATTTAAAAGTTTTCGTCCAAACCTTAATTCTTGAGCTAAAAAGGATAAGATTTTTTTTTTCTGTGTATATTGAACAAAAGGCTGAATCTTGTTTTGCTTTGTTTTTTTCTCTTCTGATAAAGATCATGATTACAAGTTTGGGATGCGAGAACTCCATGAATTCGCCAATAAATTATCAAATTTTCAACCAAAGATTGCATTTTTAGTTTTAGCGAAATGGGTATTGTAGAAATCCTAACGTTTCTTTTTCATATAAAGATTATTTGAGATTTTGTGTACTGGGTCTGTGAGAAATTCCGCTGAACTCAAGTAAAACTGGTTAAAAAATTAAGCTATCGATTCTAATAGAGACTTTGCGTACTGGGTCTGTGAGAAATTCTGCTGAACTCAAGTAAAACTAGTTAAAAAATCAAGCCATCGGTTCTAATAGAAACCACAATGTTGTTTTGGTCTTTTTATTTTTTTTTTGGTTTTTTAATTCAATTATTTTTTGGTGTTATTGTCAAATTTGCGATTTAAGTACTCAATGTTCAAATTTCAACTATTTTGATCAATTACGTTCCAATGAAAATGAAAATGATCTTTCGGTGACCATTACTAAAACGAGATGATACTTCAGTGACCGTTAGTGCAAGTTTTAAACTTTAGTGACCGTTTTGCGATTTTGATGTAACTTCAGTGACCGTTTGTGAAATGAACCCAATTAAAAATATATATGGCTATGAAAGAGGGAATAAGAAGAATAGTTTTAAACGTTTTTATATATATATATATAGTGGAATATCCTTGTCTTTGATCACCAATGATTTCTCTTCAATTTTGAAATAAGTTGTTATGATAGAGTGTTGTGTTATTTTTAACAGGTTTACAATTTTACGTATTTATCTTTTCCACTTCGAATATAATTTATTCGTTTCATACTCGTAAAAGAGTCCACCCTTTAATGTTTTATTTATCCACTGTCTTAAACATACTAATATTTAGTTATACTCTTAACAATCATAGTGACAATATATTAAAGCTCAACTGCTCAAACTTTGTATAGAGTCCATTTATGTATAATGCAACAAGTTGGTGGTCCAACTCAGTTCAGTTGACATACTTTTACCATTAATAATAAACTACACACCCCACCCACTACAACTCAGATTTTTCTTTTCGATTATTGTAACTAACACATAATATATGGTTCTGTTTCATGAATTAAAATATAAGAGTGTGTTTGAGCCACATTATTTAGGAAGAATGTATTCTGGAATAGCAGATTGATGGAGAATGCGTGTATGAAAAAAAAGGAAAAGTTATTGATGTGATGTAAAATATTATTTTATTGAAGAATGTGTAGTTGAAATTGAGTAGAAGAATGAGAATGAAAATTTTAATGTGTACCAAACAAGGGCTTATACGTATCATTAAAATATATATATTTTGTGATGTAATATTGGGTGATTCGTGTGAGTGTCTGGTGTAATCTTTGAACAGAGCTTGATCCTAGATAATATAGTGATTTCTTCCAATTTGGCGGAAGCTCAAAAGGGGATTAAGAACTTTGTTCTGAACCTCTTGTTTTAGGGCGAAAAATCTCGTGTTCTTTACCTTCTTTTTTTGCATGTTTACTTATACTACCGTTTGTTAAAAGTAGTTAATTTGTTGAACTTAAGCATTACAATAAACATTTTTTTTCACATTTTCAAAACGACAAAATCACTCTTTTAACCCAAAGTCTTGCTTTTAACATGTACTAATTGCTTTTAAGTTTGAGGGTGGGAAAAACTTTGAGTTTTTACTTTTATGTGTGTTTTTGAGTGTTTGTGTGTTTGTTTTTCGTTATTGTTTTAATATATAATAGAAAAATAAAAAAATCATAAAATTTTGAAATTTGTCTGGCTGACAATGATGATTAAATTTGAGATTTTGTATTGATTTATGAACTGTGTTTAAGATGCATACTACACTGATTGAGACTTAACCTTACAAAATTTGATATTATATGTGCACTAAAATTAAGTTGGACACCGTGATGCTATGAGTTGATTCATATGTTGGATATGTTAACAGATTGAACATAGATGATTTACCAAAACCATAATAAATTACTTATCCTTAAACCAAATTTAGCACAGTTTGATGGTGATTTTGCTGTTGTATGAAGATACGGATGTGGACAAGGATTCTATATGTGAAAATTTTGTGTAGATTGTCTTAGATTAACGAGATAAAATTTAGCGAAAATCTTAAGTCGGAGGTCGGTTTGCTTCAATATGTGTTTTATAAGGGGCATTGAACTCATCAAGACATAATTTAAAAACAAATGTGAAAAATTCTCTTTGAAACCTTTTTGACTTGGATTATGAAGTCTGTAAGGGTGTTTAAAACATGGTGCACTAAAGTCATATGCGTTGAGAGTCATCGGCCTAAAATCCATTACATGGGCCATTTAGAAAGTTTAAAGGAGAGAATATTAAAAAAAGAAAAAAAAGAAAAATACGTTTGAAAATTAGAAAAAAAAAGTGCATAAAAAAAAAAAAAAAAACACTAAATACCTTGGCTAAGCTCCAGACATTTGTTTCAGGGAATTTAACTTTTGATGAAAGATAATTAGCCTAAATTAAGTCTTGAAGGTCGAAGCAATCAAAGAATTGAAAAATCCTTATCTACTGATGTGTTGACTTGCAATTAGTAAAATCTACCTGAACTAGAGAGGGTGATGATAGTAATGAAAAATTCAACCTTAGATTACATGCTGGGAAAATGGTGAAAAAAAAAGAATAAGTTTGAGGGTGTGTGAATCATACGGAGGTGAAATGATATATTTGACCACAGAGAGTTGGGAATTGAATCAACTTGTAAAGTTATGTTTGTCTACTAAATTCTTCACAAATACACACGTCGATTTTGCATTGGAAGAGTGGATATTGGTTTGAAATTGTGACTTTGAAAAAGTTTATAAATTTAGTACTATAATTTCAAATATTAAGATAAAAAGCTAGATTATCTAGCCAAATATTTTTTCGTATTTGTGTGTTTGATTTTATTTAAGTTATAATTTTGTTTGATGACAAATAAATATTCAAGTTTAGGGGTATTTGATAATTGTGTTTTTATACACTTATTTGAGTCCTAAAATATCGATATTTTGTAGTTCTTTTAACAAAATATATCCTAAATTGTTGTTTTTATGTTATATAGGTAAAACTCAATGGTTGAACGAAGAATCGAAAGAAAGAAGTGAAAATTAGTGGAAAATGACAAAATTCAAAGTCTGGGGACCAACTTGAAAATATTCAATAGTTGATTCAGACCAAAAGATGATACTTGAAAGATTTTTAAGAGACAATTGGATGGAATTAGAATTCAAAATGGAATGGAATATGATCAAAATCAATTTCCAATCGCACATATTATATTCATCATTTCTAGTCGAAGATTGAAATCGATTTTTGGCACAGTAAACGTCCGAATTGAAAATTTTATATTTCTATCAAATGTGTATCTTTTTGAGTTATCTTTTCAATGCACTTTGAATCGCATCAATCGAATATCTAAAGAGAAATTCATGGCTAAAATACTGACTACTATGCAAATACCAAAAAATCTGCGCAGAAGACAACTTTCCTTATTCGATTAGAACTCTTTTGGAAACCAATTTGGATGTGATTTTTGACCAATTTTTGAATCCGACAAATAGAGAATAGAAGAATACATGTGAGAGAGAGAGAGAGAGAGAGAGAATTTTTATCAAGTTTTCGAAGAGAAAAGATGCAAAAACGTGAAGATCAATTCCAAGAACACGAAAATTCAATTGAAAATTAATCAGGGTGATATCGTTCTTCATCTATTTTCTGATTTTCTTCTCTCAACCATGCTAGGCTAGATTTGTTTGTGTTAATGAACGATGAACTTTGTATTATGATTTTTAATTTTTAATTTTACATTCTTGACATAAAAAAATATGTTTTGGAACATTTGAATGATTTATATGATCTTATTTTCTCCATGATTTTATTGCACGATAATTGTGTGAGTTTGCTGATTTAATTCATGCATTTGAAAGAAGAAAAATGAATTCGACATATATAAATTATTATAGGGTCTGATAGAGGATAGAAATCTACCACTATGCCTTATGTAAATCTCTAAGTGTTCATAAAAACTCATGCATTCTCGTATGTTCGCATCCATCATAGAAATATAGTTGGGTCATATATGATAATAGATTTAACATTATTCGAGATAGATTGTTGAATAATTTAGGAACATTGATTTGTCAATATTGCAATCGTATGTCATGTGTAAAACTGGGTTAAAAAGATTATTACTTAAGAATTCGTGATCCTTGCGCATTCATCACATATTAGAAAATGCCTCAAATCATATTTATATTAAATTTGCATTCAGTTAATTAAGCTAATTCATACTTGCATATTTATCATTAATTCACTTATAATTCATCAACACAAACACTTTCATTTATTTGTTTCGGTTAATGTCAAAATAATTAGAATTAGAATTAATCAATCCTTATGGGAACGATATTCGGACTAAAAAAGTTCAATTTATTACCTGTAACGAACTGTGCACTTACAGTGCTTTTAAAATGAACAAATATTTTTGCGAACAGCTATGCGGCAGAGAGAGATGTAAATATTTGGGTGGCTATTTTGCCGTTGATATGTGCATTGGTGAAGCTTGATTTTTTTATTTTTTTTTTCATATGAAAAATGGCAGATGATGGAGAGAGAGAGCGACGCAGCTGGAGAGAGAGAGAGAGAGAGAGAGAGAGAGAGAGAGAGTAGTAGATTAATAATTGGCTTTTCATCCGTGTTAGAGAGAGAGAGAGAGAGAGAGAGTAGTAGATTAATAATTGGCTTTTCATCCGTGTTGCACCATTAGCTCCTTTGACTTAGTTAAAAAAAGTTGATAAAATTACGAGTCAAAATCAAAAATTAATTTTGACCAAATAATTTATAAAACTTACAATTGTTACCGACTTTTTAACCTCATATTCCATTAACTTTTATAAAAAATCTATTAATATTTTGGTTTTTAGCAAAATCAAATAGAGGTTTAATCTCAAAATGAGAGATTCTATAAATTTTTGTTTTTTATAAGGGCGAAAGTGTTAAAATAATGGTAATGCTCTTATCTTCAATTTAAATATAATAACAGAAAAGGGATGATAAAAAAGAAAACAGAAGGGGAAAAAAAAAAGGAGAAAAGAATAATACATGAAGGAAAATTATATAAATTTCTCTCCTTTATTTTATTGATGGTATCTTTTGTTTTAAATCATAGTTAAGAGTAGATTTTGCATTGATTTGTTTCGGAAATGTTATTTGAGACTTGCACCTTGAGTCCCGCTTCAGTTGAGGTTACATTCAACTCCTCGAGACATACAACTTAAGTAAGACTTATTATTCAACGCTCAGTACTACTAAGACGTGTGCTCATTTGCCACCTATTTCCTAGTTATTTTATCACTAACCTCAAACCTTTTGAGTTCTCTTATATGATATTTTGTAGTTTTTAGTCTTATTTTTCATTTGAAAGATGGTTATGCCTTGCCTCTACATCCAATTTTGCCTTTTCAGACATTGTAAAAAGTTACTTAAAGATTATCATTTACAAATACACGATTTCTACAAAGATGATAAAAGTAACATGAAAATTAAGAGTAGTTCATAAAAACTATAGTATTGAACTTCATGGTCTCTGAACCATGAACAAACGTTGTTGTCAAAATATATTCAAATATATTATTGGTATAAATTAATAGAACGACATTTTGTTCTTGAAGATAATCATATTTTGGGACACCCTTCAAGAAAGTAGAATATTGTGCTAGATTGGAAATCTACGAGTCCTATTATTACCTTGTACATTAAAGTCCATAAATTCATAGCATAACACATTTTATGTAACGACAATTTTTTTCATATTATTTAAGTGCGAGATTTTCTTAAGAAGTTTTATTTTGTCCCATATCAAAAGAATACCAATCATGTTAGAGGATGAATATGTATAAATGACATAATCTTATATTTATTCTTTAATTTCTCACTTATTTTATTAATTTTTTAATACCATTTAATACTAATAATTAATATTTCATCAAAATTTAATTTTAATCCTATTAAATAGGGGCTAGAAAATTCTTACACAATATTTTTTTTTAATCAATAGATTTGATGTTTTTTTGTGTTTCCCCCCTCAGATGGAACATTATAATAAGGAAAAATATTTATGTACATAATTTTTTACTTAAAGTTTTATCTAATTGTCAAGTGAGCGATTAGATAAAACTTTAGGTAAATGATTTGGTACATGTAGCACTACTCTTATAATAAAGTACTAATTGATATAATTCTTAAAGTTGTCACTTTGGCCGAGTGGTTAAGGCGTGCCAATTTCAAATTCTTCATTGGGTTTTCGTAGTTAAGGAATCGTCTATCTAAAAACGGGCTATTTAAGTATTTTATGTTGAATAGTTATAATTTTGAGCACATTGTTTAACAATGACTAAACTTTGACATATGTGATTAATTAATAAGACCTTCAAAGAAAATCATACTTAAGTTAACAAGAATAATTAGAGAAAACAAGGTCATTTGTACCTTTACCCAATTACTAGATCTCAGGAGGATAAAATACATATACTGTAGGTTAGAGGAAAGTTCTATAAATATAATTTAGCTTCTATGATCTTATATATTTTGAGAGTTCTTATTTCTTTAGTGAAAAAAAAAAAAAAAAAAAAAACCAAAGACTAATAAGCAGATTTGGTGGTGTAGCTTCTATGATCTTATATATTTTGAGAGTTCTTATTTCTTTAGTGAAAAAAAAAAAAAAAAAAAAAAAAACCAAAGACTAATAAGCAGATTTGGTGGTGTAAGATCAATTAGACATGATCTAATTATTGGAACATTGATTATATATATATATATATATATATATATATATTCGAATAGGTCTCTGTAGCTCGGAAAAGTTTTACACTTAATTATAATTACTTTAAAAGTTTCGGACTTAATTATATTTGTAATTAAACTTCAGGGACTACATGTGAAATTAAACCAATTAGGCCCGATTTGACTTGGACTTGAAAAGTGAGTTTTCCTCTATAATATCAGCCCATAGGGGCCGAATTCTTCAAGGAGAAAAATGCCCATACACGTTTGTGTGGACTCGGATCTGTGAAGGCCGTGCAGATCCCAGCCTTGGACGAGGTTGGGTACACGTTGCATTGGTCGGGTCGGGTTCGAAATTATTTCTACAAGTACAACGGCAGAATCTAATAACTATTTGGATTGTTACTGTTGGATTCTTGGAGTTCTAGGCCGAAGACTTAGTTTTTCTTCAATTAATTTAATTTAGAATAAATTTTTTTTTCTAGAAAAAAATCATATTAATTAAACTATATGTTAATTTAATTGATGTGAATAATTGATGATTATTTAAAACTAAAATTCACTGCTTTAAAATATTGAATGTGAGAGCGTTTATTTAAACAAAAAAATAAAAAAATAAAAAATGATGGCCTACTCTGTCACTCCATAAGTAAAGAAACGTGCTAGTCTCGTTCTCATTCGATTTATTCACATTGACATGTTCGATTGAAGAGTAACATTGTCAGATAAATTAAAGACTTGAAGTTTAGCAGCTTAGAGCATCTTCAAGATATTTTCTAAATATAAAAATACTCTTTATCTTAAAAAGTTAACGCTAAAAAATAAGTTCCAAAAAACTCTCTATTTTAACTTTTTAAAATATGGAGTGAATTTGACTCTCCAAATTTAGATAGCCAAACTCATACTCCATTATTAATGAACTACGATTGCATTTAATAAATCAAATATTTCAATACTTTACTTTTTAATCTATTCAAATCATATGTAAATTGATTGATTAATAAATTATACCAAATAAAATATGAGGAGAAATCAATAAATGTTTATTGAGAAAAGTAAAATGAGGATTTAAAATAGAGAACATTATTGGAGTGTATAAAAAGCCCGACTCTTTAAATTTGAAGATGATCTCTAGAATGTACAAGATGTTCTTTATAAATAAAAAGTATTTTGGAGAAGTTCTTAGGTAGGTTTGGACTAAGTGGCTTTGGTGGGTTTTAATTGGGCTGGGATGGTTTAAATACGGTCCGGTAAATTGGGTTGGTTTAACTTATATTGGATTGGGATGGGAATATATATATATATATATATATATATCTCTCTCTTCTATATAATAAGTGTGTATGAAACGGGAGAAACGGGAATTCTTGTTTTCCATCTACTGCCGTGAGCTCCTGCCGTTAAATTAGGGGTGAAATGAAGTCTGATAATTAGCAATTAAGGCATGCATTTATCTGTCAGCTTAGGAAATGAATAGGCTCGAAACTGTAATGGATGTATAAGTAAGGAGATGGAGAATTACCTGTGCTTCGAGAGAGTTGAAGTGTTTCATTTCCAGCAGCTGACATTTTCTTCTGAGAACTTGAGGTAACTGAAAATCGAAATCGGCAACAATGAATTCAGCTCCACCAGAATCAGCCTGAATTTCGAGTCCTTGACTTTCCTGTTCATCTCCAAGTGCTTCCCAACCTCAATCGAAATCGCCAACAACCATCAGCCCATCGACAGCCACAACAATCACGGCAACAATGAATTCAGCTTCACCAGAATCAGCCTGGATTTCGAGTCCTTGACCTTCCTGTTCATCTCCAAGTGCTTCCCAACCTCAATCGAAATCGCCAACAACCATCAGCCCATCGACAGCCACAACAATCACCCCAAATGCATACCAACAGCCACTCCACGAAACCACGAAACCATCATCCCCTGCCAAACCACGAAACCATCATTTCCCACCCAAGAAACGACCCCATCGACACGCCCTGTTTCAACGAAAATGAACCCCGAAATCGCTTCAAAAACCAACGAATAAGAGAGCCCTTGAACTTACCAATCTTTCCCGTCCGTCCGACCGAGCTGCTGCCGACGGTGGAGTCACCGTCGTTGGTTCCCCCTTTCCCTAATTTTCCCTCTCCTCCTCTCTCTTGTTTGTATGTTGGACAGAGAGAGAGAGAGGGGGGTTATGTAATTTTTTTTTTATTTTTTAATTGTGAAATTGCCCCTGAAGCCCAACTTTTGAAAGTTTTTTGATTTCAGTCCCAAAGGTTTCGGTCATTTATGAAATCATCCCTAGAGTTTATGTTTTCCTGCAGTCAGTCCCCCAATGTAGAACATTTTACTTTGAGTCCCTAATTTTTGAAATACAGTTTCATAAATTTTCAATTAAGCCCCTGAACTTTATTTTGATTATTTTAAGTGTTTATTTTATTCCCAAAGTTTATTTTATAGACAAAACAATTCCTGAAGTTCTTATTTCCCACAGTTAGTCCACAAATTTTGAAAAAGTTTATTTTAGTCCTTAAACTTTTCAATTTCCACTTTTAATAAATTTTCAATTAAGTCCCTAAACTTTGTTTTATCATTTTAAAACTTTTAAATTTCGAAATACTAATTGAAACTTATTTTCTATTTTGGCTAGACGAAACGTACGAAAAAATAGGAGATTGAAGTTTTCTATCCGCTTTACTATTCACGGAACTCGAGAAAATTGAGGTAAACTTGCCACCATTAATTAGTTTAAATTATAAATGCATGTTTTAGGTGAATTTATGTGATTTATATACTTTAATGCATAAACTTTAAAATAGATAGGATTATAATGCTTACGAAAATTGTTTTTTACCGAAAGTTATCCGGACAAATTTGTGGTGAATGTTTTAGACCACAAACTAATAGAAGAACCTTGTAGATGTCATTGCAATGTATTCTCATCAAAAGCTTGAGGAAAATTAATAACCAAAATCTTGAATTCAACGGACGGAGTAAAATGAATTTGATGATTACAGTATAATGAAGAAATAAGTTAGCGGTACGGTGGAGTCACCGTCGTTGGTTGCCCTCCTTCCCAAATTCTCCCTCTCTTTCTCTCTCTGGTTCGACTATTGGACAGATAGAGAGGGGGAGTGTTATATTTTGTTTTATTTTTATTGTGAAATTGCCCCTGAAGCCCAAGTTTTTAAAGTTTTTTTATTTCAGTCCCAAAGGTTTCGATCATTTAGGAAACCATCCCTAGAGTTTATGTTTCTCTGCAGCCAGTCCCCTAATTTAGAACATTTTACTTTCAGTCTTTAAATTTTGAAATACAGTTTCATAAATTTTCAATTAAGCCATTGAACTTTATTTTTATTATTTTAAGTATTTATTTTAGTCCCAAAGTTTATGTTATAGACAAAACAACTCCTAAAGTTCTTATTTCCCACAGTTAGTCCCCAAATTTTGGAAAAGTTTATTTCAGTCCTTAAACTTTTCAATTTCCACTTTTATTAAATTTTCAATTAAGTCCCTAAACTTTATTTTATCATTTTTAGACTTTTATATTTCGAATGCTAATTCAAACTTATTTTCTATTTCGGCTAGACGAAACGTACGAACGAATAGGAGATTGAGGTTTTCTATCCGCTTTACTATTCACGGAACTCGAGAAAATTGAGGTAAAGTTTCCACGATTAATTAGTTTAAATTATAAATGCATGTTTTATGTGAATTTACGTGATTTATATACTTCAATGCGTGAACTTTAAAATAGATAGGATTATAATGCTTGCAAAAATTATTTTTCACCGAAAGTTATCCGAACAAATTTGTGGTGAATGTTTTAGACCACAAAACTAATAGAAGAACCTTGTAGATGTCATTGCAATCTATTGTCATCAAAAGCTTGAGGAAAATTAATAACAAAAATCTTGAATTCAACGGTCGGAGTAAAATGAAGTTGATGATTACAGTGTAATGAAGAAATAAGTTGGGGGTAAATATTAATTCGTAATTATAAAATTTATTTCAGTCCTTAAACTTTTCAATTTCCACTTTTATTAAATTTTCAATTAAGTCCCTAAACTTTATTTTATCATTTTTAAACTTTTATATTTCGAATGCTAATTCAAACTTATTTTCTATTTTGGCTAGACGAAACGTACGAACGAATAGGAGATTGAGGTTTTGTATCCGCTTTACTATTCACGGAACTCGAGAAAATTGAGGTAAAGTTTCCACGATTAATTAGTTTAAATTATAAATGCATGTTTTATGTGAATTTATGTGATTTATATACTTGAATGCGTGAACTTTAAAATAGATAGGATTATAATGCTTGCAAAAATTATTTTTCACCGAAAGTTATCCGAACAAATTTGTGGTGAATGTTTTAGACCACAAAACTAATAGAAGAACCTTGTAGATGTCATTGCAATCTATTGTCATCAAAAGCTTGAGGAAAATTAATAACAAAAATCTTGAATTCAACGGTCGGAGTAAAATGAAGTTGATGATTACAGTGTAATGAAGAAATAAGTTGGGGGTAAATATTAATTCGTAATTATAAAACTATTTGAATTAATACCTTCGTAATGGGACTAAAAATTCTAATAAATGAAAAATGCAAGTACATGAGAATATTGTGGTGTACTTAATAAAATTTGTAGTGGTAATAGAATTACCTTAACTCAAAACTCTGAAAGTCATCTATTATGATATGTGTCTTTACTATTCCACCATTAGGCCTATCAAACGGTCCAAAAAGGCCCCTGAGCAAACACAGAGAAACGCGTAGCCTAGAGAGGGGACGTAAAAGTCGGTGGGAAGGGATTCTCAACCAATGAATTATGATAAGACGAATTAATGACGTGGCATAAGGAATTTGATATTCCGTCTAAAAATTGACAATAAAAAACAAAAAAATTCATAACATCCAAATTAAAAATTAGTAGAGAAATATTTGAAAATAATTAATTGAGAAATAGTTGATAGTTGCTTAGAATAGGGAATTAAATTTGGCAAATAGTTTCAAAAACCTTTTTTGAATGTCAAATTGAAATACGGTTTTGTTAGTTTCCAATTTCATAGTATTTTATCATTCAATTATTTATTTAATTGAGCATATGAAATAACTATAACTTATTTCTTTTATCTTTGCTTGCGTAGAACAGTATCTACCAGTTCAAACAATCATTTCCTTCGTTAACATAATGAGAAGTGGTAAGATTCTATAAATAAATTAAAAAAAAAATTACAAACATAAGATATAAAGTTCTGTGAAATTTAAGCGTGTGAACTATTTTTTGAAAATCATGATAAACAACCTGTAAAGAGAACCCTCTATAGAGATTTACCAGACGAGAAGAAGGAAGAGATTCGTAGAAAACAAAGAGAAAGATATGCTAAACAAAAAGCATCGAAAAACAACTCCATTCATATAAACGATTTCAATACATCCGGTGGTGATCAAATGACTACATCGATTGTTCGATATTCAAACAATGATGTCCAATATACAGACAACATTCAAGACTTTAGTGTTGTTCAAAAAGCTACAAAGAGACAGCGGAACACTGATGTTCATAGTGATATCGTTGAAAAAGATTCGTCTCGTGAAGTATGTATTCTTCCTGGTGTTGAAGTCTGTATCATTAATACAGAGATAAATTCAAGCACAAATAATGTCTCCGAATCTTCTAATCAACTCTTTATCCAGCAGGTTCTCCTCTAATCATTTTTCTATTTTCTTATTCAACCATCATTCTATTAGTTTCCTCTGAGATTTAGAAATATATTATACAAATAGGATCCATATGTCGTTCGAGAGGAGTCGAGCTATGATACAAATATGCCGACATCTTCTAGGGGTAAGAAACAAATGTAAAATTAGTTGGTTCTTTGAATTCAGTCATCAAATATTGCTACTATACCAGTAACGTCCTTACTCAGATAATTCAAACAACATGACAAGCTTACTTATGTTGCGTTATTTTCATTTTTTCAACCAAACAAATAGGTGAGTCACATCAAGTTTCTATCGGATTTAGACAATTGATGAAGGTAGTACCATCTGAAGCATATTCTCTGCCATTAGTACCGAACTGCATACATTGTAAAGCAAAGCGATTCCACCATGAAACAACTGGCTTCTGCTGTGCTGATGGAACAATTTCTTTAGCCACAAATGATGTTCCTGATAAGCTTTATTCGTTGTTCACCTCCAACACTGATGAATCTGCACATTTCAGGACATACATTCGAACTTATAATAACAAGTTCGCTTTCACATCCTTCGGAGTGAAATTTGATAAAGATCTTTGTAGGAGAAATAAAGGAATCTATACTTTCAGAACTCAGGGACAGATCTATCACTATATCAATGATTTGATTCCTTCAAATGGTTGCCCTTCTTATCTCCAATTGTATTTCTATGATACAGAACATGAATTAGAAAATCGAGTTTATGATTCAAACAGAATGGATCCATCAATTGTAACTCAACTCATTGATATTCTTCGCATTAATCCATATTCTTTTTTTTTCGCTCTCTTGGTGATTTTTCAAATTTGGAAAATAGGATAATTCATATAAGATCAGATGCTGGCCTAGATCAACGTGTATTCAATGCTCCCACATCTTCACAAGTTGCAGCAATATGGGTAGAAAATGACGATCAAGATCGACTAAGAGGACGTGACATTTTTGTCTTTAACCATTCTGGTGGAAGTCATATAGTTCAGTACTATTTCGAGTGTTATGATCCATTGCAATATCCATTGTTATTTCCATGTGGCGATGTTGGTTGGTATCAAGGGATTCAAAGGGTCAGTAGAGGAAGGAGATCTACATATAACGAAACAAACCAATCAATAAATCCTGAACAAGCAGAAACCGCAGAGGAACTACTTTCAAGAGAACAACTAGGTTAGATTGCAATATTAATACTCAAAATTTTTATTTAGTATGTACGTCCAACTCAATAACCTTTCATTTACATTCAACTTTTGTAGCATTAAACAGAAGAAGGAAGGAGCCAGTTGTTTCATGCCGTGAATATTATTGCTACAAATTGCAAATCAGAGAAAATGCCAGATCAATTCTGCTACTTTCTGGTCGACTATTGCAACAATTTGTAGTAGATATGTATGTTAAAATTGAGACGTCAAGATTGGATTATTTTAGGAAGCAGCAACAACATATTCGATCAGAGTTATATCAAGGTATTGTTGATACAATTACGCTTGGGGAAAGAAACGCTTCTAATGTTGGAAAACGGATTATATTGCCTTCATCATTTATTGGAGGTCCAAGAGACATGAGAAAAAGATATATGGAAGCAATGACTTTACTTCAACGCTACGGCAAACCGGACATTTTCTTAACGATGACATGCAATCCAAACTGGAAAGAAATTACAAATGAACTACATCCACAAGAGGAGGGTCAAAATCGACCTGATTTGGTTGCTCGAGTCTTTCGTGCAAAATTAGAAGAATTAAAGGATCAATTATTCAAGCGGAAAATATTTGGTAAAGTTTCAGCATACGTCTACGTCATTGAGCATCAAAAGAGAGGCCTTCCACATGCGCATTTCTTAATTATCTTACAAAAGGATTGGAAGGTCTATGCGCCTGAATCTTTTGACGAGATCGTATCAGCAGAGATACCTGATAAAAATACAAACTTGCACTTGCATAATGCTGTTGTAAAGCATATGATGCATGGACCATGTGGAGTCTTCAACACATCAAATGTTTGCATGAAAAAAAATGGTCGTTGCAAAAGTAATTACCCAAAGAATTACGCATCTGCTACAACCGTTGGAAATGATTCCTTTCCAATATATAGGCGTTCGAACGATGGAATAGTTGTCAAAGTCAGAGGCAAAAATTTAGATAATCGTTGGGTTGTTCCATATAATCCATATCTGCTTGCAACATTTGACTGTCACATTAATATCGAGATTTGTTCTACGATAAAAGCAGTCAAATATCTTTATAAATACATTTATAAAGGTCATGATCGTGTTGCGTTCAACTTGATTTCTGAACAGCAAAATCAACAAGTTGATGAAATCCAACAATTCCAATCAGCCCGATGGATTGTTCCCCCTGAAGCTATGTGGAGGATATATGGCTTTACTATTAATGAAATGTACCCAGCAGTGTATAGTTTACATTTACATCTGCAAGATCAACACCCAGTGACTTTTCGAGCAAATGACGATCTAAACAATGTTGTTAACTTAGATCGTTCTAGAAAATCGATGTTAACACAGTTCTTTGCATTAAATCGAGTAGACGAGAATGCAAAAACATTAGTGTATAAAGAATTTCCAGAATATTATGTTTGGAGCCAACAGAACAAGGATTGGACTCCTCGAAAAAAAAAACCGTTATAGGCCGTATTGTTACAGCAAATCCATTTGAAGGCGAGAGATATTATCTGCGGATATTGCTAAACCATGTAAGAGGACCTTTGTCGTTTGAAAATCTTAGGACAGTTGATGGTGTTGTGGCCCCAACATTTCGCGAAGCAGCAACATTGCATGGGTTGCTACAGAGAGACAGCAACTTAGAAGATTGTTTAAACGAAGCAACTCTATATCAGATGCCTTCAAGTTTGAGATGGTTATTTGCAACAATATTGGTTTATTGTAATCCAACCAATCCAAGGGAGCTTTGGGAACGTTTTGAGCAAGATATGTCAGTTGATTTCAAATCAATAGAAGATACTATATCAAATGTAAGAACCCAAGTATTGAGGTCAATCTCTTTTACAATTGAATCAATGGGGAAAGACATTAATTCCTACAATCTTCTTGATGAGGACATTTGCTTCGATGAAGATGAATATAAATCTAGAGAAATCGATGACGAATTGGCTGTTGAAATTCCAGAAACGGATATCGCTGCATCACAATCTCTTAATAGTGAACAACAACATGCCTATAATGCAGTACTGGAAAAAGTATTTGCAAACCAAAATGCTGCATTCTTTATAGATGGCCCAGGTGGGACGGGAAAAACATTCTTGTACAAAGCACTTCTCGCAACAGTACGATCAAGAAAATTAGTAGCACTTGCAACTGCTTCATCAGGTGTTGCAGCATCTATTCTTCCGGGAGGTCGAACAACACACTCACGCTTTAAGCTTCCACTTGATACTGACGAAAGAAGCACATGTTGTATCAGCAAACAAAGTGCACTGGCAAACCTACTACGTGCAGCAAAATTAATAATTTGGGATGAGGCTCCCATGACGAGAAAACAACACATAGAAGCATTAGATAAAATGCTACGAGATATCAATGATTCAGATGTGGCATTCGGTGGCAAGGTCGTTGTTTTCGGTGGAGATTTTCGACAAGTTCTACCCGTCGTTCGTAAAGGAACAAGACAACAAGTAAATTCCAGTTTGGTTTATTCGTATTTGTGGCCTACATTGATTAAGTTCCGATTAAAAGAAAATATGCGAGCAAGACTAGATCCAGATTTTTCAGATTATGTGTTACAAACAGGAAATGGAATGCCGCCAAATACAATCGATGAAACCATAAAAATACCGAATAGGATGCTTGTTCCCTATGATGATGACAGCACTTCTTTAGATAATTTGATACAAGATGTTTTCCACGATGTTCATGAATATTCAATAAATATTTCGTCTATGATGAATCGGGCCATATTAACACCGAAGAACGGTTATGTTGATGAAATAAATGCATTGTTGATTAATAGGTTCCCAGGTGAAATACATCGATATTACAGTTTCGATGAGACAACAGATGCATCTGAACAATCAGTTATGGAAGATTTCTTAAATACTCTAACCCCAAACGGTCTTCCGCCACACGAATTATTGCTGAAGAAAAACTGTCCCATAATGCTCCTTAGAAACATTAATCCTTCAGAAGGCCTATGCAATGGAACCCGTTTGATTTGTCGGGGTTTTGATCGAAATGTCATAGATGCAGAAATTGCAGTTGGACACCATATTGGAAAAAGAGTATTCATTCCAAGGATACCGTTTTTACCAAATGTTGAAGAAAATAGTGGTTTTCCATTCAAACGAACTCAATTCCCTATAAGATTAAGTTTCGCAATGACTATAAATAAGTCACAAGGCCAGACATTGGATTATGTTGGGATTTATTTACCTCAACCTGTTTTTTCACATGGTCAGTTATATGTGGCTTTATCGAGGGCAAAGATAGCATCTACGGTGAGGATTCTTATACGACCACTGTCCATAGAACAACGTGAAAAGAACACCACAAAAAATATTGTATTCACGGAATTACTTACATTATCATGTTTCAATTAATGTTATTCAGGTAACTACATTTCATTGTACGCTCTCAATTTATTGTGTACTACAGTATTTTTCTCCATATACATCCAATATATTCATTCATTTAATTAAAAGCCTTCATCAGTCATTTTAGTACTTTATGAATTCAAACGGAGATTTGTTACACTCACAAATCTAATATTTTTGTATCAGAAAACGGAAAAATGTGGACGGTGCACACATCAATAAAGGATATCACTCCAAATACAAAAAACTGGAAGATTAAGATGATCGTTGCGGAGAAATCACCTAAGCGAACAAGCCAACGCACAACGGTGAAGTACCAAAATTTGACATTAATTGATCAAGAGGTATGATATTTGTTAGCCTATATTATGTTTCCAATTATCAATATCCTCTGAAATTACATTTCTTAAATTATATCGTATTACAAAAAAATATTAACTACATTGTACTTATTTAACTCTCTTTTCAAAACATATTTTGTGTAAAAAAAATAAAGGATACTTAAATCATTTCAAAAATTCCGTACAGCAAAACAATCAACATAACTTTATATAATACACTATTAATCACAATTACTTTTATTCATCATATAGGGTAATCGAGTGCAGGCGGCAATGTTTGGCGCTGATATTGACCCCCGGTCCGACACTTTACAAATTTTACACTCATATTACATCATCAATGCATATGTCAAACCAGTAGATCCGAAGTACAAAATCGGAGAATATAAATATCAGTGGATTCTGAACTCAAAAACAATAATAGAAGATGTTCCACACAACGAAGACAAAATAGATGTCCCGAAATATGAGATCATCCTATTCAAAGATTTAGAGGCTCATAGAGGGTCGATTGAAGAAATAGGTAATTTAATTTAAATTTCATTACAAATTTCTTATCAACATAAATTAACATTTCATATTTCAAATATTTAGCTATTTTAGCTGTTGCGATAAAAATTAACCCAACTAAAGAGGTAACGACGACATTTGGACCAGCAACAATTCAAGAGATATATGTTGTCGATGAAAGGTAAAAAAACTTATAACTTCTCTCTCCTTTCCAATATTAATTCAAGAATATTTTATTAATACTTTTAGTAATTTCAATTTTGTAGCTTGAACCCAATATGTTTGACCATGTGGGGTCGATTCGTCCAAGAAGAATGTCAGAAAATATCAGATATTATTGAAGATAGGCCAATAATACTTGGAACAAAAATATCTGTTGGATCATATAACGGTATTTACAATAATAACGAATGTGACATATTTTTCCATATTGCACATACTTGTACTAACACCAATCTAAATTTCAACAAAGGTTTGTCTCTCTCATCACGCCCGTCAAGTACCTTTATAATCAATCCCCTTCTTCCTCAGGCAACTGCAATGAAACAATGGTAATTCTCGACAATTAAAAAGAAGATATTAATGCATTAATATCAAACATAATCATATGATGTATGTAATTTATATATATATTCCATTTCCTAGCATCATTCTTCTTTTCTGAATTTCAAGGGCGGAGACTAATCATTCGATAATCAAAACTATCATTGCAAGATCTTTCACATACCCATCTACAACACTTTCGTCTGTTGGTATTCGAGAAATAGTGAAGATTTGTGATGTGGCAGATTTGATTAAGGGCTTACAACCCACAGTGGTAAATATTATTTTATTACCAATTCATCATAAAATTCACGCAAACATTCATTCTAAAAATTTGTTATGATTTAATATAGAAAACAAAAATCTGGATAAAGGCGAAGGTAAATGTCAATGAGTTTGCTCAAGTATTTTATTACATGTCATGTGTTGCCTGTAATAGAGGAACTGGATATAAATACAATGAAACATTCATTTGTATATATTGCAAAAGCCAAGGGATCAGCCAACCGCGGTATGCATTTTACAATTTTCATTTCGAATTCATATTTTATTTCATTTACAATTTAACAGCATTGAAATACTAATTAATATATCCAACGCATTTAAAGTGCAAGAGCATATGTCGAACTGGACGACAACACTGGAAAGTTAGCAGCTACTTTGTTTGGTGAAATAGCGGAACAGACACTTGGTTGTTCAGCAGTTCAATTGATGGAACACATTGGGGAGGTATCTCTTTAATTTTTTTTTTCTACAAACAGTTATTTAAGATATTATATATAAATGAGTTTTATATTAATTATGTAAACCTATACAAAATTTCATTTGCAGGAAAATCAACAATATGTTAAAAGCGTTGCAGAGAAATTATCAAAAAAAATATGGAATCTTCAACTTTTGGTAGATCCAGAAAAATTGAACGAGAAAAAATATAAACATTTCAATGTCCTCTCTGTTGAAGCAGTGCAAGATGAGGAAAATGCAGGATCGTCATCTCAGAATCAAGATTATCTCAAACACAATTCAGAAAGCTATTGACATATGTTTATTCGAACGACCATTCCATAGATTCCACTCACGCTCTTCTTTTAATATATCACTTGTAATTATTTATCAATGACATCGACTCTTATTTAATTATCCACAAAAATTACATCTTTATTAATAAAATATTTTATCACGACAAAACACATTACATGAACTAAGCAAACGTGCATTGCACGTTGCTTGCACCTAGTGTGTGTATACACATAGGTGCAAGCAACGTGCAATGCACGTTTACTTAGTTTATATTTATAGTTTTGTTTAAGAACTAATTTGTTATTAATAAAAATGTAATTTTTTTGGTTAATTAAATAATTAATGATGTAATGTTTATGTAATTGATAAATAATTAAATAAAGTGATTCTCTCTGTCATTTCCAACCCAAAATCACAAACAAAAAACTCAAGATATGTTAAGGGGTAAGAAGATGAGTTTACTTAAACTCCATTTGATTCTCATTAATGTAGAATGAGAATGAAAAATATAGCTGTTATTGGACCCCACACAAAAGATAGAAATTCAAAATTGATAGATTGATGTGATGGATAATGGTCATATTTTTCATTTTTATGGGTTTTAATGAGAAACAAACGGAGGCTTAAACTTTTTGCATGGCTTAAGTCTTTACTCTTTTTTAAGTAATAATGAAATTCATTTTATCGTTAAAGTATGATATGTATTACGATAATATATGTATATCATGTGTTAGACTTAATATTGGTAAGTGACGGGTAAATTTTCGAGGACGAAAATATTTTAAGGGGGTGAGAATGTAATACCCCGAAAATTTTCATAAAATATAATTCAATTTTTATATACTATATTTTAATATTTTGAAAGTTAGGGACTAAATGATACATTTATCAAATTATATTTTATTTGTGTCAAATATTTAGATATTGATGGAGTTATCGTAAATATATAAATATTGGTCTCGTTGGATAAATCGTAATTAAATACATAAAATCAGATTTGAGAAAAAGTCGATTCGGATAAGTTAGCTCCAAGATATTTTAGTTTGAAGGAATTATCAAAAGCTAATTTATTATTATTATTATTATTTAATTATAATTTTGAAAGTAAGAGAGAGTGAAAAAAGATATTCCGTTAAAACAAGAAATTCCGTTAGTTTTTCCGTTAAATCAAGAAATTCCGTTAGTTTTTCCGTTAAACCAACAAATTCCGTTAAATAGCCACTTTTTATATATATAGAAAGATATATCAAAATTACTACCTTAATTCATAATAAAACCGAAATTACTGTACACTGAACTTTCCTTTTGGAGTCTGAAACTGGAATCATAAATTACAGAGAGTACGAATGGCGTTAATTCGAAATGTTGAACTTACGAGAATTTGAATTCATATCGAATTTAACTGGTACGTTACAATTGTGATTTCAATTGAGAAAACAGATCATTTGCACCTGTGTGAAGCTTGTTACATGAACTTCTTCATGGTGCGAAAGATTTGATTGGTTTCCTATTGAGTTCATTTCCAGAATATTGCAAAAATGAATGCACGTATGAGCTTCAAAAACCCTCATTTAAACTAAAATATTTTTATGATGTATATAGTTTGAATGTTGCAATTTTCATTTCTGAATTCCGGTAGCTATAACATTGAAATGTGAGTTTCCACACTTTAAAAAAATTGTGCTTTTTGGTAAACAATTGGTGAAATAAACTCGATAAACATAGATGATTTTTTTCGTATAGGTTCACAAATTATTAGAGTTGTTTTAAAATTTTCTTAACTTGTTGACATGTTTGATTTCAGGAATGGGATCGCTGAATGTATTCGTCACATGCAACGCAATGACATGTGGACTTCTCTTTCCGAATGGATGTACACATGATAATCTTATTGAGATGATAACCAGAGAGTTGAAAATCAATGAAAAGTCTCATACTTGAAAATTGAGTACGATGCTAGTGGGAATATGGCCCCGATAAGAATATCAAATGACAACTCACTACTATTTTATTTGGAGCTGAAGAAAAAGGAACCCTAGTAAACAACGTATGCACTACGTATTGAAGTATTGGATATGATGAACCATGATGCAATTGTCTTAGAGAATGCCATGGACATTCCATTCTTAGCAGTCGATCCTTATTTGGGAACGTCAGAACCTAGCACTTTACTTGTTAATGCATCTTGCATAGTACCAACAATGTATGGGTTTGCCACTACCATGGATACAACAACTATGATGCTTGAAGAATATGGGGTTGAATAGGAACATGTTTCAAGTTCCAAACCCAGTGTCGAACACGTTACAGAAAATCAAGATTTCCACGTACAAGAAGGTTGAAGACAACTATCGCATTACATGTCATACACAACAACTTCAAGTATAGTTCACAAGTCCGACTGCCATGAATACGTTTTGGAGTGTCGATCAGATGATTGGAAATAGAAATTTAGAGTGTAAAAAATGTGCAAAACAGATTCTTTCAAAGTTCGTTATATCCGTATTAATGTTCATAGTTGAGTGATGGACAAAGGTATTAGAGGTCATCATCAAGCAAAAAGTTCGTTGATAGGTGAATTTATAAAACATAAATACACTTCTGCCAGAACGATATGCACACCTGTTGACATTATGCATGATATGTCATCAACATAGGGCTAACATTAAGATATGGTAAGGCGTGGAGAGCTTGGGAGAATGCATTGGAGTCGGTAATGGGAGATCCGGACATGTCTTATAGTAAGACGCTGTAATGTACCATCAAATAAGTGGGTGAACTTACTAATATGTGAATACTGCAGTAAATAAACAAATAAACCCATAAACACTAACGACACTACAATTAGAATATATAGGTTTATTTTAATAATTAGAACTATAGCATTTTTAATAATTGCTACAGTCTCCACTTGCCTCTTGTACTTTTCTTGAGGCTCGATTCGACGTCTACAGTCTCCATTTGCATTTTGAAACTTTTTTTTTGATATGAGACTTTATCTTAACTTCAACTATAGTGTTGTGCGAGCTTCGAACATTGTTGAGTCCGTCCACCTTGTCCTTCGAGTATGACATAATGGTTATTGAACATGTAATGCGTCTCGAGGCCGAGTCTAGAGTACCTCTTTTTGGTTGTATAGTCTCATTGGGTTTTGACAGGACGCTCGACTGGTTAATCCATGTAGAACTCAGTGTTGGTGTTGTTGTGAAATATGTAGGAAAATCTGGAAAAAACTAATGAACTCCAAGGCACGAAATCGTTATCTTTTAAGAGATGTTTCTCCCCTAACCAACAAAGTCACGTATGGGGTGTGATAGAAAATCTCTCTCAGGATACAATGGAGGCGTTTGATTCAAACTGTGACAATTTGATCAAACCAAGAAGACACTTTTATAGAGAAACTGATGATGCCAGAGAAAGAGAGAAAATCGAATTGCTTTTTTTTTTTTAATGTGTTTTGCAAATGAGAATCCGCCCACAATATATAGAGATGGAGGCAACCGTATGAATGGATATGTCCTTTGAAATGAACGAACGCATCTGTAACGAACAGATGCTTCTATTCAAAGACTTTCGAAAATAAATTTTCTTCCGGGGGCAACGCCCCCTCGACCCCTGCGACCTGATTGGACAGGTCGATCCCCGTTGCGTAGCGGCAAAACATAAGCAAAACAAAAGATGAACAAGCAAAATGATGAAAAATATCTAACATATCCCCCCCTATGTGTATTATCGGTACCCATTGACAAATGACAAGATGTGTTTGTTGCAAATGGGGATTTTTCTCTAGTATTCTTTTTCTTGAGCAGTAAATCTATTTTAATTAGAAATAAGCTATAAGGGATGATCCGCAATCAGAACACATGCACTAGTTGAATTTATTGCAGAATTATCAGATATTCCTGTCCTCGAGGAAAAGCCCTAACAAGGAATGTGGAAATTGTCTATGGATGGATCATTGGTGAATATCGGCTCTGGAACACACATAATCTTGATGAGCCCAGAAGAGTATAAATTGAATTGCACATTAAGGTTCACATTTAAAGTAACTAATAATATGGCGAAATACGAAGTACTGCAGGCGGGCAAAAGAAATGCAAGCTCGAATATTGAAATAAAAAGCAACTCGCAATTGATAGTAAACCAAGTAAACGAGACGTTCACAGCTAAGGATAAAACAATGTCTACATATCTCGCAAAAGCCGTAAGGTTATTTCAGTACTTCGACAAATCTAAACTCACCCAAATTCCAAGAGAGAAAAACGAGCATGCAGACACCTTGTCAAAACTGGCAAGTTCAAAAGACGCGGAGTTTTTTAAAAGCTCGTAGAACTGTTGTCAAAATCATAAGTTGGCCATATAAGAGAGGAAATCCTATGGATACAAAATAAAAATTCTTTGATGCTAGACATCATTTTTTATTTGAAAGATGGAATAGTCCTTGAAGATAAAAAGGCAACAAAAAATTGAGAATAAGAGCCGCTAGGTACACACTTCAAATTGATATCTTATTCAAGCGAGGTTATACACTTGTGAAATATGTATAGCTGATTGGTTATCGTAAAATAATTTTATAGCAGCAAATAAGTGAGAGTTCAAGTCTTTCAACAAAGCCCGAAGCCAAATAATCTCACTTGTGTTAATAGCCATAGTGAGATATTGTGCTTCTAAACTTGACCTGGCAACATCGTTCGCTTCTTACTTTTCCAAGTGACTAAAATCCCTCCCACAAAGGTGCAAAATAGCTTGTAGTAGACCACGATTAACAAAATACCTTGCCCAGATATTGTTTGTGTAAGTCATAGTAATAATATGTTGGAGTCTTGGATGGTTCTTATTATACAAAACTTACCAAGAATTGAAATAGATACAAGAATTTCACAAAGTTACAAATTTGAAATCAAACCACTTGACATCAAAGTTTCATCAACCATATGCCCAAATTATTGTACCCGTCTGTATTAATACAGAGGCCTCAAATCCACCAAAGTCCCTCACAAGACCCAACTGAGTTGCAACTACTTCGATGGACTAGAAGAACTCAACCATGCCAAATCAAATTCACTCTTCCACACAAGAAATCACTCACTCATAATCTCACGTAAAAACTCACATATTCATCCAACCATAGGTTGAAGATGAAGGGGAGACGAAAAGAAAATGCACAAAGAGCTCTCTAGAAAATGAACCCTTACAGAGAATACAAAATGACAGAACGAATTACGATTTCAGCCAACCAAGCTATATTTATAAGGGCAACTAAAGTTTCCTTCCTCAAATATGATAAAGCTTGGTCTCTGGTATTGGGTCATATTTTACTGGGGTCTTCAATTTATGTTATTGTACATTTCATCATAGCCTAAGAGGTTGGACTGGATTGACATCATAGTCCAAAAGATCTCCACCTTGTAGTT
Source organism: Fraxinus excelsior (assembly GCA_019097785.1). Lineage (NCBI taxonomy): Eukaryota > Viridiplantae > Streptophyta > Magnoliopsida > Lamiales > Oleaceae > Fraxinus > Fraxinus excelsior. The sequence goes on from CM032643.1 coordinate 8,857,284, forward strand.
GTGGACGTCCATATTTTGAGTTAGGAGGCGCAATCAAACTTACTAAATAGTTTTGAAAATTGAGCTTAATACACACTACTAATTCCAATATCCTTTTCTTAGGCTTGAAACTAGAAAAATATTTGGTAACTCATGAGAAATTAAATCAAACTACTACATATAACATATGCTGAAAAATATTTGTTTGAAAATATGAAACTGTAGTGAAAAAAAATTGGTAGTTCATAAGAAATTAAATCGTGTTAAAGGACCTAAAATTTGGTAATTATTGTATCTGGTGTTTGGACTTTATATTCACATGATTGAGTCATTTAATTTATATATCATTCTATCAAAATTTCTTAGTTTGTTACTGAAATAACTCTCAAGGAATCCTTCATTAGTGGTTGCGAATAATTGATTTTTTTCAACCTTGATTCTATAAGAGCAAGTTAGAAAGATTGACCTATAAAACCATCTAATTTAATTCTTTAAAAATTGGAATTGATCGATAGATTTTTCATAACAAATGAAAGGAAAACAAAAACTGAAAAATTAAAAGATGGATGAACTAAGATATTAAAATGATATATGCTCCGGTCATTGGAGACTGATATACCTTTTGAATCCATTATTACATAATTTGCAGCTTTTGTCTAAGTAAAGAGAAAGTAAACACTGTGAAGCAAACAACTAAAAAAGAGAAAAAAAATGTTGAGTAAAGAAAAAATAAAACCCTCTTCACAATTTAAAATAAAAAATAAAAAATTGGTGAGTCATGTGACCTACCACTTCCGCCAGTGGTTATACAAGCAGCTTAGTACTAAATCGAGTCAGCTAACTAGTTAGCAACATCTTCAATGTATTTCCAAAACTGCATCAAGTATTAGTACTTGCACCATCATAAAGTAACCAATATCAATGTTAAGCATTTGCAAACAAGACTTAAATTTGTTTAGACGCAGTATCTTTGTCCCCATAACGGATGGATTATACTGTGTAGAAATTTTCTCAAGAAGTAAAAGCTTTTTATAAACAATATCTCTAATAAAATACGGTTTAACATCACTGGATTTTTATACAAGTGTTTAGAACTTTGACCATTGAATATACAACTATATGGTTATTAAGTTCATTTATTTCAGATAATAGCTGTTTTAGCTACAAAGCTTCTTTTATAACTTCTGTTGCAGCAGCATATTCAGCCTCAACGGTTGATAAAGCAACAATATGTTAAAATTGAGATTTCCAACTCACACATGTTCCGCAAAATGTAAACATACAAGCACTAGTAGATTTCCTATTGTCCTTGTCCACCAAAAAAGTTAAAACCTACAAATCATTTTAGTACTCCACCTTTACTATAGGTACTAAAACAAAAACCTTAGTGTGAAGACCCCTTCAAATATCTCAGGAGCCATTTTAGAGTAGTCCAATGTTCTAGCCCTTGATTGGCCATGAACCTACTATGGGTACTAATGCCATGAGTTATATCAGGTCTAGTGCAAACCATGGTATACATCACAGACCCGACAACATTGGCAAAATGTACTTTTCCCATATATCTAATGTCAGATTCATCTATAGGACATTCACCTATAGGACACTGATCTTTACTTAATTTGAAATGACTTACTATAGGTAATGAAACATATTTAGAGTTACGCATAGCAAACTTTTGATAAAACATTTTTCACATAGGCAGTTTGTTTCAGAATTAATGTTCTATTAGATCTTTTCCTAATAATGTCCATTCCAAGAATTTTTTATGACCTAAATCTTTCGATTCAAATTCAACATTTAAAGATCTTTTTATTTCATTTATATCATAAATATTATGACCAATTAACAACATATCATCTACATATAAAAGCAAGAAAACATTTACAACATTTTCATTATTTCTTTTGAAATATAAACAATGATCAAATGCATTTCTAATAAAACCAATAGTTGTAGCAAAAATATCATCCCTCATGGTAGCTTGCCAACTCCTAGACTGTTGACTACTTATATCTTCCTTATAAGACTTAGATTCTTTAAAGACTAGATCTTTATAAGAAACGACAACAAGTGAAAGACAGTCTCTATATCTAGAAGGCTCCATTATCTCTTCTAACTCTAATTCTAGTTAGTTGATAAACATCCAAAACATCATGATAATCTCATTCTTCTCCTTGAACACTACCTTATTTCTCATTAATAGGATCATAAACAGTATCTGTTTCTTCCTCTGCCTAGGGTTGGGCATGGATTAGGTTGGGTCGGTTTTTACCTCAATCCAAATCCAACACAGCTTGATCGGTTTGATCATAATTTAACCCAACCTAACCCTTGTAAAGGTTGAAATCCAACCCAACCCAACTCAATCAAGTATCAGTCAGGTTGGGTTAAGCTGGTCGGTTTGTGACAACTTGTCAACAAATATTAAAGTAGGCATGTCGGGTTGGACGGATTTATAATATTAGGTATCTATAGTTGCAATGATCAAAAAATCTGAATTATTTTGGCACTTCATGCCCGAAAATGTTACATGGACAAATTGATATTAAATTATATGAAGTCAAGAAATGTTTTTGACAATTAAAATATTTTTTTTGTTGAATGTGTATTCGTCCAAGTAATATCATAGCACTTTTAAAGTTCATAAATATAGTCGGGTTGGGTGGGTTTATTTGATTTTCACGAGTTAACCCATAACCCGACCCACATACAAAATCAACCTACCCAACCCGTGTAAAAACAACAAAAAATCGACCTAAACCTGTCACGTTGGTTCGATTTGGACGGTTTTGACGGGTTCGATCGGGTTTTGCTCACCACTACCTCTACATATTCTTTATTAACAGAACCAAGTGTAGAATCAAGCTCTACCTGCAATAGTCCCTCTATTTTCTCCAGGTTTATTAGCTCTATTTAAGCCATTACTTCTCAAATAGTGCATGACAGCCTCATTGAACATGACATCTCTATTGGTAATAATTTTGAAACCTTTAGAATCCCAGAAACCTTTAGAATCCCTAACCCACAGCCTGTACCCCTTCAGGATAACCCAAAAGACACATTTTTAGCCATATGCTCTAATTTTCCTACACTTCGATGAGAGTAGATTGCACACACAAAAATATTCAAATGTCAATAATCTGGCTTTTTGCCAGACAATAGCTCCTTAGGTGTCTTATCCTCAAGAGTAAAAGGTGAAGTCCTATTGACTATATATGAGGCTATCATTACAGCCTCTCCCTATATGGCTTTCGAAACACTTAAGTTAAACATTATGCATCTAACCTTTTCTAATAATGTTCTATTCATGCTTTCAACGACTATGTTTTGCTAAGGAGTTTAAGGTACAATTCTTTGTCTCGTAATTCTATTTTCTTTACAAAATTGATCAAGCTCAGTATTATAAAATTCTAAATCATTATCAGTTCTAAGAATTTTAATTTTCTTACTAGTTTGGTTTTCATTTAAGATTTCTGTGTTTTAAATCTTTCAAAAGTTTCAGATTTCTATTTTAACAAGAAAATCTAAACTTTTATTGAATAGTTATTAATCAAGGATACGAAATAGATATTTCCATCCTGAGTGATAGTTGATGAGAGACCTCAAAGATCATAATGGACATACTCAAGGACAGAGGTGAAATTATGCTTCCTAATATTAAAATACAGTCTATGCGGCTCACCCAAAGTACAATTTTAACAAAATGGGACCTTTGTTATATTGTCTTTTCTAAACACACCCTTCATTTGAAAGATTTGAAGTTCCTATCACTAACATGAGCCAATCTTTTGTGCCATTTTAGAGTGGCATCAAGTTCAACATTGCATGCCTCAATAGTGTACTAAAGCATTACATTAGCTTTAGTGACATAGATTTCATTTATTTTCACACCTCTGAAAAGGACAAATGATCCATTCATAAATTTTAATAACCCATTTCCAATTCAACCTTGCAAGCCTATGTTATCTAAGTCTCCTATTGAAATCAGGTTTCTGTTCAATTCAGGAACATACCTAACCCTTTCAAAGGTATAGATATTACCATTATCAAAATTCAATGTCACATTACTAATGGCCCTCAACCTTATAGGCTATGTTATTTCCCATAATCACCTCTCCTCCATTAACCCTCTTAAAATCCTCTAACCAGTGTTTCCTAGAAGTCATACAAAAGGTACATCCAGAGTCTAAAATGCTCAAATTCACCTAGATTTTGTGAGAATTGGTTATCAGGTCAGTGCACAACTTGAGACACTGGATGAGCACAAGGTACAAAGGACAATTACCAAAATAATGATCAAAATAATATGAAGCATCACAAATAGGAAGTAATAATATAATTAAGAGCTATAGAGTTTAGACGTAAGGATTTAGGGTCAAAGAAAAGCAAACCACGGTGGTAGTCTAGATATTTGACCACCAGAGAACAAAATCTGAGTACAATACAAGTTTGGTTTCATTTCAATAATAGTTTCACAACACAAATCAGATACCAGAAACACTAGATCCCACAAAATCTAGATCTAGGGTTTCAACATATTTAGATCGAGCATCGAGAGAACACTAAAAATTGATTTTTCAAGGTTCAAATTTTGATTGAAACCCCAAGATTAGACCTAAAAGGCTTTGATACCACTACTATACTAAAATCACCAATAACTGAAACAAGTCCAAGAATTTTGTAAAGCTACAAACTCAAGATCAAACCATTTGACATCAAAGTCTCATCAACCATAGGCTCAAATTATTGTACCCGTCTATATCAACAGAGAAACCTTAGATCCACCCATACACCTCACAAGATATAGGCGGGTTGCGAGTACTTCTATGGACCGAAAGAACTCAACAACGCCAAAACAGATTCACTCAAACTCCTAATCTTACCAAGAAACTCACAGATTCATACAACCTAAGGTTAAAGATGAAGGGGTGACGAACATAGAATGTATAGAGATCTCTCTAGAAGATGGACCCTAATAAAGAAGACGAAATAATTAGAGATGACAGTGGGGCAGGGCACCCCCGCCCACCCCGCCCCGCCTCGCCTTAGAAGGGGCAGGGCTGGGCTCAGAGGGCCTACCCCGTTTCCTGCCCCATTTTTTGTTCAGTTAACTTTTTTTTTTAATTTGTAATTAATTTTTTTTATTTTTCACGATGTGGATTCGGGGCGGGGCACCCTCACCCCGACCCATCCTATCCCGCCTCGCCAACCCGTTGGGACAGGGCCGTCTCGGGGTGGGACGTGGTAGATTTTTTTGCCATCACTAGAAATAATAGAATAAATTAGGGTTTCAGCCAACCAAGCCATATTTATACTCTCAAAGGTCATCGTGGATCAAGAGAGAGATCAATGATCCAGAGCACTTTGCAACATATCAGAAACAAGGGCAACTAAAGTTGCATTCCTCAAACGCGATATAACCTGGGCTTTGGTATTAGGTCAGATTTCACTGGGCCACTTCAATTTAAGTTAATGGGATACAGAATTCTGGTTGAGCCAAGCTTATTTCATCATGGGAACAATATATTTCTAAGGTATTTACTTTACACCTTTTCAAAAATACAAAAACAAGTTTGAAAATTCACAAATCAAGTTTTTAAAATTTTTAATTAATAATTAATGAATTATTAAATCAATTTATTATTAAATATTTATTTCTAATTTAATATAATTACCCCACCTCACCTCCACCACCCCAACCGACTTTCTGATTACCACTCTTATCCGATGACCGTTCCGACGACTATTCCGGTGACTACTCCGATTCCGACGAGTATTCCGATGACCGTTCCGTCACTTTTTAGGTTACAATTTGTTCATCGGTCACAACTTAAAAATTTAAAAATCACAATTTGTTCATTGGTCACAATCACAACATTTAAAAGTTACGTTACTTATTTTATGGTCACAAATTGTTTATTGGTCACAAACATCACACCCTCCCACCACCAGTATCACCACCCCAAAATCGCATCCACCACAAAAACCACCACCACTTCACCATTACCGCGACGGCAGCACCACGGAACCACGACCGCCGCCACACCCATACACACACCAAACAGATCGGCAACCACCACAACCATCCAATACATCAAACTCGAAAACTAAACAAAATTTACAGATCTGGGCGTGCGAAAACGCAGTGAGGGAGAGAAAACAGAGAACGAAGGTGTCGAATTTTTTACAGATCTGGCGCGCCTGTTAGGTTTAATCGGCTTCGGCGTCGCCACGGCCACGGAGGTGTCGAATTTTTCAGTTTTCGCCACCGCTATGAGGAGGATTCTAATTGATTGACGGTTTCGATTGATTGGGCGACGATTTTTACGAATGCAGAGGGGAGGAGAGAATGGGATGGAAGGGGAAAAGCCGACGGCCTTCGCGGGGGAGAGGGAGAAGAGAGCAACAGTAGGAGAGAATAATGGGACTGGCCGTCGCGGCGGAGAGGGAAGAGAGAGGGTCGAGGCAGCAGCAATTATTTCTCCGGCGATGGAAAGAACTGTCAGCTGTCGTGGAGGTGACGGCGACGTTTAAGCAGAGAGAGTGGAGAGGGGTTTGATTTTAGGGTTTGATATGGTAGGGAGGGTATATAAATTAATTTATATTGTGTATAGATATAAAAATAAATAAAAAAGATTAAATTATTAATTAAAACCTGATTTTTGTATTATGAAACTTAATTCTTGATTTGTGAAAATGGAAATCTAAAACTAGGATTGGGTGTAATTTCCTCTTTCATCATAGCCTAAAAGGTTGGTCTGGATCTGGCATCACAGCCTGATAGTTTTACTCCAAGTTTTCCAGTTTCTTTGAGAAGGTCTGTTACATATTTTCTTTGATTAAAAAAAATACATCTTGGAATAAGCCACTTTTATTCCCATAAAAATATTTCAAAACATCGAGTTTTGAGATCAGTTATTGTATTAATTCTTTTAACGCACTTAGACGTTTATACTTCATTTTTCTTGAATGAATTAAGTTTATTATTCTTTTATCCTTCATTTATTATGTGTGTTTGATTATTAGAAATTAGGTTAACTAATTGATGCTTGAATCTATGATTGTTAATTACATTCTTTTGATTTATTGTCTTCTTTTCTTTGGACTGAATACACGAAATGCTTAGGACATGATACCTTTCATTCTTTATTTTCTTTAAACCCATTTGATATGAGAAACACTTGCGCAATTTACTCGACGAATTTTTCAACGATCTAGTTAGTCACGGTGAATGCATGTCGATGAACATAACAAACACATCCAATACGTTCAGATGAGAAATAGTAGTCTTGTATTTTTAAAAAAATTTGTTGGGGAATTAAAATCAAGTGTACGACTAGGAAACCGATTGATCAAATAAGTTACGGCTAGAACTCCATTAGACCTTTTTTTTTCAACATTTGCGTTGATTCACAAGGAATACTGTAATGACCCGACCTTTGTGCGCAAGCCATTTGCCCAATTGGTGTAACGCCCCAAAAAATTTTAGAATAAAAAAAATTATTTGTTCTATGTACTATATTTTTATATTTTGAAAAGTTGAAGGATTAAAGTTTGATATAATTAAATATTGATAGAGCGAGATTTAGTGTATCAATATTAGACTCCTTTTGTAGTTTGTAATTAATTAGAAATTTTTGAACCAAGAATTCTTATTTTTTTGGATAAAACCACATTAAGTTAAACCCAATTGAAAGAAAAAACAAGGACAAATAGAATTGTAAATAATTTATAACCTAAGTCAATTTCCCTCGCTGCAACTTATGTCTATAGATGATATAAGTGGGAATCCTTAGATTTTTTTTTCCTTTTAATAAAAACAAAGTCTAATCCTATTTTAATTAAAACTCTACTAATCTACTCCAATTTTAACAGTGTATTATTACAAGGCAAATGGGACTAAATTCCAAATTTTACCACGTATCCTATGTTAAAATGAAAAAAAAAAAAAAATTAAATTATATGATTGACATTGGTTGACTAGTATACTCTATGTATTGAAATTCATTCATATTGCCCACGGGGGCATAGCTTATTGGTACAAAGGACGGGAGTGAGGTAGTTTCACCTGAGTTGGCAGCCGCAGTGTGAAAGTTCGATTCTCGTTCTAACAAGGTTTGGAATTTGACACTCTGTGGATACCAATATAATAGCTTTTGTACTATGGTCTGTTGAGGCACATCCCGCGATTTACCTTTTCCACGATATTCTAAGAACGGTATGGTTGGGGGCCCTCAAGGTTGGAGTTCAACCTTTTTTGAAATCCATTCATATTCAAACTCTACTTTTTGAAACCAATTTCTTGCAATACACGGTTCCCCACTTTACACGCAACTCTATATAGGCTAGGTCAACACGATGATAGAGCTTTTACACACACAAATGCATATAGTCGGCCCTACCTCCCTTGTGAGAGGTTGTAACCCAATATTGTACAAAGAGCATTATATATATATATATATATATATATATATATATATATATATATATATATATATATATATTCAGTATATTTTTATATTCAATAATTTATGCATGCATTGTCGGTGGACTTGGTTCGATCTAACGAAATGTGAACTCCTTCGAAAACTCAAAATACTAATGATGAGTGTCTCTTCGTCATTGATACACTCCATAAGAAATGTGGTATGAAGTGTCATTTTTATTGTTATTTAATTATTTATGGAAGATAACCTGTATCTTATTGGGTATATACTCACTCTTACAATAATTTTACAGATTAGTTTAGGTCGATTGGATTTGTAGCAAGATAGTGATGTGGGCTACCAATGGATTGATAAAAAATAAACATTAAGTTTTCTGTCTTTAAATTTATTAGTTAGTTTAATTTATTCAAAAACACATTATTTAATTAGTTAGGTGATTATATTATTTAAAAATACAATTTTTATGTTTCATTTAAATGTATAGATATTTCAGTTATTTTATTTTTAAAAAAATCATTTTTACCGTTTTGCATTTAACCTAAATAGAATTAAGTCTTTGGTACAACTTCAAGATTTATGAAAAATTTGGGGTGTTACAATTGGTACTCAGATTCAACTTAATTTTTCTTTTCGAGGAAAGTCATGTATTCGAATCCTGAAGATGCAATAGAACTTCTTGAAGGATAAAATGGGTTAGGCTCTCCCAAAGCGGTTAGTACATAAATATCTTTTAAGAAAAATGATATAAGTTTGGATTTTAAGAACGCGCGAAAGTTGTGAGGAGTAAAATGAACTAAGCTCTCTCATAGCCGACAACACGTAAGTTAACGACTTAGGTATAGATGTTGGATCGTTACAAATACACTAAAATATTCACTGATTCTTTGCAAGAATATCGAATATTCGATTTTATCAACAACTTAATGAGTCATGTCCGGTTATTAATTTTGATTAAAATTTGGAGAAAATCTCAACAATTAATATTTCGTTTTAATTTATTTTTTTTTGCCATTAACGCTACAAACCTTATTTATGATAACTGAAAAACTTAATTTATGAATAATCTTAATAAATGACTAACTCCTAATTAACAATAACAAAAATTAAAAGTCCTAATCGGAATTGAATTCCGAATGTATTTGATAAAGAAAATACTAATAAAAAATTAATTAAAAATTCAATTTGCATCATATTTGTTTGGAATATGAGTGCCCCTTGTAATTTCAAGAATGTGTCTATCTATTGATTAGTCACCATATCATTAATTCTTTAAACATCGATAACACCTCTGCTTTTTTATTTAAACCAATATATCCAAGTAGTAAGAGATTTATCATTAATAAATGTAAAAATATATTTGAAATCATCATAGGAGCAAACATGCGCAGGGTCCATAAATATATATGAATTAGTTCGAAAAAGACTTGCTAAAACTCTACTTAATAAGAGTCGATAGAAAAAATGGTTGAAAAGTTGTGGATTCTCTGAAATGTGTTATTAAAATTAATTATTGACTTTGAATTGAACTTGAGGTGGTCAAACTTCTATATCCACGTGTTTTTGTTATTTGAGTTTGAATTAAAATCATAACGATCCTTCAGTAACCGTTTGTAAAACAAATTAAAACTTTAGGGGCCGTTCTCTTTGTGTTTCCATTTTGTGTTTTGAGTTTTGAATTCATTTTGTGTTTTCTGTTTTGAGTGTTTGTTTTGGAATTGCTGAAAACTCGTTCTCTTTGTCATTCTGGAAAACCGTTTCTCAAAATAGAAAACTTGAAAACTCGTTTACTTTGAAATTTTGAGAATCTTTTTTTTTATAATATTTTATTCAATAAATTTTAATAGTTTAATGTTAATTGATTGAAGAAAAAAATTAATGGGGTAACATTGCTAAAATTCTTTCGTCTAATTCAAATGCTTTGTCTTATTTCTGGGTTCAGAACAAAAAAAAAATGCATATATTATCTTCATCACATTCTTCATGCAAAGATAACAAATTTTTCGAACTATTTGATTTCAGATAAGGAAGCCATTTTTCACTTTTATGTGCAACTTAAACTACAAAAATGGTAACTTAACAAGCAACACGGAGTATTTTACAAATAAGTAATAACCATTATAATTAATTCGATGAATTAACAAAATTTATAAAACATGTTTACATGAATAAACAAAAAAATTGCCAAATGTTTTAATTTTTGCCTATAAAACATGTTCACATAAACAATTCATCACACACTTTGTCGTCTTCAATCCAAAGCCATGATCAGCGAAACTTTTTTTTTTTTTTTCAAATGGTGGTAATCACACGATTGAACAAGCAAGAAACAGCACCAGAAAATAATGCCTCAACCTCATCCTCCAGTTGATCACGTTGATATATGGAAATGAATCCAATAAAACCAATCTGGATGATGCTACCTTCAGGGTGAGGACTTGATAACATATAGCAAACTGACCACACTAAAAATAACAACAGAGAACGTTGTGCTGCTAAAAGGGTCTCTTAATGAAATAGAAATGTACAAATTACACCAAGCTCTCCCTAGTTTAAGCATTTGCCCAAGACCCTCAACCATTATTGGAACATAGACCAAAATGACCACACTGAAAATAGCAACAGAGGACGGTTGCCAAAAATACACAGAATGGGGTATAATCTTAAGATTGTTAATAGGAATATAGCTAGAGAAAAACCATGTTGGCAGCCAAAAAGAACGGAGAAAAAAAGATTAAATCATATAAAATTGCATTTCATGTCAAATAAATTCCAACTACAATTTCCCAACAAAAAAGGCCAAGAAAGCTGCAAGAAAAATGGGTAACAAACTAACAAAAAAACTTGTTTCAGATGTAGAAAACAAAATCGTTAAAAATATTCTATTCTAAAACTTTTTTCACTCATCATCGTCGTCTTCGTCTCCTGCTCCTGTAGCTTTTAGTGCATTCAATCTTTCAATCAAACGAGTCTTCCGCTCGTCGTAGGGGAACTTCTTCAAGTTGTACCTGTGTACAAAATAGGAAGAAAAGATTAACCGAGCACTCGTGGCCATCATGTATGTAGCAACGTGGCCACCATAAATGCAATTCCTGTGAATCTCAGCATCAAGCTGCTTAGAATCCTTCACAAATCCAGCAAACCTCTTGTCACTGTGGGGAACATCTAATCCTCCATCCAGCGCTCCCTGCAATTAGTAACAAAAAGTTTACATTCAACATGGATGTATGCTAAGATAGTGCAGAAGGTTCTATGAACCGTGTTACGGTCTGGAGAACAAATAATCACTGAGCATCAAATGGAATTTACATTGTCATATAGGATAAACTAACCACAGAAGTGTCCTCCCCAGCAACAGCAACATATTTGGGTACTTCAATCTGATCATCAGCTGATAAAAATATGTCCATTAATTGAGATGATTAACATCCACCAAATAAGTTTATGAAAATACAAATAAGCTTATAGAAAACTAAAACATAAATCAATCATATAACCTCCTTCAACTTGTGTTGAGCTTTCCAATTGACTTTTCAGAAAGCTTTGGCTGTCTTTAGAGTCTTTCCTGTCCTCTACATCCTGATTATTCTTCAGGACTTCAGATTGCTTAATTTTAGCAGACTGCTTGCTTACCAATGAAAGCTTGCAGAAGTGGTAAGAATTTGTTTTAATTGAAGTTAATGGGTTCCTGTAAACAAAAAAGTATCTTAAAATACCTCTATAGATGTCAAATTCTACTGCTCAAACATGGGATTATAAGAATACTAAATTGTGGCTGGAGGACAGTTAAACATGCATATACCAAAAGAAAATCTAGCAGATTATTTTACCAGAAAGGTTAAAATCACTAGAATTGCTTAACCAAATCCAATGCATCTCATCAAACAAATGTCATTTGTTTCTTGAAGTAGCTAAAAAAACCATTTTCCTTGCACACCATTCAATTTCGTCTTACAGCCAAGAAACGAAATTAAGAATGTGGGATGAGAATTTAAATGAAACGTGGTTAAGAAAACAGTCATAAACTAAAAGGCAAGAGGTGGAAACTAGAAGCCTTCTCTCATGGAGATTTGACAATTGAAGAAATTCAGGGCCACCAAAGTATTTTTTGCTTCTATCACCACACTGGGGAACAAATACACCATAACGCAATTATCGGAATCAAATGGTCCCAAATACCAATATTTACCGAATGAGCAATTGGATGAAAAAGAAACAGCCAACTAACAGCATTATGCTTTAAAAGAACCAAACATCAAACCATTAGGAAATCACCACTTATTGAGTCAATAAATCATTGAAATTCCCCACTACAAGTACTCTAAAGTCATTAAAAAACCTGTTAACCCAGTGGCAGAGGATTGAAATCTGAAATAAAATTTTTAATCTGAAATAAATTTTTTAAATGAATCAAATCTTGCAGTTGACCTAATACGAAAAGAAGCCCATAGGTAAAGAAGAAGAACTTTGGGGGAAAAGGAAAATGAGGCAAACTGACATGTGATTTCGATATGGAGCCATAGTTGATCAAATAATGAAGATAACTCACAGAAAAACAGGTTGGGCTTACCTGATTTTGAGGCTACGGGTAGGGGGCAGGACCAACAGGTCGAGCCACAGTTTTGACAGGCTGCGGAGGTAGACCGGCGTCGAAGAGCTCCTTACAGAGGCCGTGGGAGATGTGGGATTAGGGTAGAAGAAAATGAAATCCAAAGGAAGTCAGGAGAGGGGATGGGAGTGTGAGAGAGAGAGAGGCTAAGTCGGAAACGGCGTTTCCCGTGTTTTCCATATTTCCCGTGTTTTTTACTGAAAACGTTTTGGGCGTTTTCAGTTTTCAGCACAATTTTTTTTTGTGTTTTTCAAAATTCATTTTCAAAAATGGTATGGAGAACACGTTTTCGGTGTTTTAGAAAATTGAAAATAGAAAACGGTCTGAAAATAGCAAAGAGAACAGGCCCTAAGTGACTATTTTTGAAAACGCATGAAACTTGAGTAACTGTTTCTACAAGTTTTAAACTTCACAGACCGTTTTGTAATTTTTAGGCAAGTCTATTGACAGTTTGTGAAATTAATCAAGAACATATTTTATGAGTTTAACAATTTTTCAATTACATATTTTATTAATTTCTATAAAAAATTATTAAAAAAAATGATTTCAATGGCTTAATTTGTTATATTTTTATGAGCATAATAGAAGACAGTGATTGCATGGCTTTTCAGGTAGCAAGTCACACCACATTCTCTTTAGGTCTTCCTTATCAATCATCTAATACATTATACAAACCTACTTGGTTAGATTTTTCTGAAGAAAAGACAAAAACTTCCTTTGTGACATTATTTTAGTAGTTTAAATGAGTTGATAAAAATTCATTTTCGATTGCACATTCTTTTTTGACCACACATTATTCCAATAAATTAATTTTTGTAAGTGGATTCATAATTTTTTTTTCCATTTTCTAAATAATCACTTTTTACAAAATTTACTTGAACTCAAACAGGGACTTATTCACATGAGTAAATCCCCCTTGCCAGAAGGGGGGGTGCCAGGGTCAAACCCGGGCGCCCCCCCTATTGGCTGGGGGTTTGACACTGGCACCCCCCTTCTAGCAAGGAAGGGCGGTCCTATTCACATTGTGTATGTTGAAGAACTTGAAACATTAATCAATGAAATGTTTACACCTTATTTGATTTCAATTTCTTTTTTATCAAAATATATTTTTCTTTTTCTTTTTTCTCAACAACACATTATTCAATAAAATAATATTATACGTAATTTTAAAAAAAACTACTTATTTTTAATCACACATTTTCTATCAATATATTATTTTAAAATGAATTATACCTAAAAAAAAAAAAAAAAATTGGGCTCAAAATACGTGTTATGTGTGTAATAAACACATTGTTTTTTTCCATTACAAATTAATATGCAACAGTGTAAACATTAAAATTAATATATTTCCCCAAATCGAAGTTTCATAACACCAACTTTGTGACCCAAAGAGAGGCACCGCGGTTTAGAGTTTGTTCATCCATCTTTAATCAATAGTAAACTTTTTCCTTCTTTCCGCACTTTGAGAGTGTCTTGAATGCATGAAAGTTTTATATGCTAAAGTAAATTGCTTGCATTACAAGATACTGCCCTTGTTTGAGTCTCATTTTTTCATTAAAATGAATTTTTGAATAGTGATTTGATCTCATTGTAATAACACATTTTTTTTAATAGAATAATAGTACCTGTAAATTTAAAATTTTTCCTTATTTTTTAACTATGCATTATCGATAATTACACTAATCTTTTTTTTTTTTTTAAAAAACTACTTATTATTGTACAAATTACTATCTCGAGCATGATACTAGAAAAATCATACATTCTTCAACGAATATTTTTTCACATCAACTAATAAAGTATCACTTCACCTAATTCTTATCTGCCTTCACAAGTTTCCTACTTCAAAAAATAATACATGATTCTTTTCTCTCTCAATTTCTAAACTTGTAAAAAGAAAAAAAAAGTATAATTATTTAATATTTCTAGTTTCTTCATCTTTTTTTTTATATGCTATCTGAAGAAAATAAAACATAAAAAAGCCACAAAACAAGATACCCCAAATGCCACACACAGTGTATCTAATGTCCCTTCTGTCCTCACTTTCCTTTCTCTCCTCTCTTTCTTCATTTCAAGATACTCTTTATACCTCCTGTGTCCTCCTTCTACTCTGTTTCTCCCTTTTTCCCTTTTACACTCCATTGCTCTGTGTAAAATACCCAAACACTCCTTCCCATTTTTGTGCATTCCATCCATGTCCTCAATCTCTAAACTTATTTCTCTCATCTGCATCATCTCCCCTTCCTCGGACACACAGCACGTGACCACTATACCACACTGCACGTGACCACGAGAAACGGCTAGAATTGAAGCAAAACGCACCTGCACTTCCCCGGTCAACCAGTGGCGCTGTACAGTAACAGGCTTGTGGGATGAGAGGTTCACTGCCAGCCGTCGGATTGGGTCTATCAGAATCCAGCTCAGCGTCATATCTTTGAAAATTACCGTACACGTGTCGTCTCCGTCCGGTTGTTTAATGGGTGTGGGGATTACGTCTTTTTGCTCTAGCAGGTCAATCCTGAAGGGTGAGCACCGGAACCACCCGGTCACGGTTTCAGTTTCTTGGACTTTACTGAAGATTAATTTGTCTTGGTAGTGTATATCAACGGCTGATATCAATTCTGATGGCGGTGGTGCTGACGGTGATGAAGAGCGGCTTTCTTCCAAGAGAGGGAAGGCGTGGGCGAAAAAGCTGCGGGGCCCACCATCGGGATACGTGGAGATGACCTGGCAGACACGAGGAGACCTGGTGGAAGGCCACGTGGAGTGACACGTTTGGGACCATAAGTGATCTTGGGAAGACAGGTGGCGGAGGGTAGTGGAGGAGCAGCTTGTGGCGGCGAGAGTGGCGCCGTCTAAACGAGGCAGGATATGAGCTTCTATGATATCTGTGTGCAAACTGGAAAAACTGGTGGCGTTGCTGTATTTTTCCGCCGTGGCTGCGGTGGTGGTAGACGATGGTGCAGTTGTGGCATTCATTTATTGAGACTCAACTCCTTCTTTCTCAAGCTTTACAAATGGTGAATGCATGTTAAATAATTGGGCTTTGGAATTTTGTAATGTCAACTTTATAGAGTGGTGTAATATCTATGTCAAGTACGAAATTACCCTTAGATTACGTACTACCTCGAACTTTAATGAATGGTAGTTTCATAATGAGGTAATTTATGAACAGCATAACAAATGCCCAATGCTAATGTGGCGTATTTTTTTTACTAGTTAAAAAAAAAAAGGTTTTACATGTTAACGTGACAACGTAACATCGATAGATAGGCAAAATAATTCATGCCCACTTAGGACTTAAAATCAATTATATCATGAATAGTATGTTGAACGATTTTATATAAAGTAGTACATGCGCACAATGTTAATAAATGAAAAATGTTGAGACTTCAAATCAGAACTTTTAATTTCTTTGATATCGTACTTGTGAACTATTTGATATAAAAGTTTAAACTATTAGATAAAATTTTGGAAAAATTGCAACAACGATTCCTAACCTTTGAGTTTTTAGCAGACTTTATCTTAACCTTCAGTTTGTGCCAACGAATGTCCTAAACCTTTGAGAAATTAGCAGTTGAAGTCCAACTTGACGGAAACGTGAATTCCATCGTCACTTGACCTGAAAAATACAAAAATGGGATATTTTGACCATATTATGCAAGGGTATTTTCGTAAATCCAATATTAATAATTAAAATTCAAAAAAGAAAAACCTGCCACGCGGCACACACCAACCCCCACCCCCAAATCCTTCATCTTCTTCAACACACCCCACCTTTTAAAATTCACACAAAAAAGCCAATCACCTTTTAATTTACACAACACACACAAAGAAAGAATGGTTTAAATACATGTTGATTTGAAGAAAGTTGCTATGGCGGTGCAATTGGTTTCACAAGGAGAAAAAATGTTAAAATTTGTAAAGTTCTTGCAACCAGTGAACCACTGCCTCCATCATGCTTACAATTGGGCCAACCACTATTAACATTGTTTACTATTTCCATATCCCTTTAATAAATTTGTAGAAGCGGGTGAAATACTATGCGAAGAGAAAGAAGAATTGCTTTCAATCAAACCTGATTTGTGGAACAAGTTTTGGATGAAAATATGTGGGTAGCGTCAAGAAGGAAAGGGTTTTAGGGATTTGAATGAATTGAATTGGAGAGCCTGTAAAAGAACCCAGAATTGAACCTTTAGTTGAAATTGACATTGAACATACATTTGCATTATCATTGATGGGAGTGCAAAATGGGTTAAAAGGCATGAAAAAATTCAAAAATTTCCAATGCATGTATTAGTTGCTGTTGGGTGGGTTTAGAGTTTGAAGGAAGAAGAAGACTCTTCATTGTAATGGTGAATGGGAGAGAAAGGGAAAAGACACACGAAGTGGTTGGAGGTAGTTCGATGACGAGTTTTGTGGCTGGGTTTCGGGTCAGGGTAGGACTGGGCGGGGCGGGGCGTGTTGAAGAAGACGAAGGATTTGGGGGTGGAGGATGGTGTGTGGTAGGTTTTTTTTTTTTAAATTTTAATTTAAATATTTTCATTATTAGTATTTGGTTGACGAAAATACCCTTGCTTAGTATGGTCAAAATATCCAATTTTTACATTTTTCAGGTCAGCTGACGGTGGAATTCACGTTTTCCGTCAAGTTGGACTTCAGCTACTAATTTTTCAAATGTTTGGGACCTTCGCTGGCACAAATTGAATGTTAGGGTAAATTTTGCTAAAACCCCAAAGGTTAGGGACCACTGCTGCAGATTTTCCTAAATTTTTTGTTATTTTATTTAAATCTTATCATTCACAATGTATTCATAGTTTAATATTTCAATTTAATTTCAATACTGATGGGACACATGGAAAAGCTCAATACCGGCTTTTGAATACTAACCTAGTATTATATAATATATTAATCTTAGTCTTCATCTAGAAATTTACTATTTTTACGTTCATAATCTGGAGAGAGGTTACATCATCGCGTTTGAACTTGAACTGAGTTTTGTTTGATTTGATTATTTAATTGCAATTAGGAAAAAAAATCACAATTTGTAGTCTAAAATTGATAAGCATGACTAATTATTTAATGTCATTTTCTAGCAACATCATGCCAAAGTGCTCGAATGGGCCTAAAGAAAGGTATTTTGTTCAAGTTATTTGATTGATCACTACCTAGGACTTACATTATATTCAAATAGTGTGCGTTGAAATCATTAATGGGGCAAGGAAAGCTCCATCGAGGGACCCTTTTTTCAAACATCCGCTCTCGTAAAATTGTGTTTTATGATCGTGTTGAGCCGTTCTTGAAACATTGACTTTTATTCGATTTTACAGAAATTAACTTTTATCTTACTTTCATTTTTCTCTCTTACCAACTTTGTAAAAATTATATTTGATTTACAAAAAATATGGTATTTTCTTTTTTTCATAATCAATAATAAAGTAAGGTGTATGGATAAAAGAATCAACACTTGTTATTTTTTTGCCCATTCAGCATCTATTGACTAAAAATAAGTTGGACCCATCCACTTATATTATTCGGCTATTTATTTTTGACATTGAAATATGAACCATAATTACCCGGCCTTACATGCAGATGGATGCATGGACCAAAATTGTTGAGTGATGTGAATTATGATGTTGATGCCTCCTTGTGAAATTCTCAAATCGAAAATGGGCTGAATAAATTTATGAATTGTTCGAAAATAAATTTTATGAAAAGTGATATTTTTCAATAATATGTGATTAAAAATATAGAAAAAATTATAAATTTATATGTAAAATTATTTTTTTGAAAAAATATATATTTGAAAAAAAAATGAGACTTGAAGAATCTGTATCATACATGGACTTATAGTGTGTTTGAGCTACATTGTTTTGGAAGAATATATTCTGAAATAGTAGATTGATGGAGAATGTGTGGTAGGAAAAGATGGAAAAGTTATTGATGTGATGAAAAATATTATTTTATTGAAAAACGTGTGGTTGAAAATGAATAGAAAAATAAGAATGAAAATTTTAATGTGTATCAAACATGAGTTTAGTAAGAAACACTCAAATGTTAGAATTACACATCCTTAGTGTCGTGATCTCAAGATTTTTTATTTGTTACTCCAGTAATCTCTATGATTTAGTGTTCTCTTTGCTAAGCTGTATGCCAAGAACTGATTTTGGAATTTTTTTTTCGTTTGTTCGTCCTTTTTCCCAAATAAATTTAATAATTAGGTCATATTTGAAGATCTTATCGATTTCCCTTGTGGGCTGAGTTAATGGCAAAGGCAATGAGTACACTTTTACTTAGTCAGGTCTCAGGGTGTCTAATTCAATATACAAGCTCTTCTAAAGATGAATGAACAACTCAGCTTGAAAAAAGTCATAAAATTGATATGAAATTTAAAGCTTCACGCAAGAATTAATTTATTTGAATTTGTCAACATAATAATATCTTGGAAATCAAATTAGATGGAATACAATGCCAGTATTTTGTGGGTGGACATCAAGATTTATGTCATTAGTCCACCCAGAAGGTAGAGAAATCTGATATTTTGGACTTCACTTTTTTTGGCTACATGAAATTTCAATTTAATAGCGACATGGTTGAACAAGTTTGAATGTGACATTTTGCTGTTAACATTAATATATATATATATATATATATATATATATATATATATATATATATATATATATATATATGGACGTTTTCGGTAGAGATTAAAATCAAATTAAAATTGAAAATATAGCCGTTATTAGGTCTCACCCGTCTAATAAAAGTCAACAATAACGGCTAATTTTTCAATTTTAATCCGATTTTAATTTCTACCAAATACACCCATGCTGTCATATAATCCAAACGGCTAGGTCTCACTCATGTTAGTTTTTCAATTATAATTCGATTATATATATATATATATATGGGTGCTGTCATATAATCCAAACGGCTAGGTCTCACTCATGTTAGTTTTTCAATTATAATTCGATTATATATATATTGCTTGTTATTATATAATTTTTTTTTTATATTAGTTTAATTGACCAGAAAAATAATATATTACATATAAATAGGGATGCAATGCAACTATTCAACCAACTCCTCAACTCCCGTAGCATAGGATGCGAGTTCATGGTCTATTCTATGAACTTTGTTACTTGTATATAAAAAATGTACACAAATGGTTATCGAAAAATGATGTGGATGAAAAAGTTAATTGTATTTTAAACTAACAAATGATGTAATATCATGTGCTATTAGGTAATTCATTATATAAATTTTGATTTACACGTAACAAGATCCCTATACATTATAATACAATGTTACAATATTTAGTAAAATAATAGCATTTGGATCAAAATCAAAACAAGACACAAAGGTCCCTAACCATACCAAATAAGTCAATAATTGAAGTCAAAATGAAAGTTATGGATACCGTGAGAAAAATAAAAAGTCGAAAATGGCTCCCTAATTCCCTTGACTAATATGCAAAAAATATTCTCGTGGTAAGATTGAACAATAGGATGATGACTACTAAATATTGTATGCAATGGTAAGATAAAGATTTTAACTTTATATATATATATATATATATATATATATATATATATATATATATATATATATATATATATATATTTTTGAAAAGTTCAACATGCAAAACGAATAGAAGGATCCTAATTTAGCCCTAATGATTTGTCTTTGACTAATAATGTTTGAGAACGGATTAAATTAAACGTTAAATAATTATAAGTTGTGGTCCTACAGAATATGTGTATAATAAGTAGATAATAGTTGTGATCGTACGAAATGTATAAATAAAAAGTAAGGATAAAATGGTTCGAATTAGACAGTTTCTGAACTATTTTCAAACCACATAGAACCTATTCATTTTTCGAACCAAATAACTTTAAAATATATATATATAATTCATTAGTTTGAGATTTAACTTTAACGCTTAAAGCATACTTGAGATTTTTGGGGTACCAACTATGAGAGAATTTTTTTTTTTTTTTTTTTTAAAGTAACGATTTTGGGCATTTATGAGATGTCCGATTTTGGAGGGTATGTAGCAATTTTTAAAATAATCAAACCCATATTTAAGAGTATATTATATAGAGTTTCTTGAACTTTTTAAAAAGAATAAAATTACTTATATATCGTTTATTGAAACTTTAAGCCCCTATTTCATTTTCTTAATTTAAAAATTTTTAATTTCTCATACTCAGTTTCAATCACATTCAAACAATAAAATATTTTTCACATAAACCCAATTTTTTTTAACCATACATTCTTAAAAAAAAAAAAAAAAAGAAAAAAAAAATTCACTATTCAAAATATTATTTTCCCAAATTTCTCTTCATAATGACTATCAAACTAGGGCTTAATTTATATTTTCATATATAAAATCTTGTATTTATAAGTGATATTATAAGTAAAATTTTATATATAAGTTAAACTTTAAGCAACTTTTTATACAAAAACTGAATTTTTTATATTATAATAACGTTATAAGTATATTAAATTGTAAATAAATTTTCTGCTCATAAATAAATTTTTTGGTTCTTGTATTTTTATTTGCAAGTTGTTTTAAACAAAATACGTGGATTGAAAATAAGGCATTGTTTGATAGGGTGGAAATTCCATGGAAAATGGAATTCGTTTCCATTTTCTAACTTTTTGGGTGTTTGATAGGGTTAATTTTCTTGACAAAACTTTTTCCCACCTCCCCCACACGTGCACATTTTCAAGGCTTTTGTGGAAAACCTTTTCCCTCCAAGGGTGTTTTTTATTTTTGCAATGGAAACAAATTTTATCACCAATTGTAAAAAAAAAAAAAAAAAATTCCTTTAATAAACAAATTTTCATAAAAAACAAAGCCAAATGAACACCAAAAGATCCAAAATTTAAATATTTTCCACGTAAAAAATTTATATCAGTCAAACATAATTAATTACAATTCTCCGTAAAATATTTTCTAGGTAATTCAATTTTCTGTAAAAATTTTTCTTTCCATCAAAATTCTACATTTACAATCAAACAGACCTTAATTGTTTTATAGATGATGAAATTTGAAGAACCTTAAAAACCCATCAAATTGAATGGTTGAGAAATATGCCTCAAATTACAAAACAGTATTGTCTGTCACAACCAATTGAGAAGACTATGCATCATGGAAAGATGCAATGATATGCTTCTATCTAGGATTTTCAATTCGTTAACATGGTAACACCTAGGGGTGGGCGTGTGTTGGGTTGTGTCGATTTTTCCCCCAACCCATACCCAACCCAACATGGTCGGTTTTGCATAAATTCAACCCAACCCAACTCATGTAAAGATTGAAACCCAACCCAACCAAATGTCGATCGGGTTGGGTTGGGTTGGGTTAGGTTGGGAGTTGTGACGACCTATCAACAAACATTAAAGTCACAAAAGTACTAAATTTAAAGCAACATTAATATATTGCGTTAAAGAGAGATGTATTGGAAGAGATATCTCATCCAAAATCACAACCAATGTTGATGATTTGGTGAGACGATGCACGCCGCGTGAGAGAGATGATGGAAGATATGTTATGTTTTTTTTTTTTTTTTGTGTCTCACTTTTTTTTTGATCGGGTCTCTCACTTTTATTTTGTTTTAGTTTGACAAAGTTTTTTAGTTTTTTAATTAGCGGGTTGGGTTGAGTGGTTTTTGTCAGGTTGGATGGGTTAACCCACAACCCGACCCAACCGACTAACTTAACCTTGCCAACCAACCCAACCCGGTCGGGTTGGGTTGGGTCGGGCGGGTTGATCGGGTTGGGCGGGTTTTTGCCCACCCCTAGTAACACCTAATATTGCAGACAATGCTATTTTTCAACCACTGCCTATGAGGTATGGGGAAGACCTTCAGAATAGTTTTTCTTAAAGAAGTTTCCGCGTATCTTGCTCAAGATTAGATGAATGTCGCGGCTTACTACATGAGGCTTACAAAATTGTGGGATGATAGGGCTTATATATGCAATTCTCATGGAACTCAATGAGTCCTATATTGTTACTCGAGAACTGTTCCTATTGATGCACCCGCTGCCTAATGTTGCACAAGTTTACTCTTCCATCATACATGAAGAAAAGTAACAAAGCCTAAGCGCTACAAGTGAGACAATTGGGACCTCGGCTACTGTTGTTCTAATGGATGAATATTGAAGCTGGAAGAAACACGTTTGGATGGAAAAATATTTTCATTACTTGAAAATTCAACACTACTTCCACTGGTTAAATAAAACATGAAGTAAGAAGGGTGTTAGAAACTATTTCCTAAAATAGTCAAGTAAATAGGTTTAGCTTTTAGCCCTAATTTCTATCCCAAAATAGCATGAGCTACTTGTATATATACACACATATTTTACTATGAAGATATGAGAAATACCTTGAACAATTACATGGTATCGAGCAACTAGCAAGTTAGGTCTTCTCTCATCTGTTTTCCGGCGGTTTGCTCGGGACAGGGCCTCTGCCCTTTGACTGCTTCAGGTTTCTGCTCGAGCGAAGGTCCCTGCCCTTCGACAGCTTCAGGGTTCTGCTTGAGCGCGCCGCCCGTTGATCGCTCTAGGGCTTTGCTGCTCGAGCTAGGGTTTTCTTTCCGGCGATCCTAGTCCACGTCGCACCGCTCGCCATTTCGTCCAGCCCACACCCGAAAGCTTGTCCAGTCTTCGCGCTAGGGTTTCCCCTCTTTCAGGCGATTTCAGTTCACGTCATCGGCACCGGAGTCCACTGCACTCGCCGTTCGTTCAGCCTTCGCCAAGCTTGTTTCCGGCCAGTCACTGGGGAGTCTTGAGTGGGCTGTCCATTGTGGTGTTCTTTCAGCCAGTTACTTGGGAAGCTGAGTGCTTTGTTGTTTGGAATAGAGGTTTCAAATTTTCTGGGCTTTTTTGGTTGAGGGCATATACTTAAGCTGTTTGTTGTTGGGAACAGAGATTTCAAATTTTTTGGGCTTTTTTGGTCGATGGCATATACTTCAGACTCATCACGTGAGGTTTGTTTTAGCCTTTGCTCAGTCTCAGTTTCAGCTTTCGAGTGCTACTTGTTCAGGTTCGGGTTCTTCAAATATTTTGACTCCGTTGTGATTTTTGCTTCGTTATTTGATTGAAATTTGATAAATGGAGGATAAGACTTCTGTTGTTGTATTGATGTGATTCCTATGATGTCAAAAATTACGGAACATAAATTTCATAGATCTAATTATTTAGATTGGAGTAAAACTGTTAGATTGTATTTGCGGAGTATTGATATGGATAATCACTTAACTGATGAACCACCTAGTGATAGTTCGAAAGCCTCATGGCTAAGAGACGATGCTCGTCTATTCTTGCAAATACGTAATTCTATTGATAGTGGGGTTGTTTGTTTGATAAATCATTGTGAATTTGTAAAAGAATTAATGGATTATTTGGAGTTTGTGTACTCTGGCAAGGGAAATATCAAACACGGATCTTATGACGAAGAAGATTTTTTGTAAGGGACATGAGTCTGGAGGTCTCTACATTCTTGACACACAAATGTCAAGGTCCATTGCATGTTCTGGAGTTGTGACCCCTTTTGGAGTACATTGTCAGCTCGGTCATCCTTCGTTGCCAGTGTTAAAGAAACTTTATCCTCAATTTTCTAGTTTATCTTCCTTAGATTGTGAGTCTTGTCAATTTTTCAAACATCATCGTTTGAGTTCTAGTCCCAGAGTCAATAAAAGGGCTAGTGCTCTTTTTGAGTTAGTTCACTCCGATGTTTGGGGACCGTGTCCTGTTGTGTCGAAATCTGGATTTAAATATTTTGTTACCTTTGTTGACGATTATTCTCGAATGACATGGTTATTTTTAATGAAAAATCGTTCAGAACTGTTCTCTCATTTTATAGCTTTTTGTGCTGAAATCGAAACTCAATTTAATGTTCGTGTACAAACTTTAAGAAGTGATAATGCTAAGGAATATTTATCGGAACACTTCCATCATTATATGGTTCAACATGGCATTATCCATCAAACTTCTTGTGTCGATACACCCTCTCAGAATGGAGTTGTTGAAAGGAAAAATAGACATTTTCTTGAAACTGCCAGAGCTTTGTTATTCCAAATACAGGTCCCTAAACATTTTTAGGCTGATGCCGTTTCTACTGCCTGTTTCCTGATTAACCGTATGCCTTCCTCTGTTTTATCTGGTGAGACTCCATTTCATGTCCTTTTTCCTCACAAGTCCTTATTTCCTATTGAACCTAAGACATTTGGTTGTACTTGTTTTGTTCGGGATGTTCGACCTCATGTTACAAAACTTGATCCCAAATCTGTAAATTGTATATTTCTTGGCTATTCTCGTGTGCAAAAATGATATCGATGTTACTGTCCCAATCTTAACAGGTACCTTGTGTCTGCTGATGTCACATTTTTAGAACAAACGCCATTTAGTTCATCCTCAAGTTCTACTAGTCTGTGGGAGGATGATGATTTATTAATCTATACTCGTATATCCCCTAGTTTTACTGCTAAGCTTCCTATAACACAAGTTTACTCTCGCTGCCAACAACATACTACTCCTGACCCGGTTCTTGTTTCTCTACCTCTTGCTTCATGTCCTGCACCAGTTCCTTCGTCATCAGGTCTAGATCTCAGTTCGAGCAATGATCTTCCTATTGCACTTCGCAAAGGTAAATGTCAATGTACTTATCCAGTATCTTCTTTTGTGTCATATAACCATTTATCACTATCCTCTTGTTCTTTTGTTGCATCTCTTGACTCTGTCACTATTCCTAAGACTGTTCATAATACCCTATCTCATCCTAGATGGTGTAGTGCTATGATTAAGGAGATGAATGCTTTAGATGATAATGGTACTTGGACCTTGGTATACTTATCTGCAGGTAAAAAGGCTATTGGATGTAAATGGGTGTTTACAGTGAAAGTCAAATCAGATGGGACTGTTGCTAGATTAAAAGCTCAGCTTGTTGCTAAGGGAAATGCTCAAATATATGGGGTGAATTACTCTGATACCTTCTCTCCTGTTGCTAAACTTACGTCGGTCGGGTTATTTATTTCTATGGCAGCCACGTATGATTGGCCTCTGCATCAGTTAGACATTAAGAATGCATTCCTTCATGGTGATCTTCAAGAGGAAGTGTATATGGAGCAACCACCTGGTTTTGTTGCTCAGGGAAAGTATGAAAAAGTGTGTCATCTTCATAAATCCTTGTATGGCTTGAAACAAAGTCCCCGGGCCTGGTTTGGAAAATTTAGTCAGGCTATTGAAATGTTTGGTATGAAGAAGAATAAGTCCGATCATTCTGTTTTCTATAAGCAGTCTGCAGCTGGTATCATCCTCTTAGTTGTCTATGTTGATGACATTGTCATTACTGGGAGTGATTATGGTGGTATTTCATCTCTCAAATTTTTTCTCCACAGTCAGTTCCACACAAAGGATTTAGGAACACTAAAGTATTTCTTGGGGGTTGAAGTGACGAGAAGTAAGAAATGAATCCTCTTGTCTCAAAGAAAGTATGTGCTTGACTTGTTGACTGAGACTGGAAAATTGGGGGCTAAACCATATAGCACTTCAATGGTTCCAAATTTACAGCTTACAAAATATGGCGAACTGTGTAGAGATCCTGAACGATATAGAAAATTGGTTGGAAAGTTGAACTACCTTACTGTGACTCGTCCAGACATTGCCTATTCAGTCAGTGTGGTAAGTCAGTACATGTCTTCCCCAACTGTCGATCATTGGAGAGCTGTAGAACAAATTTTATGCTACTTAAAAGGAGCACCTGGGAGAGGGATTTTGTATGGCAATCATGGTCATACTAGGATTGAATGTTTTTCAGATGCTGATTGGGCAGGATCCAAGGAAGATCGTAGATCTACATCCGGATACTGTGTATTTGTTGGAGGAAATCTAGTTTCATGGAAAAGCAAGAAGCAGAGTGTAGTTTCACGCTCAAGTGCAGAATCAGAATATAGGGCTATGGCTAAGTACGTGTGTGAGATAATGTGGATACACCATCTCCTCACCGAAGTAGGCCTCAAGACCTCAATACTGGCTAAGTTATGGTGTGATAACCAAGCTGCACTTCATATTGCATCTAATCCAGTCTTTCATAAACGAATGAAACACATTGAGATTGATTGTCATTTCACTCGTGAGAAGATTTAGCAAGGTTTGGTTTCTACAGGGTATGTGAAAATATGAGAATAATTGGGAGACATCTTTACAAAGGCTCTAAATGGGATTCAGGTGAATTATCTTTGTAACAAGTTGGGCATGATAAATATCTATGCTCCAACTTGAGGGGGAGTGTTAGAAACTATTTCCTAAAATAGTCAAGTAAATAGGTTTAGCTTTTAGCCCTAATTTCTATCCCAAAATAGCATGAGCTACTTGTATATATACACACATATTTTACTATGAAGATATGAGAAAATACCTTGAACAATTACAAAGGGAAAAAACTAACACTAACATCCAGCTGGCACAACTAACTTCCAGCTAGAAAAGGAAAAGAAAAACCAACTATACAAACTAACTTTCTAATTACATCAAGAAAAAGGAAGAAAATAAGAAAAACATTATTTATAATACTCCCCCTCAAGATGTGGAATAAATGTCTTTTATGCACATCTTGGATAGTAATTGAGCTAAAGATGAAGAAGGAAATAGCTTGGTAAAGAGGTCTGCAAGTTGATGTCTCGAACGGATTAGAAGAAGCTTGATAATCCCAAAATTAATCTTGTCACGTACGAAGTGACAATCAACCTCTATATGTTTTGTTTGCTCGTGAAATACAGGGTTGGTGGCAATCTGAATGGCTGCCTGATTATTGCAAAAAAGTGTGGCTGGGGTAGAGGTACAAACTTGGAAATCATTTAACAACTGTCTGATCCATATGATTTCACTCAAGTAAAGCAAGTGCCCTGTACTCTGCTTCTGCTGAAGAGCGATATAGTAGGCTGCTTTTTGGATTTCCATGAAACCATTAAGTTGCCAACAAAAATACAAAACCCAGTGGTTGGTTTTTGAGTATCAATGCAAGATCCCCAATCAGCATTTGAGAATGCTCTAATGTTAATGACATTATTCCTGTATGTGATGAAAATAACATTCCTTGTCCAGGGCGACCCTTTAAGTATCTCAACAGGTGATAAACTGCCTTTAAGTGTGGCCTCATTAGGTTGGAAACATACTGGCTCAACTTATGCACATCAAAAGTTATGTCAGGACGAGACAAAGTTAAGTATAGAAGCTTCCCAATTAACCTTCTATAATGGGAGGCATCATGGAACAAATTCCCTTCATGTTGACTGAGAGTTAGTTTATTATCCATTAGGCTGTTAACAGGCTTGCAATCCAGGTAATTAACATCTTCAACGAGCTACATTGTGTATTGTCTTTGTGATATAACGATTCCAGAGGATGATCTAGCAACTTCAATTCCCAAGAAATATTTCAGAAAACCCAGATCTTTGAACTTGAACCGTGAGTGCATGAAGGCTTTCAAAGAATTTATCACCTTAATGTTTGGTCTAGTTATTACAATATCATCCACATAAACTAATAAAGCCATAAAATTCAGCCCCGTGCCTTTTGTGAAAAGGGAATAGTCTACCTTTGACTGTGTAAAACCATGTTGTATAAGAGAATGAGTAAATTTTGAATTCCATTCTCTCAAAGCCTGCATTAGGCCATATAAAGATCTATGCAACCTGTACCCCATTTTCTCTCCCTGTTTTAATGGCCTAAGCAAATCATAACCAACTGGGAGGTCCATATATACCACCTCAAACAAATCATCATTTAAAAAGGCATTAATCACATCTAGTTGAACCAAATGCCATCCATAGTGAGTTGCAAGGGTAAGCATTAACTTAGCTGTAACTGCCTTGGCTACAGGTGAGAAGGTATCAAAATAATCAAGCCCTTTTTGTTGGGTGTACCCCTTAGCAACAAGGCGTGCCTTATGCATTTTGAGTGAATCATCAGCTTTGAACTTGTTCTTATAAATCCATCTACATCCCAGAGTGTGTTTCCCAGAGGGTAATCTCACAATAGACCAGGTGTGATTATCCTCAATGGCTTTTAATTCAAGCTTCATGGCTTCATACCATTGAGGAAATTTGACAGCTTGATGGAAAAAATTGAGGTTCAGACTGTGAGGAAATGGATAAGGCATAGTGCTTGTGAGAGTTTGACAGATTTTGATATGAGATAAATTTGCTTATGTGATATGGAGAATGAAAGGAATTTTGATCATCATGAGATAACAGGTTACAATGGTAATCATTGAGGTATTTTGGAGGTCTGAAAGATCTTGTAGACTCTCTAACTTCAAGATTTGATGTTCTGATAGGTTCTAACCGATTAGGTAACTCAATGTTATGTTTTTCAGTTGAAGGAGAAGTGACAGTAGTATCCTGTGTATTTGGATCCTGATGATCATGAATAGGTTTGATAGGTGTAGACAGAGTGGGGATCAGATTGAACTATGGTATGAAAAGGAAAAGTATCTTCATGAAAATTGACATCTCTGGAAATAAAAACACGTTTTGAGGCAACATCAAGAAGTTTGAATCCTTTAACACTTGAGGGATAACCTATGAAAACACTTAATCTAGCACGAGGTTGGAATTTATTTCTGTGTGCAACAAGTGTGGAAGCAAAACTTAGACAACCAAAGACATGAAGGCTGGAATAATCAGCAGGTTTGCCATATAGAATTTCATAAGGTGTTTTGTGATTTAAAATGGGAGATGGAGTTCTATTGATGAGGTACGCAGCAATTAGTACACATTCAGACCAGTAATGAATGAGAATTCTAGATTAAAAGAACAATGCTCGAGCAACATTTAACAAGTGCTGATGCTTCCTTTCAACAACTGAATTTTGCCGTGGCCTCTCAACACAACTGAATTGATGCATAACACCCTTTTCAGCAAAGAAATTTTTACAGGCCAACTCATGTGCATTATCTGATCTGGAATAATTAATTTTGACATCAAATTGTGTGGTAACCATGTTAAAAAAACATATTATAGTAGCCTCTGCATCAGACTTTTGATGTAACATATAAATCCAGGTAAATCCGGAATAATCATCTACTAAAGTCAGAAAATACTTGCGTCCCGAATGTGAAGCTATATGATATGGCCCCCATCTTTCACCATGTATCAAATCAAAAGGTTTATCAGACAATTTGTTCAGTGATTCAAGAGATAATCGTCTTGTTTAGCTATGGGACAAATATAACATGGAAGTTGTCTATTCAGCTTAGAAACATTACATGAAACTTGATCTCTCAAGGCATCCAGCCTTTTAAAAGACAAATGTCCAAGTCTGTTATGCCATTTATTAGCAGATACATTTCCAACAAAATTAGTTGAAATGGAATTAAAAACTCTTGTATCAAGAACATATAATCCTTGAATATTACTACCCCTGCCAATCATCCTCATGGTGGCGTTCTCTTGAATTTGAAAATGATCCTGAGAGAAGTGTAATGTGAGTTGAGAATCAACAACCAACGCACTAACTGACAACAAATTAAATTTGAACTGTGACACGTATAAAACATCATGCAGTATAAGATTAAGACTCGGCTTGATTTCCCCGCATAGGCTGACAATTATTTTGGGGTGATTTGGCAAAGTAATGCTGGCATTTGTAATTGGTCTCATGGTTTCAAATGCTTCAGCATTACAACACACATGTTTAGTAGCCCCCGAGTCTACTATCCACACTTCTTTAGTTGTAATAATAGGGTCAACAGATATGGAATGACAAATACCTGCAGTTCCTGAGGTCTGATATTTATCTAGTTCAGCTGAAGCAGCAGTAGAGTTGGGTGCCAAATGATTTGATAGCATATTCATCAGTTGTTGATATTGATTTGAGTTCAGATTTTGTATAAAATCACCTACAGCAGGTTGATGATCTATGTGTTGATTGATAGACAATTGGTTAACGTGATTATTTACAGTATAACCTCGAACATTCTCCCTAACTTTTGGTTTGTATCATGGGGGTATCCATGTATTTTATAACATTTATCAATAGAGTGTCCATGGAATTTGCAATAAGTGCAATATGGCTTATATCTTCTCTTGAAGCTGGCATTATTCCCAAATCTAGCCCCATCATAGTAAGGACAATGACTCATCACTAGTTTAGTAGCTTCAGATCTAATCGAGAAAGCCGCTGCAGCACCAGTAGACATAGCATCATTTCCTAATGTCTATGTACTTATTCTTTTCTGGTTCTCCTCCTAAACCATAAGTGCAAACACCTTGTTGACAGATAGCATGGGATCCATCAGCAGGATCTGTCCCCTAGCTTGAGAAAAAAGATTCATTCAATCCCAAAAGAAAGGACATAATGTATTCCATTTGATGGTATTTATTCATCTCATTGACTCCCCAATATGTGCATTTTCCACAATTGCAGCTAGGTCTAAAGTTGATCAACTCTTCATATACGGTCTTCAATTTATTGAAATAGACACTAATGGAATTTTGATCATGAGTTAAGTTCATCAACTCCTTTTTCAACTGAAAAATTCGAGGTCCATTGCTTTGCTGAAACCTCTCTTTGAGATCATTCCAGATCTCATGAGTTGTAGATGCATAGATAATACTAGCTGAGATCTCTTTCGAAACTGAATTAAATAACCATGACATGATAATATTGTTGTTTCTAATCCATGAATTAACCAATTCTGGATTCGATTCATCAGGCTTCTCCATAGATCCATCAATAAATGATAGCTTGTTCTTTACCGAAAGTGCGATTGTCATCGTACGGCTCCATGAAGAATAATTTTCTCCCATAAGGAGCTGCGACACCAGTACCAACCCAGGATTATCCAAATGATGAAGAAAAAAAGGACTAGATAGCTCATCAATGGCTAATTTGCTCATCGATGAATGTACATTAGTATTAATTTGATTAATTTCTGTTTCCATGATAGCAAAAATGAAGAAGGTGATTCAACGATTTTGAGAATCAGAGTTGGGAAGCATATTGCTCTGATACCATATTGAAGCTGGAAGAAACATGTTTGGAGGGAAAAATATTTTCATTACTTGAAAATTCTACACTACTTCCACTGGTTAAATAAAACATGAAGTAAGAAATAGGCGGGAAAAAACTAACAACTAACATCCAGCTAGCACAACTAACTTTCAGCTGGAAAAGGAAAAGAAAAACCAACTATACAAACTAACTTTCTAATTACATCAAGAAAAGCAAGAAAATAAGAAATAACATTATTTCTAATAATGAACCAGTAGCTTTGGTGACATTTGGATAAACTATTGGTCAAATTCAATTATAGTGAAACTGAAAACCAAGGTGGATTATTACAATCTTCGAAAGAAAGTTTTCGATGCATTCCAGCCTTGTTTATAAGCCATATTATATATCTAATTTCCATTCTACAGCTTTCCCATAAGCACGTCGCCAGTGACTGCTTTGCTTAGTTTTTCACGTAGCAAAAGATTATAGAAAATATTAACAACTTCATAAATATGAGAACATTCACGAGAAACTTTTCATTCCCTTCAAAAATTACTGCCTCAAAGGGCTTACAATGCTTTAAATAGTAAAACTCTAGCGAAACTCGGAAAATAAATAATAAAAATTAAAAAAAGATATTTTTCCATAAATGAAAAAATTCGAGATAACAACTTAAATAGAAACTCCTAAGATTCAGGATCGTCCCCCAACAAACGGAATCCGAATCCGAGATTTATTGAATGAGATATTACTAAAATAAAAATAATCATAAATGGGAAAAAATGCTTAATCGAGAGCCTAAACGATAGAATCTGCCCAAAATTCGACGTATGTCATGGACGAAGGCGATGCGTTGTGATCCTGGCCCGTTTTCAACTGAATTAGACTAGCTATTCGTAAAAAACGGACAAACCCGAAATTATCATGAAATCATTATTTCGCCTTGCGATCCCATTTCCTCATAAATTCTAATTTCTTATGCACTTCATCATTCTCTCTAGGGTGAGAAAAATTCGCCCTCAAATTCAATAGGGCAGAAGCCTCATCATCATTAGAATTATTACCACGAAATGACACTAGATGCTTGACATTAAACATGTCGGATGTACGAATATGACTTGACGGCTTCAAACGATAAGCATTTGAATTAATCTTCTCAATAACCTCCAATGGACCAACCTTTTTCGTAATAAGCTTGTTGTATTCATGAGTAGAAATACGATCTTTTGTTAACACCACCCAAACAAAGTAACCTACCTCAAATTCAACATGTCGGCATTTAAGATCCGCATCATGCTTATACTTAGTAACAGCGGCCCGCAACTGATCATGAGTCTGGGAGTGAATTCACTGCAATTGTTGAACGAAGTCCTCGGCCTTACATGTATTTTAATATTAGTAGAAACTGGGACCAAGTCAAGGGGCCCACGAAGAACGAGACCATACACCACCTGAAATGGACTAAAACCTATACTCCGGTTCACAGCATGATTATGAGCAAATTTTGCCTGACACAACTTTCGATCCGAAGACTTGATGTGATCACCAACCAAGCAACATAGTAAATCACCCAAGGAACGGTTAACAATCTCTGTCTGTCCATCTATGATATGCACTGCTGAAGTCTAGCTTTGTATGATAGAGCGCCATAAACTACGCCAGAAGTGACCGAGGAAACGAATATCCCAATCATACACAATAGATGTAGGTAGTCCATGTAAACGATAGACCTTATGAAAGTACAGTAAAGAAAAATTGACAGCATCCATAGTTTTCTTGCAGGGGATGAAGTGAACCATCTTGGAGAATTGATCAACCACTATAAAGATAGAGTCAAATCCACGCTGAGTCTTGGGTAGCCCCACAATGAAATCCATGATAACGTCTGCCCAAGACTAGGTTGGGATAGGCAGGGGCACATATAAGCCAGGATTTGTCGCTTTGCCTTTGGCCAAATGACAAGTTCGACAATGCTCCACAAACTTACCGACATCCTTGTGCAATGATTGCCAAAAGTAAGAAGCATCAACAAGCTGTAATGTTCTATCACGACCCATATGGCCTTCATTGTGCAATTCCTGAACAATCTCTAACCTCAAACTGCCCTCTGGAATACATAACTGGTTGCCACGAAAAAGGAAACCATCAACCCATGCAAAGGCTATCAAAACCTGGAACCTCCACTCGCATTTCTGTCAGGAAAGTTTAGCACCTACTCAATACATCTGCCGCCTTATTAAGGGGACCTGCTTTGTGCTTAATCACGAAAGTAAATTGCTACAAGTAAGTAATCCAAGAGGCATGTCGAGCAGATATCTTATCTTGAGTATCAAGGTGTTTGAGAGCATCATGATCAGTATACAAAATGAACTCCTTTTGGAACAGATAATGACACCAATGTCGAACTGCCTGGACTATTGCATAGAACTCCACATCATAAGTACTATACCGAGACTCATCAGGCACTAAGTCAATTTGATGCTGAATATCCGCACTGGTGGTAATCCATCCGGAAGCTCTTCTGGAAAGACCTCATGAAACTCCTTTAGCAATAGTTGAACCTTGCGAAGGACCTCCTGCTTGTTGTCAACTAATTTTCCTACCAGCACATACACAACCCTAGATTTCTCCATCTCTGTTTCGAACTTTGCTCTGGTCAGTAAATTGGCGCTATCCCCAACTATTTTTACCGAACTCTTATCCGGTAGTAACACAATCTTCTTTCTCCTAAACAGAAAGCTGTAAGTGTTGGTATATCCATCATGCAGCGAATGACGATCAAACTGTCACGACCTCTCTAACAGCAAGTGTCATGCATCCATCTCTACCACATCATATAAAACATGATCTTTGTAGGTAGGTCCAATGGAGAAGCTGATTCGAGCATGCTGAGACACTTCTGCGTCATTTCCCCTCTTCAGCCAAGCCAATTTATACGGTTTGTGATACTTCTCAGTCTGCAAACTAAGCTTCTTAACGACCTCCTCAGCCACCACATTCGCGCAACTACCAGAATCAATAACAAATCTACAGACCTTTCCTCCAATAGTACATGTCGACTAGAAGATATTATTACGTAGCCAGTCAGTGTTATTCTCCAGAGGAATCAGAAAGCTCCACCTCACCACCAATGCCTGACCTACATCACCAACTACAAACTCTTCCTCCTATGTGGCTTCTTCAGTGTATTCTTTGTCAAATACAGGCGAACCTTCATAATCTCCATACCCCTCATCAACAAAGAGTCCTCTGCGCGGATTCTTGGGACATTCAGATTGTCTATGGCCAGTACCTATACATGTAAAACAAAAAATACCACCTCCAGGACGTGCTGGCTGTTGAACATGATTAGTTCTAAGAGGGCAAAGTAGAGTAGGATTACCATGACGTGTCATCTGCTGCTATTGGTTGTTGGAAGAATTGCCCGCAGTGAACTGAACTGTATTTCTTCTGGACTACTGCTTCTCTATCTGTATTGCCCTCTTATGTGCCTCATAAATTGTCATAGGATCAAACATATTCAGTATATCCTGTATTTGAGGATGAAGACCACCCACATATCGTGACATCAACTTTTCCTCCGTCTCCATTACCTCATTCTTCGTAATCA
The DNA here is from genome assembly GCA_019097785.1 of Fraxinus excelsior. Taxonomy (NCBI): domain Eukaryota; kingdom Viridiplantae; phylum Streptophyta; class Magnoliopsida; order Lamiales; family Oleaceae; genus Fraxinus; species Fraxinus excelsior. The sequence continues at coordinate 8,892,937 of CM032643.1, forward strand.
ACATGTAAAATTCTCTGGTATAGTTACTAACCATTTTTAAGCCTCAACGTAGATTCTGCAGTTGTTGGTACATGGTCCGAACATAATTGTAGGGCAGAAAATGCTTTTTCAATTTATCCCACGATATAAACTTGGACTTCCCTAACTTGGATCTCGTTACCTTAGACTGCTGCCACTACGCCGCTATTCGTCCACAAAATCTCAATCGCAACGAGAGGCACACATTTATCAATATGAACCTCCTTAAATTCTAAGATCTCCTCCACTGTAGTCACCCAATCTAATAACTCTTCTGGACTTAATCTACCATAAAACTCAGGAATATCAACCTTAAATCCTGATTCCGAACGCTTGGTTTCATCCTGACCACCTCCCCTCCGTCGGACTGTCGATCTATTGGATGCTCAAGTTGTGCAAACGGAGTCTCATCATCAGAATTCTCAACCGGTTGGACCACAGACGCATGTTACTGTGGCATGAGTGAAGCGATTTGTTATGTCAACAACTCCACTTGTTGACACAGCTATGCGATGTTATCATGTCTATGTACCTCCTACCGGGGCTTCACGGGCTTCAGATGTCTCCTGGCGGCATGGTGAAGGAACAACTTCTGCTCTGATACCAACGACGTGCAAAATAACGATTTCATGATAACATCAGATTTTGAGCACATTCCATCGTTTAGGCCCTCGATTAATAATTTTTTCCGTTTATGGTAATTTTTATTTTGGTGCTATCTCATTCAATAAATCTTGGATTCAGATTCCGTTTGTTGGGAGACGATCCTGAATCTTAGGAGTTTCTATTTAAGTTGTTATCTTGAATTTTTTCATTTATGAAAAAATATCTTTTTTTAATTTTTATTATATATTTTCCGAATTTTATTAGGGTTTACTATTTAAAGTATTGTAAGCCCTTTGATGCAGCAATTTCTTAAGGGAATAAAAAGTTTCTTGTGAGTTTTTTCATATTTGTGAGGTTGTTCATCTTTCTTATAGTCTTCCGCTATGTCAGCTTTGCAACATTTATGCTCGCAGGTCTGTTGTTAAATAGATAGGAAAGTGAATGAAGATAACATTCACAATCATATGACCAACATAATGTGTTAATAGCTTGCTATGCCATAATGGGAATGTTGGCAAAATGAACTCAGGATCTTGTCTTTACCTCGTCTTTGTTAGAGATGCCATTTGTCAGCAAATATAATGATTCAGCATATCTTGGTGTAATCACATCCTTGTCAATCAATTTATTCATCATATTGAATTTCTTTTGTTATTTGATATTTTCTTCTTCAAGCAGATGGGAATTTACATGACCATAGACATAATAGGCATAGCTTTCTTTTTATTTGAACTTCACTTCTTTTTACTAAGACTAGTTTTGCCCGTGCAATGCACGGACTCTGTTATTTTTAAGGTAATGTTAGCGTCAAATATGAAGGATCATAGAGTTAGCAAAATGAACTTAATTTAATAAAGTAAACTTACATATGATTTCATTTCACCCATATAATACGTTTTTGAAATAGGTATGAACAAATAAAGAAAACTTCAACAAGATCTTATACAGAGACGGTCCTTAGGGTGTGCGAGTTGAGCGACCGCACATGACCTCATCATTGTAGGGGCACCAAAAAAATTTGTTATTTGTGTATGTATAATTATATATTTAAAATATTTATTAATTTTAAAATTTAAAATCTTAATTATTATGTTAAGTTAAAGGGCACAATATTTATGAAAAAAATTTAAAAAAATAGACAAATGATGTTTTTTTATTTAATATTGTTGTATTTATAATTCCTAAATACATATCATAATAAGACATTTTATTAAAGTAAGTGAAATGATTTAGATGGTTTAGGCTCCTTCATAAGCTAATTTTAGTATGTTATGTTTAACTATTTTATTTATAAATTATTTCCTTATTAATTGTATGTTTTTAACTGGCATATGCAATTGCATAAGATACTAGAATTAAGAATAATGTAATTAACTATTTATAATTTTCTTAAATAGTATCATGCTTTAAATAATGTCAAGGAAAAGGGAAAAGCGAAAAATATATTTCATAAGAAGAAACATTTGGAGGAAAATGCTACTGTAGAGGATGCACAATCATTTGAAGATTCTTTCATAACCAATTATTTCCTTTATATAGTAGATCAAACAATTAAATCACATAAACGAAGTTTTGATCAATTCAATTAATATGAAAAAAATTGGATTTCTATTTTCTTTTGACAAGTTAAACGCATTGTATGATGTTGATTTGAAAGCATGTTGGGATTAGCTTAATATTGTTCTAATACATGTAATTTTTTGCAATATGACAAAGATTTGCTTTAAGAGTTAAAAATTTTGCTAAATCTTTTACCAAAAGAAAAATGTAGTTTTTGATATATTAACTTATTTAAAATACCAAAAGGAATAAAGACAGTTTTTGATATATTGACTTATTTGAAAATATTGGATCATTTTTTAAATACATTTATTACTTATAAAATATTATGGAATGAAATTTTTCAAAATCGAAGTTATTAAAATCTTATATACAATCCATCATGCTATAAGAACTATTGAGTGGCCTAGTTTTAATATCTATTGGACAAGATTTGCTAGAAACGAAAGTCTAATTAGTTATTTTGCTTCTATAAATGCGAGAAGAAATATTTTTACATGATTTGTTGTATTTCAAAATTTATATGTAGTATTTGATGTTTCTGATCTCAAAGTTTTCTCATATGGAATTGCACGAAAAGTTTAGAGGCTTGGATGGTTCTTTGTTGATGAATGAATTTTGATGAAATTTGGGAGATGCTTTTGAACTTTATTTGTACTTTTCTTATTCACGACATTTTAAAAATAAAATAGTATTTAAATGTTATAATTTTGTGACGATATAATATTATTGAAATATTATATATATATTTTTAATTTCATGAAAGGGGCACAATTTTAAAATATCGCACGGGGCATCCAAAATCTCAAGGTTGACCCTGGTCTTATATATTGTCTCATGATGCCTCTGGTGATCCATACTGAACTATTTTGATAGGCTAAAGTAAATTAATAGAATGGATTGTGCTAACATTACAATCGATGTTGAACACAGTCCAAGTCCAATGGGAAGGTCAGATGTATTCAGCAACCACAACTGTAGTGTGGAAGTAGGACATAATATGTAATCCTTTTTGGATTAGTTTCATTTGACAAAATACAGTGTGTTGTAGGAATGCCATACATGAAGACACAATAACTATGTGTGTGACTTGTTTAAGGGAGTAATGCACAATTTACTTATTTTCTTGTAATACAGCACAATGCTACTGAGGAATCTGTTAAATTAAAAGAATTGAAACGAACTTTTGAATCTTGCTCATGGACCCGTGAAAGACTTTTATAGCAAATGTAAAGAATTAAAAATAGTATTTTTTGTTTACTGTAATTTCTTTCCCGTAACTAAAATTGAGGAAACCATTGTATGATAGCAGATTATAATAATTTCTTAATAATCTCGGTGTGTGCATATGAAATGCTCGTCCTTCCCACCTTTTCTTGATTCCCCACCCATTACCCTAAAGTCTTGTAATGTCTAAAATGACACAGTACCTTTCAAAGTAAAATACATTTAATTCTGCAGCGATAACATTCTAGAACCAACATTTCACTACCAGAATATTTGATAATACTTAACCCTACAAGGGCCATTAGGTCTTTCCAGTATCTTATTAGAATTCTACTAAAACTTACAATGTTCGCTAACTATAGCAATTTGTAGCAGTAGTTTTTCTTTCAATGACCCAGTTTAAAATTTTAAAAAGGTAATGAATTTGGGATTCCTGTCTTTTTCGTGAGACCCCGTCTGTTCAATTTCTTTCATTCAGCCATACTATTATAGTATTAACTTGTGAAACTCTAGTCTCAAATGTTTGGAAATATTCTATCTTACTGCTTTGGCTTTGAATTGTATTAATTAATAAACTATTTGTTCTTATTAATTTGTAGATTTTCAACAAAAAAAGGAAAAACGGTTCTTTAAAAGAAGAACAAAACAATTAGATGTGATTGAAAAATCGAACTAATATACTGTTAAAGCAAAAACAACATAAAAAGGAAAGTTAAAATGTTGAAAAATCATGCCTATGAACTCAAAAACTTATTCAAAATCCTTTTTTTTTTTCAAAAAATAATAGAAATAAAAAAAGATTTCAAGATGAAAACAAACGAACACCTTACCTAACAGAGTTCACGATGACAGAGCTCGCGATGCTACTTCACATGACCACTCCGTAAGTCCATCGAACCTTATGTTTGAAGTTCATGATGCTCGTACACAAACTCTGAAGAAAGAAATTAAACAACCAACTTTGAATTAGAGCTTGAGAAAAATAAAAGAACATGATGAATTCAAACTTTATGAATTGATAAAATAACATACATGAGAGCATACATTTAGTTTTATAACACATACCGACTTCAAACAATACTATCAAGATAAACTTCAAATTAACATACTATTTTCCCAGTTAACCAGTGTCACAATTAGTAATTTGTGCAAACACAGTGATCCAAGATTAAGAGATTGCATTTAGAGATGATGATAGCAATGAATCAGCATGCCACATGAAAATATTTTAAGATCTTGATAGACTACAAACTGCACGGATACACTAACCGTGGATGCCTTTGAGAAGATGGGATTTCTTTCCATGCTTTATGCATATTATCTAAAAACATGTATGCTGGGTTTAAGTGTAGTCAATTATTCTGAAAGAATAATAATTTATTTCATATGTTACCTTTCTATTTGAAAGTATAGGAGTTTCTTCAACTCTGTTGATAACTATGAAGCCAATGAATTGTAACGCATGTTTCGAGTAGGTTTTTTGCACAAATATGATTATCCATTGGTATTAGGATCACCGAGGATGTAGAAAACATTCATTATAACAAATATCTATTGCAGTCTTTCATCTGTATATAGTTATCCTTTCTGGAGAAACCGATTGTATTGGATATCCTAGAATGAAGCATTCTATGTATTTGAGCAAAAAAATTGCATAGTTTAGCCTATGAAAGAAATAGTTTTATGTTAGATTAAATTAGTACCATAAAAGTAAAATTAAATTAAGTGGAAACGAAATATTATAGTAAATGGTAAATAGTTTAAATCCTCACCCATTATTTGCACATGGTAGATACGGTATGATGTCTAACTCCATTTGTATGTTTATATATTTTTCCTTATATCTTGTCTGATGGAAGAAAACTCTGAAGATATTAACAATGCTTAGATTACATCGAACACTGCATTTGAATGTGCCCTGGCCTGTTGTGGCGTATGAACATTGTGACTATAGTCGTATATTTGAAATTTTCATTCAGGATAGTCACAATAAACAGATACCAATTGTTTCATGGATACAAACATGGAATTAATAGATAATTACATCTTATTCACGGACAACCAGCTATTGACAAATTGCCATTTATGTACTCTCGTAAAATGGTTAAATCCATTGAATTCGTACATGCACTCCCTTCTCGTATGCTTATTTGTAACATCATTTGATGAGTACATTCGTTTTCAAATTTGAAGTCTAGGATTGCATATTCTTCTGAAACGAGGGTGGAACCGTCGTTAATGAGCCACCTCAACAGTTTTAACTCCAGGTCAAGATTCTAATATGATAAATAGTTGTAAATTAAATATATTAACTATGGAATCAAATTTATTATGATGACTAAACTTTACTAACCATAGTATTCATATCTTGTGTTGTGTCTATTATAGCTTTGAATACGTCTCTTCCGTACAAACTATCAGTTCCATCATCTCAATATGCAGTGCATAACATAATTTAATTTAGTTTGAAAAAAATCAAATTAAAATTATAATCTTCAAGCTAATGAAGTAGAGTTAGATTGGTTACATTGATGGATTATTTATTACCCAATCTCTAATTGTTGCGTATCCGTCCTTATGATATTCTTCTAAAGGATAACATGTCGATGGTGTTGAAGACTGTATCTTTTTTCCTTTAACTTTTCTTTCTTTTGTCAATTTTGCAATATCTTCAATTTGTTGAGATGTTGAGGCATGCTTTAGAACAGGGTTCCTATGGACAGGAACATCTTGTTGGAGGGAAGCTATAACAGCTTCTATGTTTGATTTTCAGTTAGATATCAGCATATTGCTATTTTGTTCGTCAATATAAGATTTCGCCGAACTCAACCTAGAATCTACATAATGTTGCATGTCTTGGTAGTATTCTTCCTGCCACTGTTGCTGTTGTTGGAAGAACTGTTTCTGGTTGTCAAGAAGTGTTTAGTACTGGATTTCTTGTTTTTGTGATTCTTCAAAAATGCGTGCGCTAAACAAAGTACCACACAAACTTGAAATATCCGTAGGCTGCATGGTAGATTGCATGTGCCGATAGTGGCATTGTTGCCACTTTTGTTGTTGTTCAAATAATTCTTTTTGGTTCTAAAGAATTGTTTGGTAGTGGCCTTCTTGTCTCTTAGATTCTTCAACAATGTTTAAGTTGTCGCACAGACTAGAGACATTTGATACTATATGCTGCTTATATATGTTCAGCATCTATTCCATTTCTTCTCTAGTTAAAAAGTTAGAGCAACAGGAGTAGAACTAGGTCCAGCTCCAACTGAATTATAAGTCCTTGAAATACCAGAACCAATTGGCATGTTATCAGTGTTCTCTGGGATTTGTAGGTTGTAACACTGCAATCACTTGAATCTATAATTGTAATGAAATATTGAAATGATTTATTATGATTTTTTTGGAGAAAGGACAAAAAAATATAATTAAATGTATAATGTAATGTATTAAAATGAATATAAGTAAATAATTAAAGCACCTCTTGAGTAGCCAAGAATTGCCTAATTAATTTTTCTGTTAATATTTTATTTTTCTTCTACCTGTGCATTCTTGGACTCTGTAATGTTTAATATCTAAGGCGTCCAAGTTTTTGACTAATTTGTGGAAATTCTTCGTATATTCAGTATTGAAATAGAATTGAAAATAAATATTAGAAATATAATATTTCTATAAGTAAACTATATATAGATTGATGAAGAATGAAGTAATAGGAGAAAAGTACCTAGAATACAAGTGGATATCCATGTAATGAATATTTACATTCGTTTTTTTCATTTTGTTGCATTCTTCGTACTCGTTTTAGTTGCGATTCTTGCAACGAGTTTAATAAAATAAAATACGCTTTACGGCCCCATGGATACTCAAGGAAGTCGTTAAGGTGCTCAACCATGCCAGAGTTCTGTAATCAATGTATCTTCCAGTAGGTTTTAAAACATATTCTACCAACATCACCAGTTTGAGTTTAAATTTATCTTCTTGATCTTCACATAGATGGAATGCTTCAAAAAGCAATCACATATTTATTCTTTTTGTACCATTAAAGTATTGATTTCGAAGCCGATTATTGTTGAAGTCAAGATTGATAGATACCTTGTGACAAGGTAATCAGGTGATGAGACAAAACTTTTGCATATTGAAGCGGGCCAAATGGTTATCTAACTTCACCCATACTTCATTGTTTTCCCACATGTGACAAGTCTCATTATAAATTCATGAACTAATTTACTGCTGAATTATTGTTCTTCTTCCGCTCTATAAATAACTCCATATATAAATCTGTGGAAATTGCTACACATTAAAGATGCTTGTTGATCAGCGTTGACAAGCTCTACAAAATCTTTAAGATATTGATAATTTGAAAATTGAGTGATCGTAGCATAAAACTATTGTTTTGGAGACAATATATGTTCTGAAGACATTTGCACAAATAACCAATAAAAGAAAAATAATTCACCGAAAAAGTATCGAAAGATACTCAATGTGACAAAACACAAATAATATATGTTTGGAAAAAATTAATCTGAATGAAAATTAGTGTATTATGATTCATTAGATAATGCATGAACATTTTTCTTAGTGTAATCAACAAAATATAATTTCATAGCTTTAACAACGTATCAAACAGTATGTAAGTGAGAAGAAGATTATATTTTTGTAATCATAATTACGAAATGAAACTACACAAAAGCATATGAAAAATGAAGCTACAAAAACGATAAAGAGTGATCTTGAAGCTTTTTTCTCATTTAACAGGCGTCACAAATATTACAATAGTTTTTTTCTTAAGCAAAAGCATTGTGATCTTTGTAGATAATTACGAAAGAAGGATTATTATTTTTTGTTTAGTTAGTGAAAAGAAAATCAGACTGAAGAGTAAAAAACCAGAATTGTACTTTAATTTGAATTCTTGAAGTTGAAGTTGAGAAACTTATAAGTCGCATGATAAAGTTACAAAATAGCACTTGTTACGAACTGGCATCAGAATAGCTCCATACATTGTGGTATTTGACGAAAATTCCCCAATTATAGATACTAAGAAAAATGTATAACATTAAAAATAAACCAATAATGCTCTAAGCTTTAATAATTACGGGTATTTTTGTGGTCAATAAATTCATGAATTTTAATGCATAGCCTGAGAAATGCACATTTGTCTTGATGAAAAATTGAAATTGTATAGGAACAAAAATGGAAAGAACATATAAAAGAGATAAAAGTTTAGGTAACAAAATACTTAGAATAACCCAATTGGAGTAACGCAGGTCATATAACATTAAATCCATATACATGTTAATTCTTTCCTATTACAATCCTTCTATATATAAAAAATCAGATGAATATACAGGAAATACTTAACTTTGGAAAATAAAGACATAATCATAATACTATCTATGTGCAATTAAAAAACCTCAAAATCCCTGTAATGAAAGAAATAACACAATTTCAGAGTAAGAAAAACTTGTAAAATCTAGCCATCAAATGGAATTGTACATAATAAAGCATTTAAGCAAAATGAAGTTTACAAATAGCATAAAAAAACAAGTAATAAGCATATAGTTGGTGTCCGTCTAGCACGGACACCAGATCTTCACTGTGCTGAATACTGGGTGAGGTACTCGCGTGCTGCTGTCATGACTTGATGTCTACGGAACACTTGTGTCCGCATAGTGCGGACCTAGTGTCCGCGTTGTGCGAAAGCTGATGTCCGCACAGGTCCGCTCTGTGAGGACACCTGCGTCAAGTGTTTGCACAGTGCGGACACTAGTGTCCGCCCAGCACAGATCTTGTGTCCGTCTGTCCCCGTGGCGTTGGTGGAGATGCGTAATTTACCTTTTGTGCTAGTTGATTAGGTAGGTGGTGTTGGTGGTTTGCTTAACGGTGGTGGTGTTTGTAGAAAATTGTGGCGATGGAGATGGTGAAAGTGAGTTGTGAATGAGACAAATGGTAAAGTTTGAATAGTTATATTATTATTATTAAAAATAAATTTAATTAAGTTTTTTTATTTAATATAATAAAGTTTTAAATATCTATTTAATTCAAAATGATTTTACATTAATTATAAAATATACAATCTTGTTCACTTCAGTTTTAAATATTTTAACAAACTCACTATCAGGTACAAAATTGACGATGACACATGTGTTCAACTACATTAAATTATTACCAGGTTTAAATTCAACTAATAAGTTAAAAATACAACAAAAAATTTGTGATGTCGAGAATATTCTTTTATGTTCTAAATTTCGTAGTTATTGTTAAAATACTATATTACTGACTAAATGTACTAAAAAAACAATTTTATATACAAATTCTTTAGATTTTTACAATAAATAATAATGTGAATATAACCGTCTTATTTATTTATTAAAAAATGTAGATTTCAAAACTAAATAAAATCCAAAATGTAATAGATAAATTGAAAAAGTGTTTTTTTTACAAAAGTACGACAATTTTATCTGTTTATACATAGAAATAAGTTGTAGAGTTTAAAGTTATTTAATATTTTTGAGAATAAAAATGTTAACATTATATATATATATAGTGAACTGCTTGGAAATTGTTTTATAGACATTGTTGGTTTCATTTTCTTAACAGAAGGTAATATGTTTTTGAAACGTATAAGATGATGAAACAGTTTAAAATATCACACATTTAATTAAGGAGGAAAGGTAAATAAAAAATGGACTAAATGATGAGTAATTGAACACTATTTAATAACGGGAATAAAAAAGTTTCATAGATGATTAGTACTATGTACAAGCAGTTGTATTTGCATATTAAACCCAAAATATTTATAGCAACCCATCGATTTACAAAACAAAAATCATTGTTTCTTGATGTAGTTCTAGTACAGTGGATAACTTAATTTAGACATGATAGGTTTTCTGAAATATATATAAAAAAATATACTATACAACTGCTTATGGTACATAAGTAATATAGACGTTTTGATCATTGATGTTGTTTTTCTAAAGTGGGATTATTGGCGTGCTCATCAGAAGTTTTGACAAACTTTTTTTTGTTAGATTTCGCTTCGGTGCCCTCAGCTGGTGTTGGGAAAAGAAGTCTTGTTGTAGAAAGTGCAGGGATCTCTTTTATGAATGTGGAAAGTTTAGCAACTGTGTTGTGCATCTTGTGTTTGCCTCTTGTTCTGTTTTGTCTGAATTGATATTTGTTTCAGTTAATCTTCCACATGACTGCTGAAGGATTTACTTCGGTCATTGTGTTTGAGGAATTAGTATCAGCAATTGATGTTATAGGGTTGAAGACAAATATAATTTCATAACGATACTCAAGTGAATCTTTTTTTTTTTTTTTTTACTGGTTTTTAGGTAGAATAGCAACTCTATTTCACTATTGGTTTTGGCAAGATTGTTCACTACTGTATCTGGATTTTATGATAATTATAATGTAGCTTGTTAGTATATTTGTGTGTTGGAAAAAGTATTCTTAAAGAATGCTAGTATTTGGGATTTACCTATTGGAAATGTTCCATTATTATATTGGCATTGGTTTCCAATAATGCCTCTGCTGCCTTACCAATGATGCTTGCATCCAAATGTCTAGTTTTGTCTTCAAGTCGCACAAAAGCAATAGCTCTGGAGATAAAATTGGTTTGAATTAGGTATATTGTATTGTTTAAACAATATTAGTTCAACTTACCAATGTTCAGCTCTTGCATGCTCGTATTTACAGAAGCGACATATATGATTTTGTCTTAAATCTGCAGTCAACATTTTCTTGCAGTTAATGAAGGACATATACCAAAATCTCTGATGTGTTGTAATAATTGTCCAATGGGCTTTGGTCCAATGAAATGTTTTCTGTTACAAAAATGTATGTGTCATTAAATCATGAATATAAGCAAGGGAAAAAAATATTTGGTGCGTTAATAGTGGAAATGTACGTATGCTATGTATATTCGATAAACGAATTTAGAGAAAACCTCTAAATAGACTCCCAGCAATTCAACAATTGATGTAGATGTGTTGTTTGTAGGGAGTGATAGCTTTGGTGGGCTCATATGAATAAATGAGTTCCTGTCTGTAAGTTGATCAATGTTTTCCTTATTGGTTAAAACCCTATGAAAAATAATTACATAATTACACACATAGCATAAAATATAGTATGTTGTTTTTCTGGTAGGAGTAAAAAGTCTTGTAAATGTGTTTTAATACCACTTTGTAGTCTGCCATAGCCAATGATTCAACATTAATGAAAATGTTGCTATTGGCTTTAGTAGAGAGTGTAATGCTTGTGGAACGAAGAAAAGTAATAATAATCATTATGTTTTTTTAATAGTTTTGCACGTACCATTTTAAATGAAAGAGTATGTTGAGGTTAAAGTTACCATTAAAAGAAGAAGTTTTAAGATTTATAGCCCATATTATAGGTTTTGTTTGTAGGTTTTGAACAATGACAATGCACTCTCTTTCAACAAAAGTGTTCTATAGAGTTAATATCATCGTCTGGAAATTTTTATTTATCAATATGACATCTTGAAGACTCACTTGGGTACCAAAATGAGTCTGAATAATTCATTTTTGTTGATCTTCTATAGCAACACCAATGATATCTGCAACAAGAATACAAAGAAATCCTTGTGCCATGTATTTCGTATGTATTAAATATTAGTATAAACGGAATACTCATGAAATATTAAATGAAAATACTCATTATAAAGCTTGTATGGTAGAATTCTTACTTATGTTTGTGTTCATATAATGTTCTAGTGAGCTCGTACTTGGAAAACAAGAAGTCTAAGTTATTTTCATTGAACTCTTCAAGCTTTGTTCTTCTAGTTATTCTCCAATTTTTTTCCTCAGGTATACTTTTAAATTCACTTTTGTTATCTTTGATAGTTGGGTTTGAGCTTATGTATGTCTTTCCGAGTGTCAACTGGGCAGCAAGGCTGTAATATTAGCATCCTACATGGTACCTGTAACTGTGTTACCCTGTTTAATGTAAAAATAATATGAACACATGAATAGGAAATATATATAGTACAGTAAAAGTTGGAAAATCCCTATATGTAGTTACTTGCAAATCCATGAAGGTGAGATTTTGATATTGAGCTATAGAGTTACGTGCAGTTTTGGGAGCTTGTTTCCCTGCAACAATAAGCTTCACAGACCAATTTCTCTGTGATGTACTAATTTGTGGGATAAATTTGTAAGTTGCAGCCATTTATTGGTATCTGCAACTTGTAAGAAAATGAAGTTTAACTATAAAAAAGTCGTGGTTATGAATATAAAATTACAACTCGTTAATTTTAATGTAAAAGATGAAGAAAGAAGTTGTAGAATCGAGATGCAAAAGATCACCACTAGAAAATTGAAGTTATAGCTTAACAAGTTTTGGTAGGTGTAAGTGGTAATTGTAATACATTTCTGCGGTTACAGATTTGAAAAAGGAAGTATTGAGGTCATCTATTTATAGAAGATTTATAGAGCAAGCCTATATATATATATATTTCAATTCGATTTGAAGTATATAATTAGAGTATTTATAGAATACTTAGACAAACTATTTAAGTGTAGACGGGGTAAAGTTAGAAGTGCCAATGTGGCACAATAGTTACTTGTTTCGTTATTGTCTGCATTGAATAAAACAAAAATATTAAATCAATGAAAATTGAAATTGTATTTACTCTGTTTAAAATGTTATTAATTTGTTTAAAATATTATAAGGTTACACATAGAAAATTAATTAAAACAAATAGAATTTATAATTGTTTATATGTTTTATGTGTTTAAAATAGATGAAGGCAATTGTTAACATAGTAAAAATGTTTAATTTTATATATAAAAGAAAAATGAAAATAAAAGAAACTGGTAATTTTAAAAATAGAAGAGGAATTGGAATATTTTTTTGTATTTTTATGGAGTGTTTAAAATGTGTTGATAGTTTTAAAAAAATTATGAAGTTTAATTGTGATAAATGAAAAATATTAATAGCCACGTGTCAATTTAAAAATATCTACTGTGCGAAGGAAAATTAGCATGTCATAGAAAATATCTAGTATTAAATATATATATAAAGTTAAATATCTAGTACTAACTATCATTTGGTAGAAAATGTCTGTCATTAAATATTAAATATCTATAAATTTTTAAAATAAGAATTATATGTGTGGAATGAAGTTGTGTTTTTTAGTGAGGATATACTTCTTTTTTTGCTGTTTTTTATATTCTGAATCAATATATAAAGATTGTAAATATTGATGTCTAACAAAAATTGAATGATTTCTAGAATTAATATGATTTGTAAATAAATGTGAGCTTTAGTAATTTTTATCATTGTTTTTAAATTAAATTATTAATAATTGAAATTGTATTTAGTTTGTTTAAAATATAAGTAAATGTTATCATCTAAATTTAATTAAGTAGAATAATGAAATGTTTAATTTTTAGCTAAAAAATAAGAAATAAATTAGTAATTTAAAAAATATAAAAGTAAATGTTTTTTATGTGTTTAAAATTGATGGAGGGAAGTTTTAACAGAGTGAAAATGTTTAATTTTATATTTAAGAAAAATGAAAATAAAAGGAATTGGTAATTTTAAAAATATAAGAGAAATTGGAATATTTTTGTATTTTTATGAAGTGTTTAAAATGTGTTAATAGTTTTAAAAAAATAATTATGGTGCTAAGATATGATGAAGTGAAGAATAGGTTGGCAAAAATGGGTTTTTCATTAAAGAAATAAATAATAACTATAATGAAAATTCATAATTTATTTAATTGAAATGAAGATGTTATAATGATTACTTTATAAGTTAGTGAAGTAATATTTGAATTTATATATGGGTGTGTGTATTGAAGTCATGTGGATTAAGATGAGAATAAGATCAAGGTAATTGAACTACAAAATAATATTGAAGTTAAATAAGTCTAATTAACAAATTAATTACGGTGGTATATCAAATTATTAGTAAATAAGTCATGAAGTTTAATTGTGGTAAGTGAAAAATATTAATAGCCACTTGTCAGTTTAAAAATATCTATTATACGAAGGTAAGTTAGCATGTCGTAGAAAATATTTGGTATTAAATTAAATATATATAAAGTTAAATACCTAGTACTAACATGGCATGAGTAGCGAAAAAAATATTTGGAAATATATGTTATTAAATATTAAATATGTATAAGTTTATAAAACAATAACTATATGTATGGAATGAAGTTGTGTTTTTAAGTGGGGATGGATTTTTTTTTTATATGTATAGAATGAAGTTGCGTTTTTTATATTCTGAATTCAAGTATAAAAATTGTAAATATTAATGTCTAACAGAATTGAGTGTTTTCTAGAATTAATATGATTTGTAAACGAATGTGAGTTTTTGTAATTTTTATCAGTGTTTTTGAATTAAATTATTAATAATTGAAATTGTATTTAGTTTCTCCAAAATGTAAATAAATGTTATCACCTAAATTTAATTAAGTAGAATAACGAAATGTTTAATTTTTAGCTAACAAAATAAGAACTAAATTAGTGATTTAAAAAATATAAAAATAATTTGCTCTAAAAATCACAGCATGGAGTTGGAACTCCGGGAAGTGCGCTGTGTAGACTTCTGCGCAGTGCAGAGTGTGACTCCGCGTTGCATAGAGTACCCCTTCGCATAGTGCGGAATGAAAACTCTGCGTGATGTGCAGAGATGGTCTCTGCGCATTATGCGGAGTCTATCTCCACGTAATGCGCGAAGTGAAACGCGTCGCCCGAAGACAGACTTCGCACATTACGTGGAGTTTCTCTTCGTGTAGCGCAGAGATGGACTCCGAACTGCTTAGAGAGTATCTTCGTGCATGGCACGGCGTTTGTCTCCACACTGCGCGGAGTCTTTCTCCGTGCAGCGCAGAGTTCATCCAATTTACTCTCGGAGAGCATTCTCCGCGGGCTGTGTGGTTATTCCATCTAAGTTAAACAATTTAATTTTGTTTTCCCTTTTGTATCTAAAAAGAGAGGGCAAAGCTACAGAAAAACAACAAAATTCATATAACAAAACAAAATCTATATGTGATCTGAAACGAAAGACTCTTAACTAACAATTGGAAGAAAAATTTGAATGAAGACACGTATATATAAAAAAAACATATGAAGGAAAATTACAAAAAATATCCCATCATATGTCGAGTGTTTAGTAATATGTGAAATGTCATGTAAATAAATTTGTACAACATTCATGTTCCAAAATAGCGGATAAGATGTGTGGGAAAAATACTTACAAAACATTTATACTTCTAAACATGTATGAATGAAAGAATTTTTTTGTACACTACATTTATAGTACATCTACTGTGCATACTTTCAGTGCTTGATGGTTTGAGTAAAACTTTTAAACATTTGCTTGTTTTAGCTTTGACATTTGACAATGCTACATAAAGTTGATCATGCCAAAAAATTGGTTCAGGTAGATACAAACCAACAAATTCAAGTGTTTGACTTTATGCTTTGTTTATTATCATTGCAAAGCATAAAATAATTGAAAATTGAGTTCTTTTAAATAAAATTGAAGATTGATCATTTTTCAGATTGGGATGGTAACGAGGCGGGTATGAGATGGGATGACCATTCCCATCCTCATCTCGTCGAGTATTTTAGTTACATTATCCCATCTCTATACCCGGATCAGGGTGGGGAGGGACAGGTCCCCTACCCCATTTATCGTCCCATTTAGTTTTACTTTTTATTTATTTTATATCTTTAGTTAGTAAATATTATTACTTTTTACTAATTTGTTAAAAACAACTTATGTTCCTTTTAAAAATGATGATAATTTTATTATTTTCGTTCGATAAAAAATTGAAATTTGAAATTAACTTTAACGAGGCGGGTCCCTACCTCGTACCCGCTTCAGGGTAATGACCCTCGTCCTGTTTATTCGATTTGGCAGGTAATCCGTGCCCCATTTGGGGTGAGGCCCCCACGAGTATCGAATTGAACATGTTTTTTTGCCATCCCTATTTTTAAAGGTACAAAAGGGATTCTTGATAAAAAAAAAAAACCATGTTTTCCACAATACTTACCGGTTACAATTTCAGCAAAAATTACATTTTTATCAAATTCCCTTCATGTAAGGTGCATCCCATTGCATAACCCCTCAGCTGGATTGATATTCCACGATAACATTACATGACATTTGATCTTAGGTTTCAATTCATGTGGTGGAACTCCGTTTGGGGTCAAAGTACTCAAGAAATCTTCATGTAAGTTGTGTTCTGATTTGTCAATTGCCTCATCAAAGCTATAATATGTGTACATTTGACTAGGATTTTGATTAAGTAAAATTCTATTAATATGATCAACACATTCGTTTTGAGGCATAAGAATGACTCGGTTTGCCATTGTCTATAAATTATTAACTTATGCTTCTATGTTTGGGAAAACATGATTTATTAAATTTTTTAGAGATGTAATCTCCTCTTCAAATAGTACAATTATATCCTTATTAAGTTTAATGCAATCACAATTATGTTCTTATTATGTTCCATTTCCAATTCTAAGCAAGTAATCACAAAATGTCGGATCAAATTTCGCTCTCATGTTCTCAATCTCAACCAAGAGTAGGTGTGAATATAAAAGTCATAGGTCAGAGAAAATTAAGCTAGCTTTCATGATGTCATTTCCCCCCCCCCCTTAGTACTACTTGTAAAACTTGTTAGAAATCTCCTCCTAAAATTACTACTTTCCCACCAAAAGGCAAATCACAATTAGTAATATCTTTCAACACTTTATCAATAGCTTCAATGCATAATGATTTACCATAGGTGCTTCATCCCAAAGTATTAACTTGGACATTTTCAACAAAGTTTCTAAAGTTGATTGTTTACTAACAGAACGGCTTACTTGTCCAACTGTTTCCAAATGACTTTTGAATCTTGAATGAGTTGTTCGACCTTCAGGTAAAAAAGATGCATATACTCTAGACAATGCAATAGCTAGAGCAATTAAATTTTGGGACCTCACAGCAGTTTAAAGCGCTTAATATAGAATAGTTTTACATGTTCCTCTTGGACCATCAATGAAATAAACTGCACTTAAATTGGAATTTACCTTTTTCATGATTGTATCATACACAATTTATTGCCGATTATTTAAGCTTGTTGCACAAGCGTAACCCCCTTCAATATCCAAATTTGTTGTCTACAACTATTCTTGTCAACATTTCATTTTCATCTACATTAATACTGAATGACACTATATCATAATCATTTATGTTTTTACCCAATAATTCTAGAATAGAACCCATGTCTTCCAAAGCCAGTAATTTAGCAACATCTGGAGGTTTTTTTCATGTATGTAGTCGTCTGTCATATAAACCTTAAATTTATTCCATAGTAGCTTTGGATGATCGGGATTGCAGAGTATAAGAAGCGTAGCGAACAGACGTCTTAAAGAAGTAGGCATCTTATAAACAATAGCTTCAGATAAACATTCTTCACAATGATTGTCTACAATTAACAAACCATGTAATAATGTTACTTTTCGATATGTACTTACAGCTACTTCATTTAAAGCTCGTAAATGATGAAATGATGTTCGACCTCGATATGATTGAGAAGTACACGTAGGAAATATCGTTCTTTTTTAGATGGATTTGTTGAGACAATTCAGCATATGACAATATGTTTCTTTTTGGAAGTCCAAATCTTCTTAGCTGAATTCCAAACGAAATGTGTGGGGAAATCTCTGTATAATATTGTATGAGAAAATTCATTTGCTTCATTTACTTTGAAAAATCATGTTAACATTGTTCGTCTTGTATTTTCATTGTCAATAATAGTAGTTAAATCATATTTGTTGTTATATCGTACTTGTTGATGATTTACAAGATGAAATTGTAAAGAATAAATAGTTGGATGAATTTCTACTAAATTAAATGAAAAAATCCTCCACATTGTTTTAGGTGGAGATATACATCTAGTAGATTGATAAACAGGAATTTCATCGATTTCTTTCGCTGTTTTAGCTGGTGCAACTAAGATATTAATACAATCATGGCCTAGTTATGGAATAGTTGAGTCTGAAAGCAACCAACAGAAATTGAAGAATGCTATTAGCTTATTTAACTCTGTTCCTAAGTGGAAATAAGATTCGTACCTACTTAGCCTATTTGCATATTATGTTAAAAAATAATAGAAATAAATGAAACTGCATGCAAGTTCTATGTTTTAAACGAAATTTGTTTTGGATATCTTTTTGGGAATATGGAATACACATACCTGATGTCGCCTGTAAAATGTTTTCAGGCTTGGAAAATTTCCACACAAGTTCAAACGTGGAAACTGTAACTTATCTCGTAGTTTTGTACCAGCTCTTACAACCCAAGAGGCTTGTTTTCAGTTTAAACTGATTTTTCGAGTTCTACATAGATTTCAGGAAATTTTGTACAAAATCCTTGCAGTCTCCTTATGCTTGCAGTGGAAAATCTGAAGACCAAAAGATAAAATAGTTGTTGTAGGCTGAAGCAGATAATGTGAGGAAAAAGTTGCCGTCAAGAAGAAACTGTAACTTATATCTCAGTTTTGTACCAACGGTTACAACCCAAAAAGCCTATTTTTTTGCAATTTCAATTGATTTTCTAAGCTCAACACAGGAAATTTGTACAAAATCCTTGCATTCAGTGGGAAATTAACCTAACGAAGTTGGAATTGACGTTGTGGGAAAAACGTATGAAAGAAGTTGTCGTTTGCCTTTTTTCATCTTCAAGGGCGAACAGGGTTGTGAAGTCAACAATTGTGGGCATGGTAGGAAGAAGTCTAAATTATCCTTAACCTTGGATGGATAGGGATGAATTGGGATTAAATATAAGCTTCAAAAATGAACAGTAAACAGCGAGTTGGCTCTTTTAAGATAGTAGGGATATGTTAAAACTTTGTTTCGTATAAGCTGACATCGGTGCATGATATACTATTGCAGATTATTGTTGGCTACAATTCAGCGATATTTACCAGAGCTGACGTGTATTACTACTCTAAACTTCTTTAGAATTTTCTTGATAAAGCCCTACCATAGATGACAGTTAACATGTTTAATGGCCAATACCCTGAGAATGTCCCGAGAAATCCTAGTACAAACATCATAGAAATTTGTTAAGGTTTTAGTTGTATTGGTAATTCTTTAGACAAAAGGAATATTGTAAAAGAATAGGATTGTTACAAAAAAGATGTAAAAGTTAAGGAGTCTTTTAGAGGGTTTGTATAGATGAATTATGAGTCTTTAGGTTTGAGTATAAAACAAGAAGAAAGAGTTGCCGGATAGCCTATCACCTAGTTGATGCTCAAGCGTCCAAAGTAGAACCATTGTCGTTCACCTGTAGCTCGACTCTCACTCAAGCGACGCACCTCTTTCTCACATGTCGCTAGCCTGGCGCTCGAGAGACGGTGTTTTATGAGAAACCTTAGTTTGTATTTTTCAAGAGTTTTATCTATCCTATACTACTTAAACTCCTATTATATATACCTAATGCCCAATACGATTTTGGCGGTGGTTGATCATTATTTACATCATCATAACATAATTACAGAATCTAAGAACACATTCAACAATCAAGATTAACCTTTTGATTCTTGAGATCAATCAACCACAAGTTTGGGAAAAACATTAATTTCATATATTCCAAAACATCCACTTTTTAGATATCATCAGGAAGGTAATTTCTCAATAACTTTTAGAAGTTGTTGAAATTGAGAGAGGTTGGACTAGAAGCACATGAAGAGTACACGAACAATGTGTTCTTGGTGTTTCATAGGAAATAGAAAATTTCAGAAGATCGGGAGCACTTATAAGTGAAGTACGTTTCAGCGGGTTTTGGAGATTGCATGAATTAGATCAGCAAGTCTAGTGGATTTTCTAGGCTGGATCATATTGTAGATTCTTATTTACTATAGTAGAAACTACTGGCTTGGTCCTGGAGTTTTTATCTAGTTTAGGGTTCTCTCCATCATCAAATCTTATGTTATTTACTACTTTAATTATTTATTATGGCAATTCAACATATGATAACTTAACTTGATTGACTAAACATCTAGAACAATTAACAAGTGACTTGTTGCTTTTAATTGATAAATTTAATTCCTCGTTATTTGCCTATTAGGTGATTTTATGGTTGAACTAGTAACTCTCAAAATCCTCAAATCGTGAAGGTAATTTCTGGTTTCACGTCATTTTGTTCTAAATCCTATTTTCAACAGGTTGGCATAGAGAAGTTCATTCCATCCAGGTTGGCACCATCGACTACAATCTTGGGGGACATTGGAGGGAGTGCCATTGTTCTCAATGGTTTGATGGCAGTTGCAGATCCAGGATTGAAGGTTAGCTAGGGTGGCCATTGACTATTGATCATCGACATTCAACGGCCGTAATAGCGAGATCTATTATGCTATATTAGTTTTGAGGAGCTTATGAATTTCTTGTCTAATCCAATCTCATACTTTACTGCCTAACGTTAAATACTTTAAAAATAGAATATTAACAATATCTTTGTCAGCATATATAATTTTATAATCATACTAAAATGGCATGGAAACTCACCTTGTGAAATCTAGTCTACTCTTTTTTTGTTTCTTGACACGAGATAATCCAACAAATATTTACTTCTGCATTTTATTTTCTCATTTTAAACAAGAATAATATCTTTGGTTAGGGTCATTGTGGCTTTTGTTTAGCAGAAATCCCAAGAATAAATAAACATGATTATCAGTATTGTATATTGCGAACTCAAGAAGTTTATAACTCAATTCCCCTTGAAATTGCGTTGTATAAGAAAGTGCAACTCACTTTATCAAGTTCCAAATGTTGATCTCTCTAGGCTACTTCAAGGAGGAAATTCCATTATGAATCACGCAACATAAAAATGACACACCCTATACAAACCAACAAATTTTATAGTCGAAACAACCCAAGCATTAGTCATTGAGGGTAACGCTTATCTTCAACAGCGTAAAAAATATTTTAAGTTAAAATAGATAAAATTTAACTTACTCTACAAACAATTGAGCAGAAGATTAGTAAGATAATTTATAGATTTCTCAATTTATCATTTATAACAAATATCAGATACAAATTCACATTGTAATTTGCATATGCCATATTCATCTCAAAGCCATTCGAAACCCCTGATTTTGTGTTCTTCTCAGAATATGCTAAATGCTATTACTTTTGCCCTAATTTTATGGTAGATTCATTTAAATAATTTATTCAATCTCAAGCCTTATCAATTATTTCAAAATCCTCTGATTTTCACCTAAGATTTACATCTCAAATTTCAATCATTTCAATCTGGCCAAAACCCTACAATCTTTGAGTGTAGCCTTAAACATAATTTTCCAACTATCATTTTCAAATTTCCACCAGAATCTACTTCCCTTAACTCGAAATGGTGATAACTCGTTCATCTTAGCTAAAACATTCCATATAAAAAGTCACATAATAATTTGTGAAGAAATACTTACCGACAGTGGCGGCGTGCGTCCGTCGAACCTATGACTGCAATAGTGGGAGACAACAAGACTCAGGATGAGAGGTAGAATATAGGGTTTGGAATAGAGATGACAAAAAAACCCACCCCGCCCTGCCCCGGCGGGTTGGCGGGGCAGGGATTGCAACCCCGCCTCAGGTCGCGGGGCGGGGAAAGGGTGCCCTGCCTCGCCTAGTTAAAAAAAAAAAAAAAAATTGAACATTGTTTGTTTAATTTTGGACATTGTTTGGTTTGAATATTGATGTAGTTATTTTAAGTATTGTTTGGTTTGGATTTTAAAATTTTGAATTTGTATTTAATTGGAAATTTTTGGTTAAAAAACAAAAACTAAATGGGGCATTAAACGGGGCAAGAACCCGCCCCGCCCCGCCCCGCCCCGTCAAAGGCGGGGCGGGGGTGCCCCGCCCCGTTGCCATCGCTAGTTTGGAATTGGGAGTTTGGCTTCTAAGGGTATGAAATCAGAAATGTCGTACAACGCGATTTTTCACAATTGAATTCACTTAATGGGCCATTATTTTTTAAAAAAGGGCCCAACTAATAAAAGCCCAGGATCTAAAAAAAAGTCCAACAACTTATCTTCTCTATCTTTCCTAAATGAGTAATGCTACAGGACCCTGTTGGGTTACCTGTAGCATTACCCGACCCCACGCCCCCCACTCACAATGGGGGGACCCGCCCCATTATTTAATTCACCTCGGGCCCCCCTCATTGTGAGGGGGGCGGTGGGGTCGGGTACCCGGGCGTGTAAACGCCCGGGTACCTTTAGCAAATTCCTTCCTAAATTTAGTTATTACACGCCCGGGTACCTTTAGCAAATTCCTTCCTAAATTTAGTTAAATATGTGATGTTTGGAAACTAGACCTTTCGATTTGCGATATCCATTTGTTTGGTGAACTCGGATATAAGTATGTTGTGTAGTGGCTCTGGTTCCAGCTTGGTGTTGTTTATTTCTGGTTTTGTATTCGTATCACAATGACCACCTTCATTTCATTTTCCATCCCTACTAGTTTAATATGATGATCTTGAATACTTGCACACGTCATTACAATATTGTGAAAATTTATATGCCAGCACTACTAAAATAATCGTGAATTCTTGCTTATCATTACATTTGTTGTCATTGTTTGCTCTTTCATTTTGGTAGTGACTGTCTTGTTAATTTATGTTCTAGTACTATTTAATTGAAATGTTGGATGTTTATATATTTACTTGTTTGTAATGTGCTGGTGAGTAGCTACGAAAGAAGATACGACTCTTTTTCAACTCTAAATTTTGCAGCACCCATGATTTCAAAGTGCCATGGGATCGCCCGAAAGCTTCCATGACATCCATAGTCATATTAACACTTATTCCTTCCTGGAAATAATATCCCCTATAAACAAAAATCATAGTGAACTGCACTAGGTTTCTATTAAGTCGAGCATATTAAACATACACATGCATGTCACACTAAGTTCCTATTCAGTTGGGAATACTAAGCCCCTATCTGGTATCGATTTTATCAGATTTTATTAATAGACAAATTCTTACAGCTTTGTAGTTTTGTCTTTGTTCCACCAATGTCCAATGCTGAATATATGAACATCTGCTCCAATCTATTTGCTAGAGTACTAGCGCAAGTTATCAACCCTAACAACCTCCCAGACCTTGTTGAAGGTGAATTCAGAAATTTTCATATGTTAATTTCCAGTTAGACTGAGTCATAAATACTGGTTTAATTTCAAATATCTGCTCTGTATTTTCTGCTTTTTAGTTAGTCAAAGTTAGTATGAATTAGTGGTAATAAAATGTGATGTTAGTTGAAGATTTTTAGCTATTATCAGTTTGTTTGTAAGCCTTAAATAGGCATTCTTAGTTCTGGAATAAAAAAACAGAACAAACCAGTATTTTTGTGCATTTTCTCTGTTTTAGCTCTCTACACATTTTCTGTTTCTTTGCCTTTACTTGTCTAAATTTCCAGCATATGTGGCATCAAAGCCTCGTTCTTCCTTAATTGGACGTAGAACTCATGGTGACTAATGGCAATGTCGTGAATGTTTCTCAACTTTCAATTTCTGTCTACAAAAGTGAATGATATGAATTCTGGAGCATTAAAATGAAGACTTTGTTTAAGTCTCAAAATCTTTGGGACTTGGTTGAGAATGGATATCTTGATCCAGATAAGGAGACCATGTTGAAAGAAAATTACAAGAAGGACTCTAAGGCATTATTCTACATTCAACAAGTAGTTCACGAGAGTATTTTCTCAAAAATTGCAGTAACAGCTACAACAAAAGAAGCTTGGACAATTTTGCAGAAGGTGTTCCAAGGTCCTGAAAAGGTAATCACAGTGAAACTTCAATCTTTTCGCCGTGATTTTGAAACTCTACATTTGAAAAGTGGAGAATCTGTAAATGATTTCTTTTCTAGAGTTTCTGCAATTGCAAACCAAATGAGATCCTTCGGAAAGGAAATCACTGATCAAACTATAGTTGCAAAAGTTTTTAGAATTCTGGCTCCAAAGTTTGATCACGTAGTTGCAACCATTGAAGAGAATCTGTAAATGATTTCCTTTCTAGAGTTTCTGCAATTGCAAACCAAATGAGATCCTTTGGAGAGGAAATTACTGATCAAACTATAGTTGCAAAAGTTTTTAGAAGTCTGACTCCAAAGTTTGATCACGTAGTTGCAGCTATTGAAGAGTCTAAAGATTTATCTATGTATTCATTTGATGAATTAATAGTCTATTTGCACTCTCATGAAGAAAGAATGAATAAACCAAATGAGAGAATTGAAGAGAGATAATTTCAAGTGATGGATGAGTCATCCAATCAATCAAGAGAGACAACTAGTACAGGAAGTGGAAGAGGAGGATTCTGTGGTAGAGGTGGTCGAGGTAGAGTTGGTTATGGTGGTAGAGGTTGTTATGGCAGAATTAGGCGAACCAATGATCCACAGAAAAACAACAAATGTGGTATTCAGTGCTATCATTGTAAACAATTTGGGCATGTAAATGCAGAATGCTGGGAAAAGGGAAAACAATCAAAATATGCCAAAGAAGAAGTCAAGTTATTCGTGGGCTATCATGAAGATGCAACCGCTCATAGTCATATATGGTTTTTAGACAGCGGATGTTCTAATCACATAACTGGTATAAAGTCATTATTCAAAAAGCTTGATGAGACATACAAGATTAATGTGAAACTGGGAGATGACAAGCAGATGCAAGTAGAAGGCAAAGGTACTATGGCAGTAAAAAATGGTCATGGTAATGTAAAGCTCCTTTACAATGTTTATTTTATTCTTAGCTTATCGCAAAATTTTTTGAGTGTTGGGTAACTCATGGCTAGTGGGTATTCTCTTTTGTTTGATGATGTCTCATGTGTGTTTAGAGATAAAAATAAAAAAATAAAAATTAAATCAAATTATTGTAGAGGTTCAAATGGCAGCAAATAAGTTGTTTCCACTTGAAGTATCTAGCGTTGAGGATCAGGCTCTTGTTGTTAAAGAAAATAGTGAGTCTAAACTATGACACCTACGGTATGTGTAGCGATCGAGAACTTTTAATTAATATAAATTAGTTTTCTCGAAAAATGTGTCGCTAAACGTTAACCCTAATTTTTAGAGAAGCGCGTTCGTCTAGCCGTTATAAAAACAAATTCAAATCTATTCGATCGAATCCAATCCCGAATAATAATTTTATTATCAATTTCTATTTATTT
The DNA here is from genome assembly GCA_019097785.1 of Fraxinus excelsior. Taxonomy (NCBI): domain Eukaryota; kingdom Viridiplantae; phylum Streptophyta; class Magnoliopsida; order Lamiales; family Oleaceae; genus Fraxinus; species Fraxinus excelsior. The sequence continues at coordinate 8,918,523 of CM032643.1, forward strand.
TATTTAAATTCAATTTTTAATAATTTCAAGCCCCATTATTAAAGTCCAATGTTTATAGTCCAATAATATAAGTCCAACACCTTAAATTTTAATTCATTTAGCTCAATTCATTTAAGTCCAATTAAATGAGCCCAAAATCGAAATTTATTTATTTAAGTCCAATTAAAAAACCCTAAAGTCCAACCATTTGGCTCAATTACCCACCTAGGGTTTTGTGCTGAGCTCCCCAAACTGCAACACTGTGCAGCCATTCACCCACATCAACTCCATACACCAACATTTCACTCACTGCAAGACAAACCATTCGAACTCCATAGCCATTCCACCATTCACCATTAGCCACTGCAAATCCACATTCTAGTCACTCCAATGCCATTCACCAACATCAATGCAGAACTCACAAGCTGCAAGCAAAAGACGATAACGTGGCAATCCGGGTTAACGGAACTCGGGGCGCTACAATTTGCATTTGAATGTTAATGGTATGGAGTTATTAAGTCAAAAGAAAATGGTATTTGGATTGCATAAAATTGAGTCTTTGGATTTTTGTGAAGGGTGGTGCATATATGGAAAATAGTGCAAAAAATCATTTCTTGTGGGGAGGTCTAGAAGAGTATCTAATTGCCTTGATCTTATACATGCTGACTTGTGCAGACCTATGCAAACAGAATCTTTTGGTGGGAGTCGATATTTCTTGTTGTTCACGGATGATTATAGCCAAATGAGTTAGGTCTATTTTCTGTAAAACAAATCAGAAGCATTTGAAACTTTCAAAAGGTTCAAAGCATTTGTTGAAAATCAAAATGGATGGAGTATAAAAGAACTTCGTACGAATAGATGTCGTGAGTTCGTTTCTCATAAATTCAATCAAATTTGTGAGAAAAATGGCTTACACAGGGAATTGACTGCACCATATACTCCGGATCAAAACAGAGTGGCTGAAAGGAATAATCGGACGGTTGTTGAAATGACAAGAAGCTCGCTAAAGGCTAAGGGAATTCCAGACCAATTTTGGGCAAAGGCTGTTGCTACTGCAATCTACTTGTTAAAGTTATCTCCAAAAAAAGCCGTATTGAGCCAAACTCCATATGAAGCTTGGAATGGTACAAAACCTTGGGCAAGTCACTTAAATTTTTTTGGTTGTATTGCCTATGCTTTAATAGATTCACATAATTTTAGTAAACTCAATGAAAAATCTACAAAATGTATTTTTGTGGGTTATTGTTCTCAATCTAAAGCATATATGCTGTATAATCCTATTAGTGGCAAAGTAATTATTAGCAGAAATATTGTATTTGATGAAGAAGCAAGCTGGAATTGACAAGAAAATAATGAAGTTGATGATGAGAATAATGAAGACATTTATATCAAAGTACCAACAAGTGAACCTTCACCAACTAGAGAAGTAGTACCGACTCCTCAGAGTTCACCAAGGACAGTTCCTTCAAATTCAACATCCAGCCCTTCAAGTAATAGTGGTTCATCTTCCACACAAGCTTCTTAAGAATTTCTCCAAGGAAATTCAAGTCATTAAGGGAGACAACTCAAGCTTTGTTCGTTTCCAATCCTTTTAGCTTTAAAGAATCAGTAAATAAAAAAGAATGGTGTAGCGCAATGAAAGAAGAGCTTAAGGCAATTAAGAAAAATGAGACATGGGAATTGGTAAACCTACCTGAAGGTGAAAATGCTATTGGAGTAAAATTGGTTTACAGAACAAAGTACCATTCAAATGGAAAAATAGAAAAGAACAAGGCTTAGTTCGTGGCCAAGTGGTTTTTCCAACAAAAAGTATTGATTACGACGACACATTTTCTCATGTTGCTTGATTTGAAATAGTGAGAACCATTTTAGCCTTGGCAGCACAATTGAGCTGGCATGTTTTTCAATTCGATGTGAATTTTGCATTTTTAAATGGAGAGTTGGAGGAAGAAGTTTATGTCTCCCAATCAAAAGGTTTCATGATTCAGGGGAAGGAAGATAAATTTTATTGATTGAAGAAAACCCTCTATGGTCTAAAGCAATCTCTACGAGCATGGTATAGTAAGATTGATTCTTACTTTAATCAAAATGGATTTGAAAGAAGCAAAAGTGAGCTCACACTTTATTTAAAGAGACATGGTAAAAATGATCTTCTACTTGTTCGTCTTTATGTTGATGACATAATTTATATGGGTTCTTTTTCTTCTTCACTTATTGATAAATTTAAAGTGTGTACAAAGAATAAATCTGAAATGTCAGATTTGGGTCTTTTGCATTATTTTCTTGGCCTAGAAGTGAAGCAAGTTGAAGATGGAGTTTTTGTTTTACAAAAGAAATATGCAACTGATCTTCTTAGGAGATTCAATATGTTGAATTTCAAAGTTGCAGCAATACCTTTGAATTTGAACGAGAAATTGTAGCTGGATGATGGTACCAAACAAGCAAACTCAAGTTACTTTAGAAGCTTGGTTGGTGGCTTGATATACTTAACTCATACTAGACCTAATATAGCATTTTTCAGTTGGAGTGATATCTAGGTTCATGCATTGTCCTTCAAAGCATCATCTTGGAGCTGCAAAAAAGGGTCTTGCACTGCATTGCTGGAACAATAGACTTTGGGTTATGGTATTGCCATGTTTCAAATTTCAAGTTGTTTTGGATTTATTGACAGTTATTGGGCAAGTTGTTTGGAGAACAGAAAGAGCACTTCAGGTTATATTTTCAGTTTGGGGTCAGGAGCCATATCATGGAGTTCAAAGAAACAAGCAACAACAACTTTATCTTCATCTAAAGCTAAATATGCAGCTAAAACTTCATTGCATGTCAAGCTGTAGGTTACAAAGTCTACTTCCAGATCTTGATCAGAACAAAAAGGAAAAACTGAAACCTATTGCGACAACAAAGCTGCAATCGCCATGTCCAAGAATCAAGCTTGCTATGGAAGAACGAAGCATATAGATATTCGAGTTCACTTCATTCGAGAGCTTGTAGCGAAAGGGCAGATCAACCTACATTATTGCAATACAAATGAGCAAATAGCTAAATATTCTATCAAAATCGCTCCCTCGTTAAAAGCAAGTTTATTTGATGAATCAGCTTGGAGTTTGCAATTTTGAATCAAGGGGGAATGTTAAAGGTTAAGTCAGAAATTGTCATATGCTAATTTCCAGTTAGACCGAGTCATAGATACTGGTTTAATTTCAAATATTTGCTCTGTATTTTCTGGTTTTTAGTTATTCAAAGTCAGTATAAATAGTGGTAATAAAATGTGATGTTAGTTGAGGATTTTTAGCTATTTTCAGTTTGTTTGTAAGCCTATAAATAGGCATTCTTAGTTCTGGAATAAAAAGCAAAACAAACCAATATTTCTCTACATTTCTCTGTTTTTGTTCTCTGTACATTTTCTGTTTCTTTGCATTTTCTTGTCTAAATTCCCAACAGACCTCTGGTGGTGCATGCGGTGGCAGCCGGTCGATCTTCACCAAGGTACGCTGTAATATTCTATAGTGAGGTTGTATTCATGGAACCGAATTGATAGATACACACAGTGTTTCGTTATTGGATTCCCATGTTCTTCGTATAATGTAGATTGGTTTGTAACTCCTTGTATAAGCATGCATATTAAAGACTCCCATTGGTTTCTTCCTATGGAATCGTCGGCAAAAATTATCCGTCCATTTTAAATTCGTCGTAGAAAGTTTGTTGCATCAAATCTACAAAATTATTGAAACAGATAAACAATTATGAGGTTAGAGTTGTAGAAATCGTTGTCATTCTTAAATCTTAACTAACAAGGTTATCTAATATTTTTTACATTCTTTCTTATATTCAGGGGGATCGGAGTCTCTCGAGTTACTTCTGCAGTAGTGGATCATACCTTGTAAGATTACAAAGTTGAGGTTGCCACCACCACTTTTGGTAATGCAATTCTTGTCTACCACTTTGTTGGCAACGGAATCCGGGGTCCAAAAAGGGACAATTCTTTGTGCATTTTTGAATTGGTTGAGTTTCATCCCATACCTACTTTCCATAAGAGTAATCACAATTACTTTTCAATGTAGAGGTTGAAGTAGTTTTGGGAAGGATTAATTGGGACAAGAAAGCAAACCCAATAACAGACCTTTAATTCAATAGGCTGAGGATGCTATAACAAACATAAGTATTAAAGAGAGAAACAAAAGTAAATGGGAGTATTCTTTCTTCAGTGGAATACAGAAACGTTGTAGGTTTTGTTGCATGGAAGGCATATTGAAAATTTACTTAACATGCACATTAGAAAATAAAACAAATTTCGGTTCCCATCAAAGATTTTCTTTGTGTTTAAAAAGAAATTGTGATAGAAATTGTACATTTTGTAAATTCTGCAAACTCCTTCGCTGATTTTGGAACACGAACAATCATGATCTGTAATTCACAACTGTTCAATTGTCCAGCTTTTAATAGAAATCCACACAAAGAACAAAATTGAGAGAACTAGAGTTTTCTTCTCTTATGCTAGCAAGAATAATAATAATATGTGTTAATTTTCAAACCCTAGCAACTTATTAATAGAAGTCCAAGTAGGCTAAGTTCATCTCTTAAACTTAACTTGGTCCAATATTTAATTAATCTAATTAATTAAATTCGGTCCATTAATTAATTAATTAATTTTGGCCTATTAATAAGCAACATAATTAATTAATTGTCAAATACTAGTTAATTAATTAATTGGTGAATTTCATTTTTTTATTCTCCTTTTGTGTGTGACCTATCAGGTTTCAGATCACAATGTTTAACGACGTGAATTATTATTTTAATCTAATAAAAATTGATAAATAAAAATGCCCATTTTAATTTATCACCAACTCATATTTGTCGTCCCAAATTGACATTCAACAATGTGTCAGGACAATACATGTGACAAAATCAAACTTATTCGTTTACCGTGAAACTATAATCCCTTCATCAATATGATCCGATCAATTATGAGATATGAATATATGTCAATCTCAATTATCGATCATAATTTTCATCCCACTATTAAGTCAATATAAGTCGAAAAGGAGCCATTAAGTCACTATAAGTTGAAAACTCATTTTCGACTTATGAGTACACATTGGACAATGATTTTGTTATTAATTGAATGAAATGTAGATCATAATTTCTTCATATTTAAGAGTGGTGAATCCTTTATTGATTATTCACAACCTTCATATGATTCTTAACATACCTAAACGATACTGTATTAGCGACCATTGATAGAGCAACATCCAACATCATCAAAGTAAGACTGTCATCATATAAGGTACTATGATGACAACAAATCAAAAGACCAATTCCACTACCGAATGTTAGAGATTAACTACTAACATTCAGATAGTTATCCATGTGAAATCTCCCCAATAAGATTTCAATGTTATGTTCTATAACAAAACATCCACGTGTTTGATTTAAGTGTTACCACGCTTTAGTTTGTGAGATCAGATATTTACTTCACAAGTAAGAAATGCCATACGTGGTGGTCTGTTCATAATAACGATATATGTATCTCGTTTTTACTTACGACCACGGATAATTTAAGATTCACTCATATTATAATTTGTATCCTATAATCACATCTCCTTGTGATTAACAAATTACTAAGATTTAAAACTACGGATTCTGATCACTATGGACCCGAACTCGAGCTCAATGGTCTGACCTTTGCCCACCAAGTTGGGCCATTTCCATGGTCGAGTCCAGCTCGAGGTCGGGCCCAGCAATAAGTCGGGTCTCCAGGCCTAACCCACATATCCTCTTTCACCTCAATGTACAACTCCTAGGAATGTTAGTCCTATTTAAGTACAAACTCCTAGTCCACTACAAATTTTGCCCTAACTCAAATTGTGTACTCCTAACACAACACAAACACTTTAGAATACTTAAGGAAAGACCTGCAAGAAGATGAGTTCTTTTAGGACTCCACTTTCGACATCTATAAATTACGTGACCTAGCTTCATTATTCAAGTACGTTTTTCATAATTTTTCAGCATATATCCTCTTCCGTAGTTGTCTGACTTAAGCATCGGAGGGATGATGAAGACACATCTCGAAGCCTTTGTTTCAGGTACTGAACATCGGATTGGGCGGAGTTCAACCTTGAAGTTTGAGTTCGTTCAAGTACGAATTTTTGGTAGCATTTGGCACCATATGTGGGAACTGCTACCAAAAGTCATGGTTAACACACGTTCAGGACATCTTCCAGCAAGTTCATCCGTCTTTAACCAGTCCCCTGTTGAAGATCTCTCTGTTCTCAATGAGGTATCATCAGGAGAACCACCACATCTACCTACAATAATTGCTCCGGCAGCATTCGACAAACTCTACCAACAAGTGGCCACGTTAACTCAGCTGCTATTGAAGAGAAGTACACCCCAGTGCCATCTTAGAAGAGCTGCCATATGGCACCCCCAGGCCCCAGCCACGGTGATGTTGAAACCTCGGGTGTACCTCATGCACCTCTAGGTTCAAGATCAGTTACGATGGACTCTACCAATCACCGTCGGAATGCTTCAAAAGTCCTAGGCAGTAACATGATTCACTCTTAACGTGCCATTTATCCCCAAAGTTTTGTCATATTCCCTATCGGACATATTCAAATACCCTCGAGTGAAAGAATATGATGGGACAACCGACCCTATCAACCATCTCGACATATACAGGGACATCATGAACCTACAAGTCTCACCTGAAGCTATAATGTGCAAAGCCTTTCCTCGAACACTCACCAATGCAGCCATGGACTGTTTTTCTACATTGGAGCCTAACTCTATATCTTCCTTTTCAGACTTGGCTGACAGGTTCTCTGCATTCTTTGCAAGTAGTAAGCACATCAGGACGACAGTCGCCTCACTCATATAGATACGTTAAGGACCCAATGAGATACTTAGCAGCTTCATGACGAGATTTAATAAGGAGATACTTCTGATCCCTGGCCTATATATCACAGCTGCAGTCTTTGCTCTAACATATGCCATAAGATGCGAAGCATTTAAGATGCTTCTGTTAAAAGACCCCTCCTAAGTCAATTACCGACCTACTTACTAGGGTAGAGAAATACATTAACATGGAAGAGACCATGTTCCCAAAGAGAGACGTCCCGTTATTAAAGAAACATAACCTCAAGAGGCCCCATGAGTCTAACCAGCATCTGGATCCTTTTCAGAGCAAGCCAAGGCAAGACCTTCCCTCCAACATCATTCATTTGTTTGAACATCACGAGGTCTAACATTTTGATGGAGATCAAAGACCTTAAAGAGCTGAAGTGGCCTCATAGACTATGGGCTCCTCCTGAAGCATGTGACAAAAGCAAGTATTGCGATTTTCATCGCGATCATGGACACACGACCGAAGGATGCTTCGCCCTAAAGCGGGAAATTAGACTCTTATCAGGAGAGGTTTTTTGGGCACCTACGTCAGTCAGGACAAGCGTCAACGGAACAACCAGAATAAAGGTAAGGCTCCTGAGGATAGAGGAGATAAGAAACCAACCGCATGTACTATCAATATCATTTTTGGAAGAATGTCCTCGAGAGGACTCTAGTAATGAGTGTAAACAGTACGCTGGCAATACCCGTCAGTCCTAAACATGGATATTAGTAGTGTAGAGGACATTACTTTTAGATTAAAGGACCTGGATGGCATGTCTTTTCTTCACGACGACGCCTTGGTTATATCAGCGATCATTGCTAATTTCGATGTAAGAAGAATTCTGGTGGATAACGCAAGTGCGGTAAACATGCTTTCACATGAGGCTTTCATTCAAATGGATATTTCAGTTGAACAACTCAAGTCGGTTAAAACCCTCCTTCAGGATTTCGGGGATGGTATCGTCATTACGAAAGGTATTCTGGGGTTACCTCTCACCTTGGGATCATAAGGGAAACATGTAATGCAGATCACCACTTTTCAAGTAGTTCATGCTCCTATGACCTACAACGCCATACTTGGAAGGCCCTTGTTGAATGGGATTAAGGCTATTGTCTTAACGTTTCACCGACGGTGAAGTTTTTGACAAGTAGTGGAGTCGGACTGGTTCGAGAAAGCCAAGCAGTGGCTAGACAATGATACGTTACCAGCGTTTGGGAGATCAAGGATGACGTCATGCAACTGTCGGAGGTCAAGCTCGATCTCGAACACCGTGGTAGGCTTGCCCCGGTTGAGGAGATGGACAAGGTCGAGCCTGGTAAAAAAGTTACTATTGGTCGAGATCTTGTACTACGACTAAGGCCCAACTCATTAGCTGTTTATCCTATAACAATGATGTATTTACTTGGAGTGTAGAAGATATGCCAAGGATAGACCCCGAAGTTGTATTACACGGACTCAACATAAACCCGAGTACGAGACTAGTAAAGCAAAGGAAGATGTAGTTTGCACCAGAAGGACGAGAAGTCATACAAGATGAAATTTCTAAGCTCATTAGTGCAAAATTCATTCGAGACGTCTAATATCTCGACTAGCTTACCAACGTCGTCCTTGTCAAGAAGGCCAATGGAAAGTAGCGAGTTTGATCGACTTTACAGATTTGAACAAAGTATGCCCCAAGGATAGCTATCTCCTACCTCGAATTGATAATCTTTTGGACAGTACATCATGTAATAAATTATACAGTTTCTTGGATTCTTTCTCTGGGTATCATCAAATTCTCATGTCGAAATAGGATCAGGAGAAGACCTCGTTTATGGATAATTTAGCTATCTACTGCTACAGGGTCATGCCATTCAGGTTGAAGAATGTACGAACTACATATCAAAGGCTTGTCAATAAGGTCTTTGCTGACATGATATGGAAGAACATCGAGGCATACGTGGACGACATGGTCGTTAAAAGTAAGTAAGTGAATTGTCATATCTCGGACCTTGAAGAGGTATTCGCTACACTACAGAGGTACAAGATGAAGCTAAACCATACAAAGTACACATTTGAAGTGACCTCTGACAAGTTCTTAGGATTCATGATCACACATAGAGGAATAGAGGCCAACCCGGACAAGATCCAAGTATTGGTATCTATGGAATCCCCGAAGTATAAGAAGGATATACAAAAGTTACTAGGCTGGGTTGCAGCCATGAACAGGTTTGTATCCCGAGCAGCAGACATGTACTTTTCCTTTTTCAAAGTTCTAAGGGATAACCGAAGCTTCGATTGGAATGAGGGATAACTCGGTGATACGTTGTTACTTTACTTAGTCGTTTCTGATAAATGTGAGTAAAATACTTTTAATGCGAAAACTCGTTACACATTGGCTGAACAACTTGCGCTAGCCTTGGTGATAATTACTAGGAAATTACATCAGTATTTTCAATCTCATTCAATTGTTTTGCTTACTGATCAACCACTTAGACACATACTTCAGAAGCTGGATGTCTCCGGAAGACTACTGAAATGGGCGATTGAACTAGGTGAGTTTGATATAGAATTCAGGTCACGTCCCACAATTAAGGCGCAAACCTTAGATGACTTCATTGCATAATTGACCCCTAGGCCTCGGGGGCCATAAGATAATAACCCGAACAAGATCTTAAAAACTTGGAAAATCCTCGTGGATGGGGTGTCGAACAGTTTGGGTTCGGGCATCGGTGTCATCATCATTAACCCTGATAAGACTACCGAGATCCAATGAGACTCGGATTTGAATTTGAAAAGACCAACAATGAAGCAGTTAATGAAATTGTCGTTCTGGCCCTAGAACTAGCATACAACCTTGAACTTGAACACATCCAAGTCTTCAGTGACTCGCAACTTGTGGTTGGACAGATTGAGGGCCCTTTTGAAAGAAATGATGAAAAAATGAGCATGTACTGTTTAAAGGTGCATGACATTCGGAAGCAGTTTAAAAGCTGTGAGATCATTACGATAGCCAGGGTTGACAATATGAAAGCTGATGCACTGTCAAGACTGATGTTCATTGGGATAGATGGACTGGACAGAACAGTACATATTAAGATGGTGACAGAGCCTACCATAAATCTGAAGCCAAGTGTCATGGATATTGATCATAAACATTGTTAGATGGACCCGATATTGGAGTACTTAAACAACGGGAACCTACCATTTGACCCTCGAGAAGAAAGAATCATTAAGACTAGGGCATCAAGGTATTGTATCATTGGAGGGGTTTTATTTCATAGAAGTCTTACACTGCCCTACCTCAGATGTCTCAAACCCTCCGAGTCCCTCTAAGCCCTAGCAGAGGTTCATGAGGGCACATGTGGGAATCATCAAGGGGCTCGTGAACTTGCCTATAAACTCATATGGTATGGGTATTTTTTGCCTGACATGAAGAATGATGCACCGAACTATGTAAAAAGGCGTGACAAGTGCCAGAGTACCAGAGGTTTGGCAACATCATATATACTCATGCTGAGGAACTAAGTTCCATCCCATATGCTGTCCTTTTGAGCAATGGGGGTTGAGATCCTTGGACCTTTCCCTTTGGCTAGAGGCCAATTGAAATTCGTTGTTGTAACATTAGAGTATTTCACCAAATGGGTAGAAGCAAAGCCCTGGCGACCATATCAGAACCCAAGCTCAGATTATTCATGTGGAAGTCCATTATTTGCAGGTTCGAGACACTAGAGGTGCTGATAACGGATAATGGGAGACAATTTGATAATTCCCAATTCAAAAACTTTTGTGCCAACCTTGGGATTGATCATCACCTAACCTCAGTCTTACACCCTCAGAATAACGGTATTGCCAAAGTAACTAATCGAATCATATAGCAAGACCTTCGGACAAGGATCAGAGATGCCAATGGTTGTTGGCCCGACTGTGATTTCAAAACTTTTAATTTCAAATTCTAATTAAATATCGAATTAGAGTCCAACTCTAATTTCAAAACTTCAGGAAGTTGAATTTAATTAAAATCAAATTTTAATTAAATACAAAAATTAGAGTCAAACTCTAATTACAAGATATTAAGCTGAACTTGTCTAATTAAAATCAAATTTTAATTATATATCAAATTAGAGTCAAGAAAATTTTTAGGGCAAGACAATTTAATTAAAATCAAATTTCAATTAAATGTCAAATTAGAGTCCACTCTAATTTCAAGAATATATTAAGGTGGATAATTTAATCAAAATCAAATTTTAATTAAAAACTAAATTAGAGTCCAACTCAAATTTAAAAATGAATTAACATTTTAATTTAGGATAAAATTCATTTTAGGGTCAAATTTAATATTTAAGTTAAAATCCAATTTTAACGAAAATATAAAAAGTCGTCAATTTAAATAAAATTTTAAAGGGGTCAAAATTGAAATTTTAAGGTCAAGCCATTTGAAAATCAAATTTAAAACCATTTTAATATATAAATTCAAAACTACTTTATGAAAATTGCAAATTGACCCAAGTTTAAAATTATAATCAGGACCTTCTAATTTCCTAGATTGCATGACAGGCCCTCTAATAAAATATTGCAAACTGACCCCTTCTTCCATAATTACAGGAGGGGGCTTGCAATTTCATAAATTGCATTGGAGGCCCTGCCTCCACCTTAAATCGCCCGACTGCAGAAACCCTAGAAAATTCATCCAAATTCTTCTCTCTTCCGTTGGCGCACATTGAGGAAGTAACGGGGAGCGCCGACTGTCACACAACTGGTGCAACACCGGGTATTGTAGCAGCGCATGGCACTGTTGCAATAACCAGCATCTGCAGCCGCGCGTCGCTGCAGTAGCAGCGACTATCGCTGTTACTTCTCTCCCGTGGCGGCGCGCTGCCGTGCCACTATCGGTGCGTCACCACCTCCTCCACCATTTGTTTTTTCAGATTCGTTTTTTTCTCAGATATGTTTTCGACCCAAAATTTATTTTATTTTCAAAAACAGATTTTTGAATATAAAATTAATTTTGAAATTGCTAGATTAAAAGAAAAACAATAACAATCAGCTTTCCATTCGAACTCGAGCTTAATGGCCGGTCTTGGCCCACCAAGTGGGCCATTTCCATGGTTGAGTTGAGTCGAGTCGAGTCGAGTTCGAGGTCGAGCCCAGCAATAGGTCGGGTCTCTAGACCTAACCCACCTACGTATCCTCTTTTACCTCGATGTATGACTTCTAGGAATGTTAGTCCTATTTAAGTACAAACTCCTAGTCCATTACAAATTTTACCCTAACTCAAATTGTGTACTCCTAGCACAACACAAACACTTTAGAATACTTAAGGAAAGACCTGGAAGAAGATGAGTCCTTTTAGGATTCCAATTCCGACATCTATAAATACATGACCTAGCTTCATTATTCAGGTACATTTTTCATAATTTTCCAGCATTATATCCTCTTCCACAGTTGTCTGACTTAAGTATCGAAGGGGCGACGATGACACATCTCAACACCTTTATTTTAGCTACTGAAGATCAGATCGAGTTGAGTTCAACCATGAAGTTCGAGTTCGCTTATGTACGAATTTTTGGTAGCATCAGATTCTATAATCTAATATAATATATTAGAAAAGTAATTCAAATAAATAATAGATCTCGTCAAAAATGTATTAAACATATTAAAAGTGTTTACAGCTTAAATCGATTGGATCTAGGACATAATACTTATAGGGCAAATAAAATTAATCCACAAGAAGTGGAAGAAGAAAGAAAAAAAAAAGGATCTTTAGGTTGAAGTTTCTGAGTATGTTAATGGCTGTAATTTGATTCAAGAAAGCGACTAAGCAAAGTTTTCGAGGATATTAATTACCATATATGGACTGTTGGGAATCTATTTAATCATGCGCAGCGGAAATAAACAATTTTCAATTTCCAAACAAGGATCTGCTATATGTTTAGATATAAACTGTGATAAAAATCATACATTTGATGAATTCTGCAACTCCTTTACTGATTCACAAACTTCAATGATCACGATCTACAATTCAAACTGTCCAATTATCCAGCTTCCAATAGTGTTCCACACGGAGAACAAGAATGACAGGTAGGATTTTCTTTTCTCGTGCTAGCAAGAATAATGAAATTAATTCTCTACAGTTTTTCAAACCCTAACAGCCTATTAATACAAGTCCAAACGGGATGGCTCATCTATTAACTTAACATGATCCAACATTTAATTAATCAAATTAATTAAATCCGGTCCTTGAATTAATTAATCCAATTAATTAATTCGGGTCTATTAATAAGCAACCCAATTAATTATTTATCTAACACTTGTCAATTAATTAATTAGTAAATTTCATTCTTCTGGCTCTCTTTTGTGTGTGACCCATTAGATTCCCGATCACGATATCTAACGACGTGAATTATTATTTTGATCTAATCAAAATTGATAAATTAAAATATCCCTTTTAATTTATCATCAATTCACATTCGTCGTCCCAGATTGACATCAGCAATGTGTCAGGGCAATACATATGACATGAAATGTCTCGTAGCATAAAAAAACCAAACTTGTTCGTTTATCGTGAAACTATAATCCATTCGTCAATATGATCCGATCAATTACGAGATATGGATATGTGTCAACTCAATTATCGATCATATCTTTTATCTTACTGTTAAGTCAATGTAAGTCGAAAACTCTTTTTCGACTTATGAGTTCACGTTGGCCAAGGATTTCATTATCAACTTAACCGAATGAAATGTAGATCATAATCTCTTACTATCTAAGAGTGCCGAATCTTCTATTGATCATTTACAACATTTATATGATTCTTGACATACCCGAATGATATCGTATTAGCGACCCTTGACAGAGCAATATCCGACATCATCAAAGTATGACCGTCCTCATATAAGACACTATGATGACCTCAAGTCAAAGGACCAATTCCACCACCGAACGTTAGAGATTAACCACTGACACTCGATAGTTTTCCATGTGGAATCTCTCAGCGGATCTCCAATGTTTTGTTCTATAACAAACTATTCACGTGTTCATTCAAGTGTCACCACACTTTAGCTTGTGAGATCAACTATTTTCTTCATAAGTAAGAAATGTCACACGTGATGGTCTATCTGTAATAACGATATCCGTATCTCGTTATTACATACGATTATGAACGATTTAAGATTCAGTCATATGTAATTTATATTTCAAAATCACAACTCCTTATGATTAACAAATCACCAAGACTTGAATCTATGGATTCTATTATTTAATTAATTAGAATATTAATTCAATTAAATAATAGATCTTGCCATAAATATGCATCGGTTATATATATACATTAAAAGTGTTTATGTCCAAAATTGATTGGACATAAGGCATAACACTTACAGGAACACATGGGCACGTATCTTATCACGTTACCACATTTATATGACTTGCGAACGTGCATTGGATTTGCATGTTTAACTACTTTGTCACCCATCTCTAGTCTGGGATTAAAAATCACAATGACGATTGTACTTTCGGTCTTGTTCTCCAACTCTCGGAACTTTAAATTTTTTCGAATGCTCATTGTATTTTCAATGTTGTTTTCCATCTGTTACTCTTGCCGTTTGATCATTAACGATTTTGATGTTGTAGGAAACAAAATTATTATTATTATTATTGCAAATTACAATGGTTGGGGATAACTTTGAAATTGATAAGATTTGTGGTTTTATATTAAAAAATCAATATTATTAAGAGGAGTAGTCCAAACATTTATAAATTGGTATATGTTTTTGTCATTATTCGATGTGAGATTTATCCCTTAACATGTTCCCCACAAAATGGTGACTCATTTGAGTAAATCAATCTTAAATTTTGCTTGCTAGTCATTTGAGATTTATAATTTTTTTTTTTTTTTGGATCGGATCAATTGTTTGTTGGAGGTTAATGGATTTCGATATTATATTAAGATTTGAAATTTTATTTTAAAATGTCAAAGGAGTAGTTCAAATCCTTATGAGTTTGTCTATTTTTTCATATTTATTTGATGTGAGATTTATCTCTTAACGGAAATCGCAATTACTAAAATTTGGATAAACAACTTTAAAAGTGCAGTGTAATTCTTTCGATTGAGAAGGCCAATCTTGAAATGACAAAGAAACAAATATTTTTGTTAAGGGCAACGCAAAACTTGGATCATTCTTCTCTGGGGAACATACAATTTGTTTCAAGTTTATTTATTCATGCTAGTAACACAATGGGGAAGTTTACCCTCTAACGAAATGCTAATGTACAGTTGCCTATGGAATTTGTGTGATTTCTTGAAACAAAAACAAAGTTTAGTACAGACAACATTAGACTGCCATTACAAAACCTCTTAAAGTGGACATGGGCTTGTATAAATCACAATACTTGGGCTGGCCAAGGCCCATGGGTGACTGTCCTGGCCCCAAGAACTGATTAATGGATACTTACTGTGAAGCCAATGCTGGCATATCCTCCCACTTGCAGAAGCACTAAACATAGGTCTTTTCTAATGTTTCTGGGTCCCATCCACATAATAACATGAAATTCTGAGTGACCATTCAGACAAATACAGGTGCTTTTCCATGCTTCTTTTGTTGGTTTAGTCCGCAGGCCAATTGTGACAAATTCTACTCGTACAACATGAGATTCACAATTATAAAGCATGTAGCCGTTAAATAATACTGCTTACTAAGAACATCCTCGATCCTACTTTGTTGCTTGACAAACTAAACATAGATTTCAACTCCCAATATGTCCATGAGTTTATGGGCTCGTAACTCACAAATGTGAGCCAATGATCGAGATGGTTCATTTGAGTCTCCAAAAAACGAGTAATAAGGTTTTAAGTATGATTTGGAGTTGACCTTATTTGCACTCGTTAGTCCTTTTCCGTAAGATCAACCCTGATCTTCTATCCTTATTTGATAAGATAAAAATTTCTCACTATTGATGTGGTAAGAAAATCTTACTTATGGTTATCGTGAAAAATTTTTATAGTCCGCTGAGAGTAGAAAATAAATTTCATCCGTATTGATTATATTCATATTCTATATTACTTTTTTAAAATGAACATTTTCATAGCATGTTTCTCTTTCAAACACATGAGGATGAAAATTGCATTTGTCATTTCTCATTACATAAATACAAGTTCATATCCTTATTGAGGTGTGATGATGCTGATGATGACGACGACGCTTTAAGAAAAATCTTAGGGCAGAATTTGAACAATAGGGGAAAAGCTCGACTCAGCGCAAGGGTTTGATCAGAAATTCAAGCACGTTGTTTCAATATAAAATGGAAAATGATATAGGTACATGGCCACATAGGCCTCTGTGATAGGTGGGGAAGAAAAATATGGGCCCCTGTACGTTTAGTTTGGTTCATATAAAATGGAAAATGATGAAATTCTTGATCCATCTGGGGTGCCTTACTACGTCAGCACTGATATCTTGTGGGACCCATCTCCATTTCCCCTGGTGAAGTCTCTTCAAGTTAATTGAGCTTCCTTTGAATGATTGATAGATACACTTCTTTTTCTCTCGCCAGAAAATCTGAGATTTCCTTAATTTTTTTATGAAAATTCTTTTCCATTTTTTTTTTTTTTTTCATTTTTATAAATTTTAATTCTCTTTTGCACCTTGGGAATCAGCCAATCCGGGAAGTCACATCCACAGATCTCATACGTGGCGACATCTCATTGGTTGACATCTCCCGAGAAATTTATATCCTGTAGCAACCATACAGTGTAAAACTCATGAGTGACCATTTTAGCTCCTGCATGTCAACTATTAATCTAAAATCCTGTTTGTTAGAGTAAGATTCTCCATCACATATTCACCCAATAAAATATTCTACACACAAATCAATAAACTTACTTTAAATTTCAACCACACATTCTTCAAAAAATACTATTCAAGAATCAAAATTTCATTCTTCTCTGGGAGACAAACAAGCTCTTAGTATTTGTAATCCTAACATTCATGACTCCATGTACCTGAATATCTAAGAAAATTGTATGATTAACATTTATTTATTTTTATTAAAAAATGTTTCTAAACAATAAATTTTTGTGATTTCTGATATACAAGCACACAAACTCATGTCAATAATAAAAAGTTCAAAAAAATCCACTTAGAAAGCAAAGGGAATACTGAGTAAATCCCTAGTCCTCAAAACTCAAATATTACAAGAATCTTTAACTATAATTATATTTGAACTTTAGCCACTCTTTGGTAGGGGATTAAAAATTTTAATTTAAATTAAAGTTAACAATTAATTTAATTTTTCAATCGCACATTTATCAACTTTTATCAAAGTCAAATAAAAATTTAATTTTAATCTTCACCAAATTGATGATTAACGTACATGCAAGCAAAGATGATAGAATACGAATAAGTTTGATAAAAATGATCAAAACGACCTTCTCGAGTAAGTTAAATCCCTTTTACACATTTAGTCCCTGTTTGGCCCCTATTAAATTTATAATATATTTTTCTATCTTATTTTTAAACACACATTTTTCAATAAAATAATATTACACATAAATAAATAAAAAAATCTTTCTTTATAAATTACATTCTCAAAAAAATATTATTTCAAAAATTATAATATCAAATAATGGGAGTCAAACTGGGACTTAGTGCTTGCTTGGAAAAACATAAAAAGTTGCTAAAAGTTGATATCAAATTCAAAATTAATTTTAATTACACGTTTATAGCTTTTATCAAAATTTATTAAAACTTTTAACAAAAAAAACTTCTCTTAAATTGTCTTTTATTGATTACCATATTTGCATTGCTTCCACAAAAGAAGATTACTTGTTCAACTTGGTCACCCATGCACGAGAATCTTCAATGGACAACTTCTGGTTTAACTAATATACAACTAACTGTTAGGCACATGAACTAATTCGGGACTAATCTAGACATAACTATTTTTTAATATATTAATTTTATTATAATATAATACAGTACTGTGGGTTGTATATCTGTTTCATTATGGGAAACAGCAAAATCAAACTAGGAAATTGTAGCAGTCACATCTTTAACCTATTTTAATAAAAAGATTTGACGTACCATGTGATTGTTACTATGATAATTGGAGTAATTATACTGATGAGATTGGTAGTTGGTAGCCTGACCCTGGCTCGAAATTGATGAGCCCTCATCTGGTGTGGATGGCTCAGATTCATACTCCAGATTCACCCCAAACAACCTTAATTTTCTCGAGTTCCCACTTGGTGGTGTTTTGTTCTTAATTGCTGTCCCTGCAATAAATTTAACATATGTTTATTGTACAAATAATTTGGAAAAGATAGAGTTTGTGAAGTGTAGTGCAAAGAACAAGATTACCTGCATGAAGACAGTCAGGTAGGTTTGGGGGTGAAGATCCTTGAGGGTGTGATGGATAAGGATATCCAGGGTAGAATGATCTGGTCCACCCACCATGACCACCACCAGCCACCGTAGGTGGCTGAGAAACACCACTGTCTTGCCCTGCGCAGCCGTTTTTCCGCCTCCAACCGATGAAAATTCTGCCGAAATCAGTCCTGTGGCGCTGGAAATGAACTATGTCGCCTGCATTAAGTCTTTTTTCCTTAACGAAACGGCTCCACCCTTTTGTGAGTACATAACTTTGACTACTGTTCCAATAAGAATAACGGAATCTCCATAATTTTCCAAGCTCGTCCTCGAAGCTTAGCAGCAAACCTTTTTCTCCCGAATCGCCACCCTTTAAGGGAAAGTTTTTTTCTGCGTGTTGCTTGGGGATAACAAGACGGTTTAGCTTGCCTACATCGCTTGGCGTCAATGGTTTTTCGAACAAGGGTTCTTTATAAATTTCTTGTTCATGGTATAATTGGCCTTCTTTTTCTTGCTCTTCGTGTTCTTCGCCTTCTTTATTGGTTAGATTGAAGCTGAAATTCGAAGTGTTTTGGTTGCAAAACATGGTGTTTTTTGGATACAATTGAGGCTGAAACATGAAGTTTTTGTGCTTTGAAGATGAAACTTTTGCAGGCAATTCCATTATGTGTTGTTGTTGTGCCCACCAGAGTGCTTCTGGAAAATCTGAAGAGAGATGGTTCATTGACATTTTAGATGTAAACACTTTGTTTCTGATAAACTTGTGGGGGCCTATTTGATAGAAATGTCAAATGTAGGTTGGGGGTTTGGGGTGGGGTAGGGTAGGCAATATATGCAAGTAGTTTTAAGGTTTTGCGTGATAGAAAAATTCAATCATTATATTCAGTGCCAAATCCCCTGTGAAAATTTGGTTGAAGAATTGAAAAATAGTATTACTGACTTGGACAGAACATGTATATTCATGAATCTTGAGAAGAAAAGAGACTGTAGAGGTGAATAATTTTATCTCCAACACTCCCCATGTTACCATGTTACTATGTTGGCTGACTCACTACCCATCCAACACTTGGTTTTCAGTGAATTCATGTGAGACTAACAAATTATATAGGATTAATCTATTTTTTTCATAAGGAAAATGACAGAAAGATTGACGTGTATGTGATTGTAGATGATTAGGTGAAAAAGTTAATTGTTTTTTAAACTGTTCAATTATAGAATGTCAAGACATCTGATACTATAACATGATTGAATTATATATCAACATATGATCTACCTCATAATTGTCAAGGAATACTGAAAAAGTTCAATATTTATTTCATTCATTTGCTATAATTTAGATTTCTAATATATTTTAATAAAATATGTAATTAAAAAGTTGATATATAAAAGTTTTGGACCGAGATGGGTAGTTAAAGTATGTTAACTTTAACTTAAATTTATAAAGTATTTTAAGTAGACCAAATAGGGACTTAATAGAGTGAAACTATTTTATTTTATTTTTATTTTTTTGCACTGCCTAACGCGGAGGCTTGGAAAAGGGCGGCTAATGTAGGTGTGTCTAGATGAAAAAAAAAAAAAGGTATGCGACTATTTGTTTCCTGGGTCATGCTATGTGTACATAGGTGTACATATAGAGAGTGATATAATGAGAGTGGGCTGTGGCCCATGCTACAGTATCGTGAGCCCCAACTTACTCACATTATGTCATTCTCTATGTGTATACCTATGTACACATGGATTAATCATTGTTTCATAAATAATATTTTCTTGTTTGAAGTGCACGTTAACAAAATACTCAATCTTAGCTAAAATTTAAAAAGAAAAAAAAAAGCCCGACAAAAAACTCATCTTAGCCCACCGGCCTCACTTTCTTTGCTCACGAACAAAATATTATTCATTTGGATATTTATGATTTTGAGAACTATAAATTTTATTGAAAACTTGAAAAATATGTACGAAATTTCTATAAATTTCAAGGAATATATTATTTTATTTATTTATTGACTTCTAAGCCTTGTTTAGAATGTTGATTTATACACATACCTAACACGAACACTGAATCTATTTAAAATTAGGTAGAAACTACGAAAAATGGAAAGTTTTATTAAATTTGGAAAGATGGTTGACAAGCATGTTGGTCCCATTTTGATAGAGCTAATAAAAGTTCATTGTAAACCTTTATACGATTAACACCATTGTTTAAAGAAGTACGCACTTGTGGAAATTATAAAAGAACTAGCAAGCGGTGGTATTCTTATTCATTTAAATGAGTAACGTCATACATATGTCGATTAGTGATTTGATACATTAATTTGATAGTTTTTTTTATTGTCTCATGCATCAAATCATTAACTGATACATGTATGTCATGTAGAACGACTATAGCATTGAATGACTGCAAATAACATTATTCATTTTGAATATATATCTAGGAAATGAATTTATTAATTAAAGCATTTGAGATGGGAACTTAATTTCGTACATTTTCAAATGGCATTGATATTTTAATTAGGACCATGCTACAAGTACATAATCATTTACATAATACATTACATAATTGACATGTGGCGCACATCCATCGGTAGTCTACAATTTTTGACTTTTCCGCACTTCACATCCACGGACGGATTTCTTCCACATGGGCTTATGTAATTCATTATGTACATGAATTATGTACATGGAGATTTATCCTTTTAATTATTTAACCAACTTTTTGTATTCAACATTATATTAGCCAATTGAGGCTGGACAGTGTCATACACGCTACAAGAAAATGCAACTTCAACTACCAATTTTTTAATATTATTATTTAAGAAATCAACAACTAAATTTCGTTCATTGCAAAACTTATTACTACTGACACACTTTAATTATAAATTATATAACAAAAATAAAAAAATTATAAATTCTGTCACGAAATGAATGATTGAACATTAAAAATGTATTAGCCAATTCAGGTTGGACAGTAAATAACGTGTCAGCAATGAATTGATGTTTGGACATTCCTATAGTGAATCTGATAAAATAAATTTAAAAATCCATAAGAGTCCTTCACTTTCCAATAAGCAAAGAGATGGGATAATATTTATATATCCATACAATAAGAATTGCAGGCTGCCCTTTTTCTTGCATTGCATCGTGTTTCAATTCGCTCCTTATAAATTTCTTGATATTTTATAATTTTTTGATACGTTTAGGTATATCTAGACAAAATACCTGACATCGACTTCCAGATACGTTACATACATACATATATTAAGTAATTATTTGAATAAGAAACTCTAGCTATTGTTGGACCATACATAAGTTGGACCAGTAGTTATCTAAGTACATGTAGAAAAAGCATATGATTGAGGTTGTTAGGCATTGTTAGGCGTATTTAATACTAATCTTTATGTTCTATTTAAATGGAGAGCGAAAACGTTACGTGAAAGAAAGATGAAACGTGTTGTATTGTGTTATAAAGAGGGTTTTTATGGCGACGAACAATATTCTAGAAAATTAAGTATAATAGTATTATAGAGAGGAGATTAAAAAAATTATAAAGAGAGAACATAAAAGAATTGTAAAAGATAGATGATAGTTTATGGAACGTAAAAACAAGAATAGACAATAGAAAAATAAGAACAAGAACATACTAATTTACGTGGAAACCTTTATGGAAAAAAGCATGGATAAAGGAAAAGAAAATCTACTATATCATATATGAGCACAAAGAGGGTAGTGTTTTTATCGACTACTTATTTCTTTACTCTTTGTGATACTGCAATAAGTTGGAAATCTCAATTGCAAAAGGTTGTGGCTTTGTCTTCAACTGAAACATAATACATTGCCGGTTCTGATGCTATTATATAGGGAATTTGGTTAAGTACATTGCTGAGTGAACTTGCTTTTATTTATGAAAATGCAACTCTGTACTCAGATAACCAAAGTGCTATACATTTGAGTAAAAACCACATGTTTCATGATAGGACTAAACAAGTAAATATCAAATATCATTTTATTAGAGACATTATATCTAAAGGAATTCTGAAAATTGGTAAGATTTCTACTCCATTTAATCCTTCAGACATGGGAACTAAAATAATATCTTTAAACAAGTTTCATAAATGTTTGAAGTTATTACCTATTGATACTTTGTGATGCATAAACAGGTTTTTTTTTTTTTTTTTTTTTGGAGCAAATGAAGATCAAATTGTTGCTTTGCTCATTTCTACACTTTTTGTACCAAATTTTTGATGGCAAGATGGAGATTGTTGAGGCTCGAACCTATGATCTGTGATGTGCTCCCAGAATTTGGCCAAAGTCGTGTTTCATTGAAACAATTTTAATGAGATGATGACACGTGTCCAATTCCTGGACATTGATTTTGGCATTATTGATGAGAGTTATACATACACGTACAATATCATTTTTTATCCTGGCATCGACTTCTAGGTTCTTTTGATAGAGTTTCCTTTTTCTTTCTCATACTATTAGGGTTTGTATTGTGGTTTTCATCTCTCTTGATGAACTTGTAAAAGTGAGATCATTACATTTTAGCCTCTGAAATCTTTATTTTTTGAGTGATTACTGTAAGAATAAGGGGTGTCTTATAGTTGTGATTTCCAGTAGGTGAATTGAAGTTTCTTGAGTGGTTCTTTGTAGATCTGCAATTATTGTTGAAAAGATAAGTATATTGTACTTCTCTTGTGTTGAAAGTAACGATCTGTAACTTTTGTTGCCATTTTCGGCCTATATAGTGCAATCGAGCGAATATTTAATTTTTGGATGCTCAACGGGAGATGAAGGCGTTAGAAATGGCCGCCAAACGTTCAGGGCTTAGGCCGAAATAAATCTCGTGTTCAATCTTTATTTTCTACAAATTTACTTTTTGATTGTTTCTGAAATCTTATTTTAATATCGTGTTATTTACGCCTTCTTAATTTCCACGTATGAGATGGAGTTCAATTCCCCAAATGAAATAGGAGATCAATCTGTGAGGATTTGTTACTCATTATTCTGTATTATAATATGTCATTCAGAATCAAAACCAAATTTTCCTAACAAAATTCATGTTAGCTGTCTTATTAAAATAATCTATAGTGATTATTTTAATCACTTAGTGTTAATGTGTGTTCAGATTGTAGCAGTGCAAGACCAAGAACAGTGTACCACCATCCAAATATTCATTCGTATCTCCCTTTCTTTGAATAATCTTATAAAATTAACGTTTGATTTTCTCTTATGAATTGCATTATATTTTGAAGTTCTATCATTTGAAAAATGGAATTTGTATTAGATGTTGCTTGAATATTGTAAGACATGGACCAACGTTTTAGTTGCTTCGATGAATGATTTTCTTATCTCATGTCTACTTTATGTGCTTTCTTCAATTTTTTTTTTTTATATTCAATTCGTTATCAAGAATGCATATTTCTCTACTAACAACTTTTTATTTATTAATTATTATTTTTTGGGAAGATTTTTGATTTTATCTTATGAATTGAGTCATATTTTGAAGATATGTAATTTTACGACATGAACATGATTCATAGTTAATGAAAAAAGTTCAATGGGCCGATATTGAATTTAGAGCGAATGCTGCTAAATGAGTGATCAATTATTAGCCCCCTGTTTGAAGGAGATTAAATCAGATTTTTAGTAAATTTTGATAAAAAAAAATGATGAAATGTGTTATAGAAAATTTTTGGATCCCTTAAAATGTATTGTTAAAATTAGTTGTTAATTTTGATTTTGATCAAAATCTGAATTTTAATTTCTACAAAACATGAACTTAATATTATTTAATTTTAATAACTAATTGTGTCACAAAAACACTTTAATGATCAAGTTGAAATTCACTTTAACTTCCACAACATTTATGAAATTAACTCTATTAAAGAATATAAAATAAAACTATATGTACACTGTTGGTTGACAATGAATGTGACACTCTTCCTATGTGGCAAAAATTTGGGGAGTGACGTGATGATTATGGTCAAAATCAATAGCGTAGAGTTAGTCACGTGAAAAATGTAAATCTTAATGTAACTCATAATATACCTATAGTATGGTTCAAGAATATAATCCAACTTATTGTTTACTCAAATTATTGTCTCGCGCAAGCTTCCTTTGAGACTTGAGAACCGTTCAGTTCTCCATGGCCAAGAAATGTGCACGATGGCTTCCACTAGCACAAGTTAACATTAGACTTGAAAAGTCAGTGGCACATGTCTACAAGTTTGACACTTCTCATTTTCTTTGAATTATATGGACCGACCTTTCATAGCCTTGGGCCTCATGGCCTAACTTTGACTCTTTTCTTTCTTTCTTTTTTTGGAGAGTATGAATTTAGGCCAATTTCCCTAAATTTTATGCCCGTTTATAGAATGGTGGAATATGTGGTGCTCATGGGTAAAGAGGCTTCCTCAAGTGTCTTTTGAATCGTGGTCGTAGAGTTGGAGAATCAGTTGGAAGCGCAAGGCAAGAAAAATGGATTTTGCTTGGTGTACATAATTATTGTACATAGGGGTGTACATAATCCTCACATGGGGTGTGGTCCACATTTTTGGGGGCCCCACCTCATGTGAGGGTTATGTACACTTAGCATTTTTCAAGAAAAATTGTAGTGTAGATGTGGAGAATCGATCACGAGAGAAAAGGACAGCACACCACCATATGGTCATTTTGTTAGGCTCAAAGGAGGGGATATTTCCCAGCCTGTGATTTGAAATGCAGTATAGATAGAAATGACTTTTTTAAAGCACTGTCAGTCACTATCATTCAATTTCATAGCATTTAAATCCTCATACCCAGTTTTCAAACATTAAAGTACGACCTTTAAAACCAATATCATCGAGTTAGCACAAAAGATAGAAAACTGGACCATTCTATCCACACAAGCATCTGTATATACTCTATATATAGAGAGGTATCATCCTCACTCACACATAACATGACGCGTAATAATTCAGCAAGCGACGGTCTAACTCAACTGTCGAAACTTAACACGAGACACCACGAAATTATCAAGATCAATCCATCAAACAACAGTCAAACTCGTCCATTCACGTTGACAACATATTCCGACCTCAAGTATTATTATTCAAGAAAAGAGCCAAATGTATTAGAATGTAATATATTAAATCATAATATAAAAAAAGAATTTAATACATTTTAAATCTCGATATCACGATATTATGAAATCAAATTAGTGTTGTCATTTAATTCTAGAAATTCGAATATTTATCCCAAAAATAATCAATTAATGCATTACGAAGTAAAATGTGAGTGCCCTTATCCTTGATTTGTCTATGATGAGCAAGAAATTTTTGAAAGCAATCATTTTTGTCTTAATTTTAAATAATCGTGCTTGTCACATTTTAAAACTTCTTGAATACTTTTGGTGTGAAGATTGGAGATGCTTTGAGAAGACTTCCAAAACAAGATCTTTGTGGACATTTTTCTCAGTTTTCTAATCAAAATTTATTCATCAAGCGAAAACAAATTTCTACTTTCATACTTCACAACTTTCCTTAAGACTTTTCGAACTCACGGTGATATTGTCCATGAAAGAATAAAGAAGCGACAAAATTGAAAGTGAAATCATCCAGCAAAGTAAAGCTATGAAGGATTTCAAAGTTTCTAGTAACTAAACTCAACTTTTAACAATGAAGAATATCACTGATATAAAACGTCCTAATATTTTTCAGTCTCTGAGTATTCTTGAACAATAGTGCAGGGAAGGGAAACTAACGTGGAATGAAAAATGCTAGTTGTACATTTCAATTGTAAATTATTCTTGACATTTGATGTGTTGTCAAAAAAAGGATTAGAGGAAAAATTGATTAATTTTTTAAACTGTTCAATGATGTGTTGTCACGAGATAAAATATAAAAAAATGATGTGAATGATAATGTACACGTTTCGCGCTGAAAGTTGAGCATCGCTAACAATTAGAGAAAAACTCAGACGATTGTGTAAGGAACAGACCTCTTGAAACAAAGTCCTCAAAAAGGGGTGTTTTATTGAAGATTCACAATAGATGAAAAAACAAAATACCTCCAAGGGGCGCAAGCACACAGAACGATTGAAGGTTAAATGCGATGAAAATAAAGAAAATGAAAATTACACTGTCTCTGTTCGAGAGTGTTTGATTTCGGGAGAGAGGGCTTTCTTCTATGCTTTCTCTTCTCTTTTATACTTCTTGGACAGCTGTTGTAGAACTGCTTGAAACTACTGATCGTCCTGTAACTATCCACGTTCTTCATCATGGCTGACTTATCATGGAACTTCTGTTTCTAATTGCCGTCATTACCTCCACTATCAGACTGCTAATAACTGGTGCTTCCTCGGTCGTGGGGCATGATGAGATTGTCCTTTAACTGCTTTGGTAATCGTTGCTTGAAATAGCACTATGTCCGAATTCTGGGCGTTCCGTAAGCTTGGCCAATAATAACGCTGTCACCCTGAGTATTTAAATAATACTCACCCAGAGCTAGGGCGTCCTATAGACTTGGACGATGATGGTCCTTCATTGTACAACTCTGTCTTGGGCATTTTTCCATAGTTTTCTTAGGTCTATCTTTCAAATCTCCTATTTGGGGCTTCACCTTTTGGACTATTTAAGTGGGCCACATTTTTATGCTTCAACAGTACATGTAACAGAAGAATAAGGGATACAACAAAAGAATAAGTGACAAAGTTAAAAACGGTAGCACACGTGTCATTCCCAGATTGGAAAGTTTAAAAATAAACATAAAAATTACCTAAACAGGTGCTGACACTTGCACTTGTTTTTTTCCTTCCTGTCCCCAACCCTATTTCTCATGATACAATTCAACTTGCCATGCCAGCAAGCTCGAAGTTATAGTAGCTGTCATTTCAAGTTGCTCAAAAAATTGAAGTTCATCAGAATCAAGAACATATAACACGGGCACCACTGTTTTGCAATGTCTATATTAAACATCGACTGCCCTTACCAAGCTACATCGAAACTGAGTTAGACTAATAGAGCCTGTTTGAGGTTTTTTTGGGTATTCTTATGAGCGTTTTTATAAAGTACTAATTTTAAGTATTAATAAGCGGATCGAATTTGAAAGATTTTAGTAAAGATTTTTAAAAATTGTCCAACTCATATTTTGAAGTTTATTATTCACTAGTTTTGAAATTTTTTTAAAAGAATCCTTTTCCATTAAAGCCAATCCAGGAAAAAAGTATTCGTTACTTGAGGCCAAAATCTGAGCTGCTTTTCATTTTTGGCATACACGTATGATGAAGGATCCTCACCAAAGTAATTTTTGATCGTGCTAAAATAACTGACTTGTTAGAAATCGCGATGCACCCCCTATTTTTGACTTCTATTAGTTTCCCAATTGCTCTGAGGCTTCTGTCCTCGGATACAATCGCTTTCGTTTTTCCTTTTGGCCCAATGTCTATTACCTTAAGAGATGTTGGGGCTTAAGTTAACCTGATCCATCTCTTCGGTGATTTTTACCATCTCTCATAACATCATGGTCACCGGTGCTGCCCCAAAGTTCGACAAAAAGATCATTGACTCCTATTTAGGCATGAAAGACATTTATAAAAACACCATTAATGAACCCTCTCATTCCGAGCGTGTAGAATTCCTTCAGGTTTAGCTTTGTAAATATGTCATTTATTGTACCCAGCATGGCAACCTCCATGTCTTATTTCCTATTAGCAATGAGTAGCTCGTGGTGGCCCTTGACCTTGTTGGCTCTTTGCTGCTTTTTATAGAGGCATGGCTTCCCTTCAATCTTAGCTGCGAAATGGTGCATCTCCCATTGGAAGTGGGCCTCATTGGCTTGCTCAATTGTGGTTGAGAGCGTATTTTTCACAGCTTGGTGTCCTCCCAACTCCCCCTAGACCAGTTAGCTGCTATGTGCTGTTTGTCAATCAATTAAGCCCTGTGAGAATGTCCAGTAGGGAAGTTATCACATTCTTTTATACCTTGGATTATGTTCCCTCTTTCTTCCCTTTTTCTATTCATCAAATTCCTATTTATGTACAACCTCATTCCACCATGACTAATGCTAGTGCTATTTTGCCTGTTTGTGCTCAGTTTCTGATTGGGAGGGAACTCTTCCATGATATCCTGACTGGAACCAATGCTAAGTCTGGGGTTGAGATATATGCTCCCTACTTTTTTGCCCGCAGTTGGGTGTGCCAAACTTGGCTTGTTCCTTTATGTTTTTCTAGGAGTTTGACAGACCATTTTCATACCATTACCAAAACGGAGGCAGAAGCCATTGATACCCGCAATGCTATTTTGACCCAAGGTTTTTCCACGGCTCCTTTTAATCATACTTCTATCATTCACCCTCTATTTGCTAAACTCTGGCCGAATGTGAAGCACATGTTGCAACTAGTGTAACCGTTATCATTCCACTTGCTGGAAGATCAGGAACCTTCTTCTATTTCTCCTGTTCTTGCTATTTCTCCACCGTCCGAGAACCTTGTTTCTTCTCCAAGATCTTCCCATGTTTGCGTTAAAGTGCTGCAACCAAATCTTCCCCGTCTGGTTCTTCCTTTATTCCAACGGACACCACCAAGGATACCTCCAGCCGTAAAAGGTCGCCTTGTATTTTGCCAAGTCTGCCTGATGATGATTGATAAGTGCGTTGTGCACTTAATTATGGACAAAACATGGACTTAATCGTTGACATAAGTGCTTGAATATGACTTATTTCATATGAATTGTTTTTGTAGGACTAATTTGATGGAATGAATGAAATGTACGTGAAAAAAGGTCCAAATGGAAGGAAATGAAAGTTCGGGGACTAAAGTGCAATTATTCAAAAGTTTACCCTAATGATGAATCAAGCTTGGAATCTAACTAAGGATCCAATGTTTATAGTTAGAAGGAGGAAGAAGAGAAAACGTCTAAAAATTGAAGATAAAGATGAAAGTTGGGACCAAATTGCACAAGAAGAAACATTGTCCCATGTGATCACATGGGAATGTACCTTGCGATCGCCCAAACTCAATCAGGGAGTACCCAAAAGCTAAGTAATTAGCCCTTGCGATCGCATGTGAATACACTGTGCGACCACAAGGCATGTTTCTGGCGCGATAAATTTTGTGTTTCCTTTTTCGGTTCTAACCACTTATGGAATGATTTTTGGAGAATAAGTAAAAAAAAAAAAAAAAAAAAAAAAAAAAAAAAAAATTAGAGAGAAAAAAACACCATTAAGAGCAAGGAAAAAGGGCTAGAACTCAAGGGTTTTCACTCAAGATTCAAGATTTAAGCTTTAACTTCTAGTTCTTTGGTGGATGTCTTTTATTTTTATTTCTTTTCTTGGTCTTAATTTTTTATCCATGCTAGGCTAGACTTTTTATTTATTAGGTGAATGATGAACTTCGTATGTGAATATTCTAATTTCTATTTTTTTGCAATTTGATATTAAACATTGTTTGAGGATGTTGAGTGCATATATACACTTTCTTGCCTCTACAAATATATGCTCAATAGTTGTATGAGTTTTGGTTAGTTTATTTTATGCAATCGAAGAAGGGAAATTAAACCAACAAGGTTTAAAATCGCTTGTCAGTTCATAGATTATAGAAATAATACCGGATATATTTTTACGTAAATTTTCGAACGTAAAATTTCAAAAAAAAAAATGCATTCTTGTATATTTGCATTTGTCATTGAATATAGTCAAAGATGAGATAGGTCAATCTCCTTTGGAAATGAATTGTTGGATAAGTTAGAAACAATTGAATTATTCACCATACTCAATTCGTTTATTCAAATTGTGGAAATATGCGAATTAAAAGTGAAACTTGTTGGGTGATTGCGATGCTAGTATGTTTTTTCATATATTTCATCTCTTCAACTTTTTACATTCAAACCATTAACATTTGCAATTAGTTAATGATTGTATAATAGTTTTAAGTTTAATACATTAAAAACTTGTAGAATCATTCAAATTGAATAGATCGGTTAAGGTTCGAAATAATGGAAATCACGTAAATCAATCCTCGTGGGTTAAATGATACTCCGAATTTTAATTCTACTTTATTACTTTGTCAACGAACTGGTTTGCAACTTGTGTTGGTGATTTAAATCCGAAACATAATTTTCAGTGAACAAGTTTGGGCTTTGCCGGGGGATGAGATATAAATCTAATTTTGTATTAGACAAATAATTTGAACATGTTTTTATTTTCGTTGCTTTATTTCTAGTTTTAATCCTATTACAGTTTATTTACACATGCTGAGCTAAGTGCTACTAACTTTTTTCGCTTCTTCAGGTCTTACATGCGAAGATTGGTTGGCGGTGAATTACTCCCAAAACTAATTTGGAAATTGAATGAACTTTTCATCAAAAACAGAGGATAGCGAGAGCAGCACAGTAGGAAAATCAAGAGCTAATACGAATGGCTGATCAACAACTGCAACTTAACGAAATCTGTAGAATACCTATCTGCAATCCAACCCAACGTTGAAGCACAATATGATGGGAATGTTTTGCTTGGGGACTTTTTATGATCGTTTGTTATTCAAAGCCTATCTAGCATTGTCTACCTAGCATTTCAGAGCCAACTTTCAACTGAAGACAAATGTCATTCAACTCTTTTAGAATGGACATTGAATTCTACGGGGAAGCCATGAGAACCACATATACATTTATCCCTTTTCTTGGATATGTGTCAGCATTTCAGGTACCAAGGGGTATCAGAAGATGCAATCAAATTGAGGCTATTCCCACTCACTCTTAGGGATAAAGCACTTGAATGACTGGATTCACTTCTTGTGGCAAGCATAACTACTTAGAATGACTTGGCTTCATAAATTCCTTACCAATATTCCCACCAGCCAAAGTGGCGATAATGAGACACGACATATCAATTTAGCCAATATATGACTATTGAATCCTTGATGAAGGCATGGAAACCAGATTCAAAAAGAGCAGCTACGGAGTGTCTCAACATGGGTTTAGGGTATAAGAAAAACACAAGGAGACTAATGGACTAGATCCGCTTCAGAGCGTGGGGGATCTTCAAGCAGAAGGAATGACCCCTAACAAGGTCAAATCGAGGGGAGCCTGGGAGTTGTTCGAGAGAGTGGCTAATACATCAGTCATGTGGTCGTCCGATCGAGTAGGCACGAAGAAAGCAGTTGGAGTGTACGAGGGTGGAAAGCTACTCGTCATTGTCTGCAAAAATTGACTCAATATTTCATTATGGAGAGCATAACACAGACAGCGAACTCAGCACATCGAGAGAGGGCTGGGAAGTATAGAGCAAGGCACCACAGCCGATTGCTATCTAATAAAAATGGAACATGTGGACTGGCGGGGGGGGGGGCGGCCGAGGAATGGTAACGTCAGCTAAAACACAAGCCCCTTATTCTAAACATAACGAATCCAGGCATGAGAAATCACCGGCAGAATCTCTGGAGAGTGGAAACTATATCACAATCAGATCATAATTGGGCTCAGGACAGTTTTCGGGGATGCAGAGAGAAACCTGGCAGTTTGGAAGACATTGTTTTGTAAAGTTCTGGAAGAGACCGATAAGTACATGGACACCACAAATTCAAATTCATGCGAAAACTGAAATGAAACCTCCAGAATCAGGGTCCAGCTATTAAGAATCTAGAAACTCAAGTGGGATAGTTAGCTCGTTCTATGACAGGAAGAGTAATTGGTGCATTACCGAGCAACATATAAATAAATCCTAGGGAACATGTTCAAACCATTACTACACGAAGTGGAGTTCAGCTACATGAGATACATGTCAAGAGACCGGGTGCAAATAAAGAGCAGGTGGTGTTATCTGAAAGAAGAGAAGAGAACAGGGAGAAAGAAAAGGGGGAGAAGAAAGAGAAATAGAAAAAAAAAAAAACCACAAAGAAAAAGCTGGATAAATTTCCGTGTGAACGGTCGGGATGAACCCACAATTCCCATTCCCACAATTGCTGTACAGACGCAAAGGATGGCAAGCAACAGACAAGAAATTCTGAAGGTCAGGAAATTCACATTAAAACATACCATTGGCAGGGAGGATTGCACTTTTATACCTAGTTATCCAATTCGAAGGACATTTATCAAACAAACAACAAGCTAGAGGATATGAGCGGTTGATGTGTAACTGGTGAAGAAGTCAGTGCAGGATTCGGAGAAAAAGGTCACCAAACTAAAAGATGCAAAGGAGTTTTGGGTGTTGCCATGTCTTATGGTGAAATTTTTTTGATAAAACATTGTTGATCTGGGGTGCGAGAGGGAAGAGATAGTATTGCCTTTGGTGTTTTCAGGAAACTTGGATTGGGAGAAGCTAAAGCAACCACGGTCACGTTGCAGCTTGTTGACCAATCGTTGACACACCC
Source organism: Fraxinus excelsior (assembly GCA_019097785.1). Lineage (NCBI taxonomy): Eukaryota > Viridiplantae > Streptophyta > Magnoliopsida > Lamiales > Oleaceae > Fraxinus > Fraxinus excelsior. The sequence continues at coordinate 8,951,073 of CM032643.1, forward strand.
AAGAAGAATCATCGAGGACGTGCTCATCAAAGCGGGGAAAATTCGAGGCTGCGAGTTCCCAATATTAGATATGGAGGAAGACAAAGATGTTCCACTAATCCTGGGCAGATTGTTCTTGGCCATGGGCAGAGCACTGATTGATGTTCAGAGGGGGCAGCTAATTTTGAGGTTGGGTAAAGAACAGATATCTTTCAATGTATTCAAAGCGGAGTCATGCGGTGCGAGGCATTTAGTTATTTCAAAGTGTGTGGGGCTGAGTGACAAGGTAGTGCATGATACATTCCTACTTCAACATCATTCCGATACATATGAGGTGTGCATCGCTCATTCACAATCAAGAGATTTTGATTTATGGTGAGATTGGACTTGGGTGCATGCGAGGCTTATGGGAGAAACCAACCCACCATACGTTCGGAAACCATGTTGGGCGTGGGGAGGTTTGAGAAATTGGAAATGAACTAGAAAGACAGCGTGGATGCCATTCAACAGCGGGGTGGGTGGTGGCACCTAAACTAGAGCTCAAGCAATTATCACTGCACCTCAAATGAAAATTCATGCCATTCTTTTTTTTTTTCCTATGATATATTAATAAACTTAATCAACAAAGTGGAGGAAGATAATCTACTTTGGGTACTTCAGAACAATAACAACAACAAATAGAGGGCCATTACAGATATTAAGAGTATCAGTCTTTTGTTGTGCATGCATAAGATTCTCATGGAAGAGAATTTTCGACCAAGTGTGGAGAGTCAACAGAGGTCAAATCTAAATATGAAAGAAGTGGTCCGAGCTGAGGTATTAAAGCTTTTGGATGTTGGCATTATCTATCATATATCGAGCAGTACATGGATTAGCCCAGTTCAAGTTATGCCGAAGAAATGGAGAATTACAGTTGTGCCTAATGAGAAGAATGAACTTATACCTACCAAACAAGTTTACGGGATGTGGAAGGTTTGCATTAAGTATCGCAAACTCAATACAACTACTATGAAAGATCATTTTCCTCTCCCCTTCCTTGATCAAATGCTGGAGAAGTTGGCAGGTCATTCACACTACTGTTTCCTCGATGGGGTATTTAGGTTACAATCAAATATCAGTAGCACTGGATGACTTAGGAGAAAACCACATTCACATGCCCCTATGGTACTTTTGCCTACCGTACGATGTCCTTTGGTTTATGCAATACTCCAACCACGTTTCAGAGATGCATGATGGCTATATTTTCTAACATGGTTGAGAGATTCATTGAAATCTTCATGGATGACTTCTCGGTGTTCAGGTCTTCATTTGATGAATGCTTGGAACATTTGAACTTAGTTTTAGAAAGATGTAGGGAAACGAATCTGGTATTAAACTAGGAGAAATGTCACTTCATGGTGCAGAAAGGTATTATATTGGGACATCGGGTTTTAGCGAAGGAAATTGAAGTGGACAGAGCAAAAATTCAAGTCATTGAGAAACTACCGCCACCAACTTTTGTTAAGGGTGTTCGTAGCTTTCTAGGTCATGCCGGGTTTTACTGATGGTTCATCAAGGGTTTCTCGAAGATCACAAAGCCACTCTGCAACTTATTGATGAAAGACAGCCCATTTGACTTTGATAATGAGTGTTTGATACGATGGGTATTATTGCTACAAGAGTTCGACAGAGAAATCAGAGATGAAAATGGCAGTGAGAATGTAGTAGTCGCCATTTATCTTGGTTGGAGCTTGGTCAACCAGATGCTGTAGTAGAGATCAATGAGATTTTTCCAGATGAACAACTCCTCAGTGTGGAGACAGCACCTTGGTACGCTGATGTTGTGAACTATTTGGCCAAGTCTATTCATCCACCAGAGTATTTTGCTCATCAGAGGAAGAAGTTCTTTGCAGATCTGAAGTATTATTTTTGGGAAGATCCAGTTCTCTATAGGCGTGGGGCAGATCAAATTATCCGACGGTGCATGCCTGAAGAACTACATCAGATCTTGGAGCATTGCCATTCATCAGCGTATGCGGGACATTTTGGAGCTTCCAAGACAATAGCAAAAGTTTTGCAATCGGGGTTTTAATGGCCTACATTGTCAGAGACTCCTTTGAATTCGTGAAGAGGTGTGATCAGTGTCAACGCATGGGGAATATCTCAAGAAAGAATGAAATATCTCTGACAAGTATTCTGGAAGTGGAGTTATTTGATGTCTGGGGGATTGACTTCATGGGACCATTCCCATCGTCATTCTCCAATCAATATATACTTGTGGCGGTCGACTATGTCTCCAAGTGGGTGGAAGCAGTGGCATTGCCCACCAACGATGCAAAAGTGGTGATTGGATTTCTCAAGCAGCACATTCTCACTCATTATGGCACACCTAAGGCTATCATCAGTGACGGGGGCAAACATTTTTGTAATTGCCAGTTTGAGCAATTGCTGAGCAAGTATGGAGTTAAACACTGCATTGCAACCCCATATCATCCTCAGACCAACGGGAAAGTTGAAGTTTCCAACATGGAGTTAAAGAGAATACTAGAGGTCACGGTGAATTCTTCACGGAAGGACTGGTTCACGAAGTTGGATGATGCTCTGTGGGCTTATAGAATAGCATTCAAAACACCTATCAGGATGTCACCATACCGTTTAGTGTTTGGGAAAGCATGCCACTTGCCAGTGGAGTTGGAACATCGGGCTTATTAGGCACTTTGCAAGTTAAATCTGGATTTGCAGGCAGCAGGGAAACAACAGTTACTTCACTTGAATGAAATGGATGAGTTTCATCAAGAAGCCTATGAGAATGCTAAAATTTACAAGGAGCGAACTAAGAAGTTTCATGACCTGCATATTCAGAGTCATGAGTTTCTTGTGGGGCAGCAGGTGCTGTTGCTCAATTCTCGCCTAAAGCTTTTTCTGGAAAAACTGAGGTCAAGGTGGTCTGGTCCATATACCATTATACAGGTGTTCCCATACGGGGCTATGGAATCACTCATGAAAGCAAAGGGACATTCGAGGTCAATGGACAGCGCTTAAAGCACTATTGGAGCGGGGACTTCTCCAAAGACAAATCTATCGTTCATCTTAAGCCACCAGAGTGATCTCCATACGGTACAGTCGAGCTATCGACTATAAACTAGCCCTGGATGGGAGGCAACCCATCATTTCTACCCTTTTACTTATTCCGCTTTATTTATGTTGATTTATATACTTTTAATTTTTATGCGAAGCTTTAGGTTATAGTACTCATATTTTGTTTACAAAGCATCCATGCATAGTCCATACTAGTGTTGCATGCATTATATCGGTCATGTATGGTGTTAGCATCATCTTTTGGTAGTTTGGGATCAAACTCACGCATATCTAGGCTAAAAGACCATTTTCTGAGTTTTGTCCGTCCAACATGTGACTTCATGGGTGATACTGGTGTTGGATGCAATGGGGGACTCATTGTAAATAAAATGGAGATTTTCGATAGCATTGTGTGTTTTTAAGTTTGCAACCTATTTTTCAAACCTCATTCTTGCTTCCATGCACTTTTCCAGTTTTGAATAAAATTCTACAGGTTACAAGAGCTGTGAAATGCCATTTTTACAATGTCGAGTGAAAAGAGGTCTTTGGTGAAACTTCAGTTTCTCCTTGTTTTCTCCCATTTTTGGCATGTTAGGTTGGCCACCAACTCTATTGATCCTTACAAGTGCAAGCATGTGCATTCAGGTTAGCAATGAGGTTGGGAGTGAGATTCTCAGTATACATACTCACACGAAGTTTTTCCCTATGTTGGATGAAGTTTTGGGGGGGTGTTAAGACACCAAAGTGGGATCGTTTTTCCCTATGTTCAATGCTATGTATTTTTGAGTCTCAACATCTTTTTCATACCAAATTCCTGCATCCTCACCCTCATCGAGAGTTCCACAGGTTTGAAAACGTTGGGGATGCTTTGAAAAAAGAAATTTAAAAATTGGCTAACTGGTAAGCCATGCGGTCGCCCAACATGAGGTAGGGCCAAAATTGGCCCTGACCTCATGTACTATACGACCGCATGGGAGTGTACCATGTGGTTGCATGGTACACTAATTTCCTCCCTATTTATTTAGTTTTTCTTTAACACACTCTCATACCACACACCAACCCACACACCACACGCATCTCACCACGCCAACACCCACACACGACCACACCTTCATCTCACCCATGTTCTAATTTTCCCACTTCTATCACTCACCTTAGACTAACGAATTTCAAGGTATGCTTTTTATGCCCTATACCCTCATCCTCCTTAATTTGTGCTTGAATTGATGAATTGAAGCGATGGGGTTTAGGTAGATGTTGGCTTGTGTGGTGTTGAAGAAATTTTTTTGGCTTAGTTTGTCACTTGATGTTGGAAACCTTCTTGTTGTCACATGATGCATTCTACGTGCTCGATGAAATGTCTACTTGCACATTTTCCCTTTTAACGGATTTTTTTCGAATCTCCACTTGTTTTCCATGTACTCTACCATGTATTTCATGTCCCTATGCATTCTCCATTGCCATTACTTCCTTCCATGTCACCATATGAGATATATGGCTCGGACGTGTCACCTTACGGCACCTACTTTGCTAATTGATTTCCCTATCCAAATGAGTCCAACTTAAATGCATTTTTGATATGTGCTAGACTACTTTGCATACTTTCACATACCCAAAGGGTGTTCGGGAAAATCTCGTTTTTGCTCATCAGTGTTCGAGGGTGAATATCTCTAGTCGATCATGGCATTCCTCAACCACTTGTATGTAATGAACTCAGTTAAGGTTGGTAAAAAACATGTTTGCGTTGCTATATATCTTAATGCACACCAACATTGATTCTATATATATTGAAGCAAGTTTGGGCGATTTTTGGGCACCTCCCATAGTTCTTATGTTTCTTTCGCCCCAAAATTTCTTTTTATGGACTGATTGTTTTATTCTTCTCTCTTGTAGGATGCCACCGAAACGCACTTCCCAAGGCAAAGAGAATACTGCTTCCACCTCTGGCACAGTCCGCACCTAAACACCTTAAGGGGGTGTGCGGCACTTTTTGGGTCCCGGTGTTCGTATCAGATACACTGACGTCATCTCATATTGGAAAATACATGCCGAGAGACCGGTTAAGCTAGAAGATTTCTCGGGATTTGAATTGACTACATTGGGTATGAACTGTGGATGGGAGAAATTGGTGGAACGACCGCACCCTGTCTACGAAGGTCTAGTCCAGGAATTCTACGCCAATTTCAATGGGGACATCGACACACCTGGGTCGGAACACCATCACCAAACGTGGGTTCGGGGCAAATGGATTATGTTTACACTGGAAGTGATACAGGACTTCTATCAGCTTACCTGGGATCATATAGTCCCGATACCTAGGGACTTTCCATGGCCTGAAGTGGCGACTATTTTGTTGGGGCAAGACAATGCCTGGCCCTTGGACACAGAGGAGTGGTACCAGATTGAGCTCACACCATCCATCGCCATCCTCTGGCTATTCATTTGCTACAACATTGAGCAGACTTGACACCGTCACTTTCCCTGATTCAAAAGCTGGCCTTCTTTTTCACTTAGTTCGGGGGCATAAGATCAATCTCGCCACCCTTATCTATGAATAGATCCATACATTGGGGATTTCGAAGGATCGTCAGAATTCTTTAATCTTCCCAAGCCTTATTAGCGGCTTTTACAAGCGCCCCGGCGTCACCATCCCACCAGGGGAACTTCTTGTTAAGGCCAGTTCATTCATTAAACGCAATTCACTGGAAGCTCAGGATAGAGCCAAAATTAAGCACCAGGAAGCACAGAGAAGAGCCCCTTAGGGACCACAGGCTCCTGCACAGGGTGATGGGGCTAAAGATATAGATATGCTCCGGGCAGTAGCACCACCGCCACCTATTGGAGTCGATACCCAACTCTTGGGCATATGTTTGCCACCATGACTGGCTGAAGCAGAGACTTATAGATTTTACATCAGACCTTTAGGGCTATGAGTACTGACTTGCATCAAGTACGAGCAAACACCCTGGCCACCCACACTTTGGCTTCCGAGACCAATAGAGAGACCATCGCAACCAAGAAATCACTTGAGATGATGACTGGGAGATTGAGCTTATATGCCGATTGGGTGGATGATATACAACTCCTGGCTGATGCGATAGTGGATCGTTTGGGCACCCTTGAGGCTGAGGTATAGCGACAATTAGGTCTACTTCATGAGCATTCGAAGCTGATCTGAGGGCAGTCCGGGCTACTCCAAGAGTAGAAAGAGATGATGAGACAGATCCTTGCACGACTGACTTCACTACAAGATGATAGACCCCGCTTTTCTCCTCCACCACCCCCACCACCTCATTTTTTATCAGGGAGTTTCCTAATCTCCACCTTGTACTTTCTACCAGTTTATCATTTACTTTATGTATCGCACTTTAAATTTTCAATATTGGGGCAATGTTGTACTAAGTTTGGGGGTGGTGGGCTTTGTGTGACAATCTAAGCTATTTGCATAAGACCATGGCACTGCATTCCCGTCCTATCATTAAGTGTCTATTTTTGAATGCTTGTTGGTTATTTTCGTTCTTACTTTCTGTTTTTATTTGATGAAATTAAAAAAAAATTCAGCATTTAGTTTTCTTGTTTTGTGTGCATGTGTGGGTTTGATGGCCTTGCTGACAATGATGACACTATTGGAAGTAGTATGCCTATGAATTATGGAAATGGTGCATGTTAAATTGATTGTACTTGTCTATGTGGAGATTTGACATTTTTGCACACAGTACTTGTGTTGAGCATGCTAGGCTGATGATGGGATATATGAAGTTGAGTAGAGTAAACATGATAGGTGAACCCCGAAAACTTATATTGCACCATTTGAAGTTTAGAAGTTTGGAGATGATTTAGCTGTTACAAGGGAACATTGAGATAAGTAGGGATTCCATGTGTGAAAATTGTGTTGTGTGGATTGGATTAGACTAATGAGACAAAAACGAGGTAAAAGTTCCAAGTCAGAGGTTAGTTCTAGAAAGTGGGTGTCTAAAAGAAAAGGGGCATTACACTGATCATTGAATCGCTAAGACATATGTTCGAGCCTATATAACTCGAGTGATTAAGTCTGTAAGGGTTTAAAACTTGGTGCCCTATGGTTATCTGACTTAGGAGTCATCGGCCTAAAGCTCGTTACAAGGGTTAGAAAGAAAGCAAATGAAAGATGTGGATAAGTTAAAAAATAAAAATAAAAAAATTCTTCATCCATTCTTGAATAATTTACAGGTCTCTATGTATGTAATGTAGTGATTAGCCCCAGACATCTGGTTGCTAGAATCATATCTCTGAGGCGAAGTAAGTAACCTAGTCTAGTCTTAACGATTGAAACAATCAAAGAAATATGAGAGCCCCTACTTGTTGAAGTGTGAACTTATGACCGTGAGATCTATCCAAACCAAGAGGGTAAGGACTAAGTAAATCAAAACTCTACTCTAGAACACACCCATAGATCTTTGAGTAAAAAGAATAAGTTTGGGGGGAGTGTGAATATTTCGAGCGAAGAAAAGAAAAAAACTTGACTACTGTAGGTCGAGATTTGCACCCATAATCAATTTGGTATGCTTTGCATGAATATGCACACACATACACATCAGGATCTGCATGTGATAGGTAGAGGTTGATTTGAGTTTGCACTGTGGAAACCGTTCATTGGTTGGTTACTGACTTCTGATCCTTAGATACGGCAGGCTGTTAAACCATGTTTTGTGTAAAGTTAGGTCATCATCTTGTTTGAGGACAAACGCCAGTTCAAGTTTGGGAGATTTGATAAGTGCGTTTTGCGCACTTCATTATACGACAAAACATGACTAATCGTTGATATAAGTGCTCGAATATGACTTAATTCAATATGAATTGTTTTTGTAGGACTAATTTGATGGAATGAATGAAATATACGCGAAAAAAGGCGAAAAAGACCAAAATGGAAGGAAATGAAAGTTCGGGAACTAAAGTGTAATTACTCAAAAGTTTACCTGAATGATGAATCAAGCTTGGAATTTCACTAAGGATCCAATGTTTATAGTTAGAAGGAGGAAGAAGAGAAAACAACGTCTAAAAATAGAAGAAACGAAAGTTGGGGACCAAATTGCACTAGAAAAAAACATTGTCCCATGCGATCGCATGGGAATATACCTTGCGATCGCCCAAACTCAATCAGGGAGTACACAAGATCAAAGTAGTTAGCCCTTGCGATCGTATGGGGATACACTGTGCGATCGCAAGGCATATTTTTGGCGTGAGAAATTTTTGTTTCCTTTTTCGATCTAACCATTTATGGAATGATACTTGGAGAATCTATTTAACCAAAAACTCATCCATAACCTAGGGTTATGCATTATTAGAGAGAAAAATACCATTGAAGAGCGAGGAGAAATGCTAGAACAAGGGTTTCACTTCAAGATTCAAGTTTTAACTTCTAGTTCTTTGGTGATGTCTTCTATTTATTTCTTTTCTTGTTCTTTAATTTTATCCATGCTAGGCTAGACTTTTTATGTATTATGTGAACGATGAACCTCGTATTGTGATCTTTTAATTTCTATTTTTTCAATTTGATATTTAAACATGTTTGATGGATGTTGAATGATTTATATACACTTTCTTGCCTCTACAATTATATGCGCAATAGTTGTATGAGTTTGAGTGGTTTATTTTATGCATTCGAAAGAAGGGAAATAAACTCAACAAGGTATAAATCATCGTTTAGTTCATAGAGGATAGAAATATACCAATATGCTTTACGTGAATCTCTAAGTGTTTACAAAATGTCATGCATTCTTGTATATTGCATTTGTCATAGAAATATAGTCAAATTGTATGCTAGAATATGTTCAATTCTACTCGAAAGAGATTGTTGGATAAATTAGAAACATTGATTCTTTCACCAATTCATCGTGTTATCAAATTATGAAATGGGGATTAAAAGTGAAATTGCTGGTAATTCGCGATCCTAATACGTTTTTTCATATATTCATCTCTTTAACTTTTGCATTCAACCATTACATTTGCATTTAGTTAGTGATTTTAGTTTAATTTGCATAATAGTTTTAGTTTAATCATAAAACTTGATAACTCATTCCAAATTTGAATAGATTCGTTTAAGGTCAAGATAATGGAAATCACGTTAAATCAATTCTATGGAAACGATACTCAAAATTCTTGAATTTCCACTTTATTATTTGTCAACGAACCGTGCACTTGCGGTGATCTAAATCCGAAACATATTTTCGTAAACAATGATGATGATGATGATGCTCCCCTTATAGTCAAAAGAAAGGTATTGGATTTTGCGCCTTGGTGTAAAGTTTATTCATTTGTAGAGATCCTTCGTAGGCTAATTTGTTGCTTGGACTTTGCAGAAAAGTGTTGTTTCTCCTTTGAAGGCCTAATCTTTCTCTGATCTTGCTCTTCGAACTTCTACTAAGGTTCGCCCTTCCAAGTCATTTGGAGAATGGACTTTAGCTTCCAATCAAACTGGAGAAACTCCACTTTCCCAAGATATTAACCCCCCGTGCGCTAAACCAACAGGTAGTGCAGAGTATAGGGTCTCCTCCTTTGTCTATATTGTTAAATTATGATTCATCGCAGCTTGATTTTTTACAGGAAGCCTTGTATATTTGCCTGTGGCGAGAGCGACAGCTAGTTCGGATAAATGGAAATCTCCTCAGGTGGTGAGAACACCTGATGATGTGCTTCAGGCTACCCAAATTGTCAACGTAATATTCTTCGCTTCGTTTTTCGTCTTTAACTTGTGCACTGTAGTGGGATCGCTGACTGCTTGCCTTTTCTTTGTAGGAAGCTGACTCCATTTTACGCTCTATTCAAGACGTGCTTACCTCTTGGGAGCAAGCGAAAACAAGCATGACTTCTTGCTTCTCTTCAGCTAACCGTCCTGCTACCTCTTCAGAAGAAAACATGGAGGCTCTAAGGCAATCCCTACTCGAATATGTTGCCTTCATGGACATGGATGTCCATCGAGCAAGTGATTCTGGCCAAAAGGATAAGTTTAAGCAGTTGAGTGCCAAATTAGCTCGTGCGCTTGAGCTTCCTTCGCTCACTGTTTCGGCTGATTTAAGACTGGCATTGAAGATTACTCATTCAGAAATCAGCTTGTTGATGACCAGGAACACTGAATTGAAAGCTGAACAAGTTCAATATCTTCGTACTTCCAATGAAAAGGCATCTCTGTTTCAAAAGCTCGAAAAGACTAAGGTCTATTTGAACGAACTTTCTTCTGAGGTAATGGCTGGAGATTCCTTGATGACAACATTGACTATAGAGATGAAGGAATTTCAAGCTCGAATGGATGACTGCAGGGCCAGGTTGGCTGCAAAGAAATGCACTGCTGCTCAAGAAATTGAATGGCACAAGCCTTTGCTTGAGTGTTACACTAAATTAAAGGTTGATGATGATTATGTAATCACACTGTCCAATGCTTCCAACAAACATGGCGATGAGTGGGGAGAACTTAGAGAAAAGATGCGCTCTATATGGGGCAAGTTGTAATTAGGACATTAATTATTGACATTCTTTTGTAGGACGTTTTCGTCCTATACTTTGTCCTTGTAATTTAATCGGCTGAAACTTGTAATGGCAGCCATTCTTATTAATGAATCGATCTTCTCTTCACCTGTGTGACAATTTTTCGTATAATACTCTGAGATGGCATAATTGACGTATTCCGTCATCGTCAATATGTTTTAATGACTAACCTCGTATTTCGTCCTTGTGCATTTCTTTTAGCGCACTTTTATATAGAGTAAGACTCTTGACTTTCTGGCATCTCTTCGGAATTTGTTTTCCTTCAAGTTTAGTTACTGCACATTTGGCTCTTCGCATTCAGACCTCTATAACACTATGTATTTGTTACGTGTTCACCCTCATTTTCCAGTGAATTGCTCTCCTGCTATTCCCCACAATATCAAAATGATGGGTCTTTTGTATCTAGGAGATTAGCTGCTTTCCTTCGTAATAACCCTCTCTTTTTCTGAGTTTGCTATCTGTTGTTAATACACCCTTTAGTGTGGGAGGTATAAGAAATGTTCTTGGGTCAATGAATGTCTTCTCAGCGCTTTTTCCATTCATGATTTCCAGTGGGAGATCCTGATGCGAAAATATTGGTCTGTTGATGATGTTTTTTGGCCCCAATAGCTTGCTGCGAGTGCTTCTCAGCCTCTCGGTCTGTCATCTGCAGCAATGCATTTAGGAAGGCGATGAAGGCCGGTTTCTCTCTTTTTGTTGAAGTTGACAGAAAAAACGATTATGACCTGCTTTTAGTTGTGGCTAATCGTACTTTGACAATTTTATCTCTCTGAATTTGTAAGAGACGTTATAGAGAAACGTCTAGGAGTGCGAGGAAGGCCAATCCACCTTTTCCTGTTGTAGTTGATAACAGAAGAATAATAGCATACTTTGAACTACGGTTTATGTAATATTTTTGCTTATTTTTTTCTCTTTTGATTTGCAAGAAACATTTGATAATAAGATATCTTATTCGAATGTATTTCGCTCTTGTTAAATCGAACGTAATCATTCGCATTATTTTTATAGTGCGTGCCTATATTTGTTCATCTTCCCATATGGAAGGAATGTTCTTTTTAAGATACTTACCATTAACAAATCTAACATGCTTAGTACCATCTAAATCCTCCAAATGGTAAGCTCCATTAGACAATACCCTTGTCACTCTATATGGTCTTTCCCAATTGGACGATCACTTACCATACTTTAGATCTTTACTATCCAATGGGAGTATAGTCTTCCAGACTTAATCTCTCAGGTTAAAAGACTTGGCTACTACTTTTTGGTTGTAGAACTTAGCCATTTTTCATTTTTGGACCTGCAATCTATCTAGGACGTCCAACTTTAACTTGTCCAACTCTAGTAAATTTTGGACTAAAGTTTCTGTATACTCGCGATCACCTAAATCATTCTGCCAACCTACTCTGATTGACTACACATTAATTTCCATAGGCAGCATTGCTTCTTGCCCATAAGTAAGCTGAAAAGGGGTTACTTTAGTCCTTGACCGTGGCGACATCCTATAAGCCTACAAAGCTTTATTCAAACATCCATGCCAATTTTTGGTATTTTCATTTATCATCTTTCTTATGATACTTTTTAGAATTTTATTAGAAGATTCTGCCTGCCCATTAGACTGAGCGTAATAAGGTGTGGAGTTTACTAACTTAACGCCGAACTCGCCCAAGAACCCCTTCACTTGATCTCCATTTAAGGAAGTCCCGTGGTCCATCATTAGAGTTTGGGGTATCCCAAATCTATAAATGATGTGATCACGAATGAAATCTATAACATTCTTTTGCGAGATCTCCTTTAAGGGTATTGCTTCCACCCATTTAGTGAGAAAATCCGTTGCAACTATCATAAACGTATGTTGCTTAGACGATGTAGGATAAATCTTCCTTATCAAGTCTATCACCCAACCTCTGAACGACCAAGGCTTAGGATGGGTGCCATTTCTCTTGCTGGCGCTCTTTGTATTGGGCTATATTTTTGGCATGTTAAACAACTCATTGCATACTGAACACATGATTCTCCCATTTAGGCCAAAAATATCCACTCCTAATGATCACCATCTCATTTTTTGTCTAGCCTGATGGGCTCCACATATTCCTTCATGCACTTTAGTCATAATTACCTTAGCCTCTTGCAGACTTACATATTTTAAAAGTACATCATCGTCTAGGCGTTTCTTGAGTAACTCCCCGTTTATTATCGTGTAATTCAACGAGCGTAATTTCATTTTCCTAATCTTCTCGTTGCTGGGTTCTTTTAAACATCTTATTATTTCTTGTCTCCAATCTATTGCATTCCCATCTTCTATGCAATAAACATTGATCCTTTTCGCCATTCGTTGTGCTGCGGGCAAGATTACCCCATACTCACAAGTAGATTCTCCCTTTAACACCTTTAAGTAACCCGAAGCCATTTGGGCTAACTCATTCGCCAACTCATTATACATTTTGCCAACATATTGAAGCTCTAATTGATCGAATTCCTCCAACAACTTTTGGGGAATTTCGTACTGATTTACGATGGATTCACTTTGGCATTTAAAATTATCAATCAATTGGTAAATTACCAATTGGCAATCACCTCTCATCTTATGGTAGTCAGTTACCTCGCCATACTGTAATGTGAATCGCCCTACATGTTCTAAAGTAGAAACTTCTCCCATACCAGTAAATAACGAGAATTCTGGCACTTTATACCCTCTAGGCCACGGATATGCTTGGTCTATCTAATCAAGATATGGCTTGGTCTAAGTCGGCCTGGTAAAAGGTCGCATCCTAAAAGCCATTTGATCTTGTACTATTTCTGCAATTTGATTCATCAACATAATGTTGGGGTCATATGGGACTCCTATAGGCTGATTCATTGGTGGGATTGCCTGAGGTCTGATATTTGGTAATTGGTTTGTGGCAGGAATACCGTTACCTAAACCATTGTTAGCGTTAATTTGGGCATTCCCACCATCATTAGCCCACATAGCGTTATATCCATTGATTTGGAAATTATCTTTTACATTTGGGTTACCCCCCAAATTTGGTGTTCCATTGTCGGCATTTAAATTAGCCATTCCACTACCTCCCTGGTTTGAAGTAGAGGGTCCAAAGGGTGGTTCTGCTACTTGATTTGGACTTAGGTTTAGGGATTTATACCCTACAACTGTCCTAGACTAAAAGTGACTCCATATGTTCGGTATAATTGGTTGACACATTTGGCCTACTAATTTATTCATGACTTCATTCAAATTGTTTAACTGTTTGGCAATGTTATCATAATGTGCACTTCCACTTTGGATAAACCTTTCAATGTTATGAACATTTCGTAAGTTTACCTGCTCAACGACGTCTTGGATGAGTTCATTTAACAATGCGTGCATGGTCCGAGGACACAATTCCTTCATTGGTTCGTAACGACTTTGACTTTGTCCATCTGTTCCTGGAGAGTTCTGCTGCTCCTCATATCGCTCAATTACAGACTGGACCAGTCCTGGCTTGCTAGCTCTTTATCAGAGTTTCTATGAGGCATATTACTTTCACTTTTGTATCTTCAACACCAAATGTCCCACTGGGCGTGTCAAATTGTTTCACGTGAAAAGTCGAGATCGCTAACAATTAGAGAAAAACTCAAACGATTGTGTGAGGAACAGACCTCTTGAGACAAAGTCCCAAAAATGAGTATTTTACTGAAGATTCACAATGGATGAGAAAACAAAATGCCTCCAAGAGGCGCAAACACACAGAACGATTGAAGGTTAAATGCGATGAAAATAAAGATAATGAAAATTACATTGTCTCTGTTCGAGAGTTTTTGATTTCGGGGGACCTTTCTTCTATGCTTTCTTTTTTCTTTTATACTTCTTGGACAGCTGTTGTAGAACCGTCTGAAACTACTGGTCGTCCTGTAACTATCCACGTTCTTCATCATGGCTAACTTATCATGGAACTTCTATTTCTAACTTTCGTCATTACCTCCACTATCAGACTGCTAATAACTGGTGCTTCCTCGGTCGTGGGGCATGATGAGATTGTCCTTTAACTGCTTTGGTAATCGTTGCTTGAAATAGCACTATGTCCGAATTCTGGGCGTTCCGTAAGCTTGGCCAATAATAACGCTGTCACCCTGAGTATTTAAATAATACTCACCCAGAGCTAGGGCGTCCTATAGACTTGGACGATGATGGTCCTTCATTGTACAACTCTGTCTTGGGCATTTTTCCATAGTTTTCTTAGGTCTATCTTTCAAATCTCCTATTTGGGGCTTCACCTTTTGGACTATTTAAGTGGGCCACATTTTTATGCTTCAACAGTACATGTAACAGAAGAATAAGGGATACAACAAAAGAATAAGTGACAAAGTTAAAAACGGTAGCACACGTGTCATTCCCAGATTGGAAAGTTTAAAAATAAACATAAAAATTACCTAAACAGGTGCTGACACTTGCACTTGTTTTTTTCCTTCCTGTCCCCAACCCTATTTCTCATGATACAATTCAACTTGCCATGCCAGCAAGCTCGAAGTTATAGTAGCTGTCATTTCAAGTTGCTCAAAAAATTGAAGTTCATCAGAATCAAGAACATATAACACGGGCACCACTGTTTTGCAATGTCTATATTAAACATCGACTGCCCTTACCAAGCTACATCGAAACTGAGTTAGACTAATAGAGCCTGTTTGAGGTTTTTTTGGGTATTCTTATGAGCGTTTTTATAAAGTACTAATTTTAAGTATTAATAAGCGGATCGAATTTGAAAGATTTTAGTAAAGATTTTTAAAAATTGTCCAACTCATATTTTGAAGTTTATTATTCACTAGTTTTGAAATTTTTTTAAAATAATAAAATTATGTAGGATTATTAACACAAAAAGTCCATATGCATGGAGTTCATTGTGAAAAAAGTCTAAACGTTGCATTTTCACCCATATTTTAACCTTTCATTTTAAAAATTATCATTTTAATTCATTTCCATCCAATTTCTCAATAAAATTTGTGAAAAATAATCAATATAATCTCATCTTTAAATAAAATAAAAAGGAAAAAAAAAATAAAGAACCAATTGTAACTATACACCCAATTTTAAAAAAAAATACAAACAAGCCCGACATAAATTATTAAAAATAAAAATACTATTTTCTTTCTCCACCTTCATCCTCTTCCTCCTCTACCATCGCCTTCTAATAAAATTAAACAATCCATTTCCTGAACCAAAAGAAAAGCCCAACAAAAGTAAGGAATGGAAAGATTAGATTCCTTATAAAATTAAACAATCTATTTCCTGAACGAAAAATCTGCTTGTGTGTGCGCCAATAATGCCTATTCTTCTATGATGCTTTATCGGCAACTGCGACACCTCAGTCCTTATCTCATCCATTCCTTTCAACAAGGCTAAGTGAGATGCTAACATCAATCTCACCTTCCCCATAGACGACTTAGATGTGGTAAGAAGACTAACTCATAGCTTATCGTTTTCATCATTAAGTAAAGTCGAATTGAAGTGCTCAATCGAGGTGAAGTTAATCCTTGACAGGTGGTCCATACCATGACCGCCATAGAACTACCTTGCCCCAACATCATCTATTGTACCGATATCTAAGAATGTCAGTATGACTCGTCAGCTCGAGAGGCTCGTGGCTTGGCCAGGGAAAAGCTCAAACCGGGCCGACTCAGGCTCGGTGGGACTGAGCCAAGGCTTGGGCAGAGCTCGAGCTAGTGATAAGTGTTGGTTTTTGCACTTATTCGTACCATTAACTTTAGGTATTTGTGAATTTTCATTAATAATTTATTACTTAATTTAGTTATTTTATTGTGTATGTGAAAATCGAGTTTGACTGATGATTAGAAGGAATTTACGTGAGAAACTAGCAAAAAGAACCAAAGATACAAAAATCTCGAAGTTTGGGGACCAAGATTATCACTTTTTAAAAGTTGGAGGACTTAGCGTGCAATATCTTGTAAATTTGCTACAAAATGAACATTAAATTCAGTTTTTGACAGAAAGTGCCTAGGCGCCACTATAGCAGCGCCTAGACGCCACTTTAAAAGGCTAGGGGACCAATTTTTTTTTTTTCATCTTTTCAAATGTTGGGGGCTTGAGCTGCAATTTAGGCATTAGGTTTTAAATTTAAAACCGCAGCCCTGTTTTTAAGAGGAAGGCTACATTCGTTTTTCAATTTTTTTTTGGCTTTGGATATTTTCTCTTCTTTTTTTTACTTTCTCCTTTTCCCTTTGATTTTCTTAGGTATTTTGGAGGCAAGATTGGAGCATGGTAATGGTGAAACAGTTTGGAAAAGAATACTCATTGATATTGAAGAACTCTCAACCATTTCTCTCTTTATCAATAAGCTTTTCTTTTCTTTAATCTATTTTTCATTAATGTGTTGTAAGACTTTGTTTGTTATTTTTGTGCATTTCATGCATAACTAAACATATTTCTGATTGGGGATTATTTCAAACTTGCGTTATGATTTTCAATTATTTTGTGCTTTATAGTTCTCTTGATTGATGTGTTTAATCCATTGTTTTAAATATTGATTTTGTTCTTATTGATTGTTTAGGTGTACAACTAAATGATTGAGTTGTTTCAATGAATGCTATTTTGGGATATATATATATATATATATATATATATATATATATATATATATATATATATATATATATATATATATATATATAGTACATAATAGTTATTTATTCTAAAACCTTGTAGCAATTACATTTCAATATATTATGAGGAATTTTCAATTGATTGCATGTGGATTAACACTTAGTGAGTAAATAGATCTTGTGAGTTCACCTCTAATTTTCAATCAATTGATTGCAATATTTTCTTTTTGTTGCTCTTTTCTTTATTTTTGTTATTTTATTTGTCGTATAGGTTGTGAATGAGCAAAATCCTACAACACACTACAACCTAAGATCAAGAAAAGAAGCCGACATATCGGAAAGTGGAGAAGACATTTTTCTCACTAAACTTCTAAGGCAATTGATCATTTAATCCTCAAGTGAGTCCGAACACATAGAGTCCGAAATGGCGGATGCAAATCAAACATTAAAGGAACTTGCAGATCCAACTTTTGTTCAGCAATCTTTGCATTCAATATCCTCAATTAGAGGTGGGACTTGAAATAAAGTCCAGAATGATTCATTTACTCCCTACATTTCATGGATTTGCTAGAGAAGATCCCAATAAACATTTAAAGGAGTTTCATGTGGTTTGCTCAAGCATGAAACCGACGAGTATATCAGAAAAGCAAGTGATATTGTGGGCATTTTCTTTCTCTCTTACAGATACTGCTAAAGAGTGGCTTTATTATTTTCCTTTCGGTCTTATTACCAAATGGAATGAAATGTAAAAACTCTTTTTGGAGAGGTATTTCCTAGCTTCAAAGGCTACAAACATCAGAAAAGAAATTTGTAGCATTCGACAATTTCAAGGGAAAGTCTCTATGAATATTGGGAGAGGTTCAAAAGACTTTGTGCTAGTTGCCCAGACCACCAAATCAGTGAGCAATTACTTCTATAATACTTCTATGAAGGATTACTCACGATGGAGAAAAGTATGATTGATGCAGCTAGTGGAGGAGCTTTAATGGATAAAATGCCAGCGGTTGCTAAGAACTTGATAGCCGGCATGGCCGCCAACTCACAAGAATTTGGTAGTAGAGAAGAGGCACCAGTTAAACAAGTGAGATATGAGTAACCTCTCAAATTGAGTGACAATTGGCCGGTCTTACATCTCTTGTACAACAAATGGCACTTGGGACAACTCAACAAGCAAAAGTGTGCGGGATTTGTCTAATTGTGGGACATCCTACTGATGTATGACCGACACTACAAGAAGGAGCCTCAGAGCAAGCGAATGTCAATGGAGGATTTCCAATGCAATAGAGACATAGATATGATCCATATTCTGGCACATATAATCCTAGATTGAGAGATCGTCATAATCTCAGTTATGGAGAAAATCATTTCATAGCTCCACAATCAGAGTTTAATCATCCCAAGGGTTTCAATCAACAAAGGCAACCACAATACTCTCAAACTCGTCAACAAACTCCATCTCAAAGTTTAGATATGTTTTTTGAAGATATGATTAAGTCCTTAGCTTTTAGTACAATGCAATTTCAACAAGAGACAAAAACCTTAATTAAGAATTTGGAGAAACAAATGAGTCAATTGGCCAACACAGTGGATTGGAGGCTCAATGATTGGGATAACTTCCTTCTCAAACAATCAACCCGAGATAAAATGCTAGTGCCGTGACACTAAGAAGTGAAAAGCTTTTAGAAGAAGCACCAAGGAAGATGAAAGATCATGTTGAAGAGTCAACACAAGAGAATAACTTAGCATGTGAGAAAGATGAAACTACGATTCCAACCTCGGGATCTAAGGTAAATTCTAAAAGTTCTATTCCAACTAATGTTCACTCCCTTCTATTTCCTGTTAGGTTCGCAAAGTTCAAAAGAGATGAACACGAGAAGAAAATATTGGAGACATTTTGCAAAGTTCAAGTAAACATAACACTTTTGGATGACATTCATCAAGTGCCCTGTTATGCAAAGTTCCTTAAGGAATTGTGCACTAACAAACGTAAATTAAATGGTAATGAAATGGTAAGCATAGGGAAAAATGTATCAACGGTTTTGCTAAGGAAACTTCTACCAAAATGTAAGGATCCGAGAATGTTTACCATCCCTTACATTATTGGTAACACTAGGTTTGAAAAGACAATGCTAGATTTAGGAGCATCTATTAATGTCACGCCATATTTTATTTATGGTTCTTTAAATTTAGGATCACTTAAAGAAACCGGTGTTATTATTCAACTTACTGATAGATCTAATGCATTTCCAAAGGGTGTATTGGAAGATGTGTTGGTACAGGTAAATCAATTGATTTTTTCAGCAGATATCTATGTTCTTGACATGCAAGATGAATCAACATCTTTGTTGCCACCATTGCTCTTGGAAAGACCATTTATGAGAATCGTGTGTACAAAGATAGATGTATATGATGGTACTTTGACAATGGAGTTTGATGGTGAGATTGTTCGCTTCAATATTTTTGAAGCAATGAGGTATCCTAGCGATGTTCACTCTTGTTTTTCAATTGATATAGTAGATTCATTAGTACAAAAAATATTCGAATTATCAAATAAAGATGCATTGGATACTACTTTAATCAAAAGCATTGATATTAACAATCTCACCGAGTTGAGCAAGAATATACAATTGTGTGAGGATATTGTATAAACTGTGGTATCACTTGAGTCACTACCAAGTATTCTACCAAGGTATAATCTCTCTTATATTACTCTTCCGATATCTAAAGAGAAACTTTTACCTTCTGTGATACAGGCCCCCACTTTAGAACTCAAACCTCTTCCCAAGCACTTGAAGTATGTATACTTCGGAGAAGGGAAACACTGCATGTGATCATTGCAAAGAACCTCTCAACACTTCGAAAAGATAAGATAATCTGTGTGCTCAAGGAGTACAAAATAGCTATTGGTTGGACAATAGCCGATATCAAGGAGATAGGCTCTTCCATGTGCATGCATCGAATATTGCTCAAAGATGGAGCAGTTGTTTGAATCATCCATTAATAGAGGTTGTGAAGAAAGAAATTTTGAAATTGTTAGACGTTGGTGTTATCTTTCCCATCTCAGATAGCAAATGGGTAAGCCCAATCCAAGTCGTTCAAAAAAAGTTTGGAATCATAGTGGTGACAAATAAAGAGAATGGGCTTGTACCAACTCGGGTCCAAATGGGTTGGTGGGTTTGTATTGATTATAGAAAACGTAATTGTGCAACCCGAAAAGATCACTTTCCTTTACCCTTCATTGATCAAATGTTGGAAGATTAACATATCATTCTCATTATTGTTTTCTTGATGGTTATTCAGGATAGAACCAAGAAAAGCCAACATTCACTTGCCCATTTGGTACATTTGCTTACCGTCACATGTCCTTCGGTCTTTGCAATGCTCTCGCTACCTTTCAAAGATACATGATAAGTATATTCTCTAATTATATTGAAAGCATCATAGAGGTCTTCATGGATGAATTTAGTGTTTATGGTAATACCTTTGATAGTTGCTTCAAAAATCTCACATTTGTGCTTAAGAGATGTATGGATGCTAACCTAGTACTTAATTGAGAAAAGTGTCATTTTATGGTGATCAAGGCATAGTGTTAGGCCATGTCATTGCATCCAAGGGGATAGAAGTTGGTAAATCTAAAATTGATTTAATTCGTTCTTTACTTCCTCCAACAAGTGCAAGGGAGATTTGTTCTTGTCTTGGACATGCAGAATTTTATCGAAGTTTTATCAAGGATTTTTGAAAGAGTGCAAAACCATTATGTAGGCTGTTGCAAAAAGATGTGCCATTTCATTTCGATGAATATTATAGAAAGGCATTTGAAAGTTTGAAGGAACTCTTGACATCGACACCCATCATTTAACCACCAAATTGGAATAGGCCATTCGAGTTGATGTTGATGCAAGTGACTTTGCATTGGGAGTCGTTTTAGGACAATGAGTTGGAAAGACACCGTATGTTATTTATTATGCATCAAGAACTTTGAATGATGCCCAACTTAATTACTCTACTACTGAGAAAGAGCTTTTAGCAGTTATTTTTGCCTTAGTGAGATTAAAAATAAAAATGGGAGTGAAAATTCTGTGGCTGACCACCTCAACCATCTTATCTATGAGAGAGAAACTCTTCCATTGCAAGAGAGCTTCCCCAATGAACAATTGTTTCATGTCACGGATACATCTCCTTGGTTTGCGGATATAGTGAATTATTTAGTCGCTAAGAGAATTCCAAGTGACTTGACCACTGCTCAAAGGAAAAAACTCAAGACAGTGGCCAAGTATTTTGTGTGAGATGAGCCGTACTTGTGGAAACATTGTCTGGATCAATTGAGAAGAAGGTGCGTGTCTGAAAATGAATTTCATTCAATACTAACCTTTTGTCATTCCTATGCATGTGGTGGACATTTTGGAGCAAATAGGATGGATCTCAAGGTGATTGAGAATGAATTCTATTGGCCCGCTCTATTTAAAGATGCATTCCTCTTTTGCAAATCTTGTGATAAATTTCAAAGAATTGGTACGTTGGGAGGCCAAAATCAAATGCTACAAACGCCTATACTTTTTGTTGAAATATTTTATATTTGGGCATTTCATGGGACCTTTCCCTTCATCTTATGGTAATCTTTACATCATTCTTGTCGTTGATTATGTGTTAAAATGGGTGGAAGCAAGGGCCACTCGAACTAATGATTCTAAAGTGGTTGTAGATTTTGTTAAGTCTAACATTTTTGCAAGGTTTGGAATACTAAGAGCTATTATTAGTGATGGGGTACTTCATTTTTGTAATCTCTCTTTTTGGGCTCTATTGAAGAGATACAACATCACCTCTAAAGTGTCTACACCTTACCATCTGCAAACTAGTGGTCAAGTCAAAGTGTCAAATCGAGAGGTCAAACCCATCCTCGAAAAAATTGTGAATCCCAATAGAAAAGATTGGAGTCTCCGCCTCAACGATGCACTTTGGGCTTATAGAATAGCATACAAAACACCGATTGGCATGTACCCTTATTGGTTAGTTTATGGCAAGCCTTGTCACCTCTCGGTTGAACTTCAACACAATGCATTTTGGGCAGTCAAGCAATGCAACATGGGTCTAGGTGTGACGGGTGATCAAAGAAAGTTTCAACTCAATGAACTTGAGGAAATTCGAAATGATGCCTATGAAAGTTCAAGAATGTACAAAGAAAAGACAAAGGCGTACTATGATAAAATGGTTTTAAGAAAAGCTTTGGTTGTTGGATAAAAAGTTCTTCTTTTCCACTCATGCCTAAAGTTATTTCTAGGTAAATTGCGTTCTCGATGGATTGGCCCTTTTGTTGTTACTGATATTTTTCCTCATGGTGCAATAGAAATCAAAAGCCTACAGACTGAGAAAGAGTTTAAAGTGAATGGGCATAGATTAAAGCCATATTTTGAACCCTTTGTACCTCATAACATGGAGGAAATGCAATTGGAAGATAATATTGAAGAAGCATGAGAGAGGACAAAGTCTAGCTATAGACTATAAAGAAGCGTTGAATGGGAGACAACTCATTGTTCTTTATCTACTTATTTCTTTAAAACTTCTTTTTGTTTTTGAGTGTTTTTGTTGTCTCCATATGGCAGATTATCGAGCATCGTAACAAAGAATTGAACATCAATAGTGGCCAATGATTGCCAACTATCCTCACAGCCATCACCGTCAAAACTATCTTAGAGGAGTACTTGAACCTCTTGCTCTTTCTATTTCATGCTTTTACATTAAGGACAATGTGTAATTTAAGTTTAGGGGTGTGGCATGTGCTAAATTTGTGCTTGCTAAAAACTCAAATTTCGGATTAAATATTTACTTTTGTGTTTGTTCGTGTAGTTTGATAGCTTTGCCAGTTGTGTTTTGGGTTGTTGCATTGCATTGATTTATGAATTGTGAATATGAATGCTAAGTGTTGTTTATTTTCATCCACTTATTCCATGATTGACTCTTTATTGAGCACTAGGTCATGCGATTCATTACATGCATTCGTTGGCTGTACTTGTAGGCTGCTAAGGGAACTTAAATAACCATGTTGTTAACAATTCTTCAATCATTCTACTAATGAAAGGATAAATTTGGGGGTGGTTGAACCGGTGAAGGAAAAAATTTAGAACTGTATTAATTCCCTACTTAGTGATTGATTTTATGGAGTGTTCTTAGCCTTTAAATGAAAGTTGGATGTTGTTTTCCATCTAATTTGTGCTTTAAAAAACATTTATAGGAAAAATTTGCTTACCTTAAGGAGTGTGAGTCAGCATTAAGTAATCTGATCCTATGCATCACCAATGTGTTGGAGACTATCTACTAATGAAGAAGGCTCTCCTTAGGGACCAGAGCGAGAACTACCTGCATCGGAAAATGAAGAAAAGAAAAAGGGATGCTATGAGCATCTGGGGTTGATAATGTTGAAAGATTGATCGATTATGAGTAATTTGCCTAATGAAAGTTTGTGGTCTAAGCTCTCAAAATTGTTTGTGAATAAATACATGACTAGATAGTCAATTTTATCAGTTCTAGCCAACCAAATTTGAGAGGAAAAGATTGAGTGATTTGAGGACAACCTTAAATTTTTGACACCTTGGGCTAGAGTGAAAATATCAAGTTTGGGGGAGAGTGAATCCCACAAGTGAGAAAGGGAAATTTGACCATTGAGGGCCGGAAAAATCATCAACTCGTGTATTGCGATGAATTGGAATGACTACACACACACATGAGTCAAACATGGTGTAAGTTAAAAAGTGTTTGTTGTAGCAATTTTTAAACATTTCATAAGTTATTAGCATAATGTAAGAACTGAAGCAAAGTGACAAACTATCTAACTTTTGAAGTGTTTGTTATTATAGTATTATCGTTTGGTTTTAATTTGTGTGTTTGAATGCTTGTTTGTATAGCTTTGTTCGAAGACAAACAAAGATTTAAGTTTGAGGGTGTGATGAGTGCAAATTTTTGCACTTATTCGTACCATTAAATTTATATATTTGTGGGTTTTCATTAGTAATTTATTACTTAATTTAGTTATTTTATTGTGTAGGTGAAAACCCGAGTTTGAATGATGGTTATATGGAATTTACACGAGAAATGAGCAAAAAGAACCAAAGACGCAAAAATTCCTAAGTTCGGGGACCAAGATTATCACTTTTTGAAAGTTGGAGGACTTGACGTGCAATATCTTGGAAATTTGGCTACAAAATGAACATCAAATTCAGTCTTTGACAAAACGTTGGCGCCTAGGCGCCCCTTTGAAAGGCTAGGGGACCATTTTTTTATCTTTTTAAATGTTGGGAGCTTGGGCTGCAATTTAGGCATAAGGTTTTAAATTTAAAAATGCAGCGCTATTTTTAAGAGGAAGGCTGCGTTACTTTTTCAATTTTTTTGACTTTGGATATTTTCTCTTCTTTCTTTTTCTTTCTCTTTTTCCCTTTGATTTTCTTTGGTATTTTGGGGGCAAGATTGGAGCATGGTGATGGTGAAATAGTTTGAAAAAGAATACCCATTGATATTGAAGAACTCTCAACAATCTCTCTCTTTATCAATAAGTTTTTCTTTTCTTCAATCTATTTTCCATTAATGTGTTGTAAGAATTTGTTTGTTATTTTTAAGTATTTCATGGATAAGTAAATATATTTGTGATTGGGGGTGATTTCAAACTCGAGTTATGATTTTCAATTAATTTGTGCTTTATAGTTCTCTTGATTGATTGTTTAATCCATTGTTTTAAATGTTGATTTTGTTCTTCTTGATTGTTTAGGTGTACAACTAAATGATTGAGTTGTTTTAATGAATGTTAGTTAGGGATATATATATATATATATATATATATATATATATATATATATATATATAAAATATGTAATAGCTATTTATTCTAAAACCTTGTAGCAATTACATTTCAATAGATTATGAGGAATTTTCAATTGATTGTATGCGGATTAACACTTAAGTGAGTAAACCGAGCTTGTGAGTTTACCCTTAATTCAATTCATCTCTTTTGTTGTAATACTTTTATTAAATGAAATCTAGAGAGCTTGTTCTAGGTTGTTTAAAGAATATGGTTGAGTAAAGAGCTTGTTTTATTCAACTAACATTTAAGAAGAGATTGAGATAATTGAACTTGTAATTATTCTCGAATTGTTGTTAATCTAGAGAACGAAAATCCATTTTTGTAATTGATAGGAAAATCATTCTCGTGGTAACGAAATACCCCGTAATCATATTTTCACATATTTAATCTCTACTTTGTTTATTTCAAAATTCAAACATTTTCCATTTTGAATTTATTGCTTTCCTTAGTTCAACGAACCAAACCCATCATTTAATCAATTTCGTATATAACTGTTAATTTCACTTTCTAGTGTGCAATTAATTAAATTAAACCAATCCTCTACGGGAAATGACCCTTAGTTGCCATATTACTATTTAAGACGACACGTTTAAGCTAAGTAAGGAAAATTAATTGGTACGTCATTTGGAACGTATCAGCTAGCCCGTGGCTCATCACCGGCCCATTTCACAGGCCGATTCGAGTCTTAAAAAAATACAGCTGTCTGCATTGTAGGCAACCTTTATATATATATTTATTTATTTATTTTAGAAGTATTTTTTATATGTTAATATTTAGTTATTATTTATAATACGCGTTCATTAATAAAAAGCTTTAGATTTATAATGAATTTAAAAACAAAATCGAGTCGGCTCGTCTCGAGCCTAAATTTCTTAGCCGAGCTTTTGCTTAGCTCGGTTAGGGCCAAAAAAAGCTCGAACCATTTTTACTGGACCTGAGCCCCGAGCTTCGAGTTTTGTCTCGATTGGCTTGTTGACACCCCTACCGATATCCTTGTAGAAAAGGATTGTGAATGGAAAGGGGACAAGTTATAGTAATTGTAATTAATTAAAGACTGTAATTTTTTTGGTAAGGTAATTTACTTCGTAACATAGAAGATTAGTTTCCTTTTTCTCTTTATCTCATGTATATAATAAATTGGTTGTAATTGATGTTGTGAATACATCGAAAAAGTGAGAATATTTCTCTCAAATTTGTACCTTTTTCATGGTATCAGAGCAGTTGTTCTAACCTAGCAAACTATGGCGGAATTCCCCGACAATAGCACTAGGTCGACAACGTCTGATGCCAAAATAAAGGTTAAACCCTCAATTGGTCACAATGCATTCAATCAATAAAATTCGTAATTGATGGAAAAGGGAAGCTTAGTTATGTTACCAGCAAAACAAAGAAGCCAGCCAACACTATCGTATTGCAACAGTGGAACTCTGAAAACTCCATAGTAACTGCATGGCTTGTGAACTCTATGAAGCCCTATATAGAGAAAACCTAACTATTCTTTCTAAAAACAAAAGATGTATGGGAAGCTGTGAAGGACACTTATTCAGATGTCAGAATCACATCACAGATTTTCGAATTGAAAACCCATTTATGGCAGACCAAATAGGGGATAAGAGACGTCCCAGAATACTTCATGGAGATGACATCTCTTTTACAAGATACCGACCTAAAAGTGAAGCAGACTGGAAGTACCCTGATGATATTACCTTATTTATAATAAAGTAGGAATACAATAGGGTCTATGAATTTTTAGTCAGCTTGAATCGCGAACTCAACGAGGTTAGAGGTCTAATTTTAGGATGGAGCCCACTGCTTTCCACTCACGAGGTGTTTGCGGAGGTACGTCGTGAAAAAGCTTGTCGCAAGGTGATGTTAAAGGAAGCCTCTGGAGAAGTATTGGCCTTGGCTAGGAAGAAGATAAGACCTCCAAATATAACAAGTTATGGGCTTGGGTGTGGTAAGCTGAATTGGCCAACACTTGGGCTAGAAATCGAACAAACCAATGGATCCTCAATTGGAACTAGAGTTTTAGGCTTTTCAAAATGAGCTATAAATGGGCCAACCTAAAAACAACAGGGCCATCCCTGGTGTGAGCATTATCATAGGCCGAGCCATAAAATAGACACATGGTAGGAAATTAATGGGAAGCCCAACGACTGGAAACCAAGGTAAAACACGAGGAGCCGGGTATCAAGTTGAAACTAAAAATAATCCAACCTCAAGCAGTGCATTTAATTCCGAACAACTGGAGCAACTCTATCAACTATTCTCAAGCTTTCAAACAACTAGTTAATCTTTCCCTAAAGGTCTCTCTAATTTAGTAGCCTACAAAGGTACCTTTCTTAGAGCCTTAAATACCTCACGATATAAAAATGCTTGGATTATTGACTCTGGTGCATTCGATCACATGATGGACTCGTACCACATATTGTTTTCATACTCAAACTGTCCTAGCAATATTCGAGTTAAAATTGTAGATGACCTACTTTCATTTGTTATAGAAAAATGGGATACTTGGATATCTAAGTCCCTAACACTAGAATATGTCCTTCATGTTCTAAATCTGTCTTGTCACTTGTTATCTGTTAGTCAATTAGCAAAAAATTCCAATTGCTATGCTGATTTTTGTTCATATTGTGTCTTTCAGAACCTTTCATTGGGAAATAAGATTGACAATGCTAAAGAATGCGAGGAACTGTACTACTTCGAGGAAGATGATGTGAGTACACTAGGTCAATTTTCAAGTTGTAATTCTACTTTTACCTCTAAGGATAGTGAAATTTCGTTATGGCACAATAGAATGGGTCATCCTATCTTACAATATTTAAAACATGTCCGTCCTTCAACTTTTATGAATAAAACACCTATTGAATCTCAATGTGAAAGTTGTGAATTTGCTAAGCATTAGCGTACATCTTTTCCAAAATCAATGTACAAACCATCTAAACCATTTGCTATGATTTATAGTGATCTATGGGAACTTTCCCACAATCCTAATCGTACCTAAACAAAGTAGTTTGCCACATTTATTGATGACCACACTTGAGTATGTTGGGTTTATCTACTAAAATAAAAAATCGATGTTCGATCAGTATTTATGAACTTCCATTTCATGATTCCGACACAATTTCAAACAAAACTTCAAATTCCTCGCACTGATAATGGCACGGAATATTTCAATGCTACTTTGCAAGACTACCTAAAAAACGGAATAGTCTACCAAAGTTCATGTATCAATACTCCCAACAAAATAGAGTTGCTGAATGAAAAAAACAGACAGATACTAGAAGTAGCTCGTCCCTTAGTGTTTATTACAAATATGCCAAAAACATTATGGTGTGATGTCATTCTAACATCTACTTATCTAATTAATCAACTGCCTAGTCGGACTCTCTCATTCAACTCACCCTTAAAAAAACTTCAAAAACACTTCCATACTTCCCGCATTAGTTCAAACTTGCCCTTAAAAGTGTTTGGCAGCACTACATTTGTATACATTCACTTCCAACATCGAAACAAACTTGAACCATGTGCTATAAAATTTATGTTTATTGGGTACTCACCTACTCAAAAAGGTTACAAATGCTATGACCCATCCGAGAAAAAGAGTCTTTGTTAGCCTTGATGTCACATTCTTTGGAAAAACACCTTACTTCCAAAAGCCTTCTCTCCAAGAGGAGAACTCGAGCAGAGATCGGTTCCCAAATGGGGAGTTCTTGGACTTTGACCTCTCCTCATGTGACCTCACGTTTACTAGAAGAAAACTTGAATTCAAGGGGAGATGGAGGAAAAACAAAGTGACAAGGAGATACAAGTTTACTCAAGAAGGCCTAAATCAAAGTATAAGAAAACACTAAACCTAAAGTACCAAGAGAGTCAGAACTAGTGATAGGAACTAATGAGAATCACTTTGAAGATCCAAATAGTGGTCTACCTATTGCTCTTAGAAAACAAACCTGGTCATGTAATCTACATCATATTTCAAAATGAATGTCTTATAATACTTTATGTATAGAAGTTCGTGTGTTTACCTCTAACCTTGATAAAACAAAAATTTCAAGAAATATTCAGGAAGCCTTGGAATCACCCAAATGGAGAGAGACCGTATTGGAGAAAATGAAAGCCTTGAAGAAAAATAAAACTTGGGGAAATGGTAAACCTGTCGAAAGGAAAGAAACCTACAGGATGCAAATAGGTCTTTAACGTGAAGTGCATGGCCGATGGGACAATAGAACACTACAAAGCTCGTTTGGTTGCCAAAGGATATGCTTAGATCTATGGTATCGACTACGTAGAAACATTCGCATCGGTGGTAAAACTAAATACAATTCAAGTTCTTTTTCATTAGCAGTGAACCTAGACTGACCACTTCAACAGTTGAACATTAAAAGCGCATTCCTCAATGGGAACTAGAAGAAAAATCTTCACGATGATACCACGAGGCTGAGAAAGTTAAATGAGGAAAATTGAGTATGTAAACTCAAGAAATCTATAAATGGGCTCAAATAGTCACCTAGAGCGTGGTTCGATAGATTTGCAAAGGTATTAAAAACTCAAGGATATCAGTAAGAGCAATCAGATTACACTATGTTCTACCATCAATCTATAGATAGAGCAAAAACTATCCTAATTGTATATGTGGATGATATTATCCTAACAGGGGACAACATAGTTGAGATGGAAAGATTAAATAAGTGCGTAGAAACTGAATTTGAAGTAAAAGACCTTGGACAAATGCTGTACATCTTGGGGATGGGGATTGCAAGATCAAAGAAAGCTATCAGTGTTTCTCAACTAAAATATATTCTTGACCTGTTAATTGAAACCGACATGTTGGGATGCAAACCAAGCTATACACTGATTGAGGCAAGAAAAGTGACAAAGGACACATGAAATCCCATGGTAATAGATAGATATCAAAGACTAGTTGGAAAGTTGATCTATATCTCATATACTAGCCCTGGCATTGTTTTCACCGTCAACATGATTGATCAGCATATGCACACTCTCCTAAAGAGGTTCACCTGGAAGCATTGTATAAAATTCTTAGATATCTAAAATGAACCTATGGAAAAGAATTGTTCTTCAGAAAAAATAAGAGGAAAGGAGTAGAAATATTTACAGATGCAAATTGTGCTGGATCAATGGAAGATAAAAAATCTACTACCGACTAGAAGTAGTACTAAGGCTAAATTTAAAGTTGTTGCATAAGGAATATGTGAAAGACTTTAGATAAAGAAAATCTTGGAGGAAATGAAAGTTGGAGTGGAATTTCCAACCAAACTCTGTTGTGATAATAAAGCAGCTACTAACATGTCTCTCAACCCAGTACAACATGATAGAACTAAACATGTAGAAGTAGACATACATTTATCAAAGAAAATGTGGACGATGGAATTATTTGTAGGACATATATTCCTACTAAAGAACAAATGGTAGATATGTTAACAAAAGGATTG
Source organism: Fraxinus excelsior (assembly GCA_019097785.1). Classification (NCBI taxonomy): domain Eukaryota; kingdom Viridiplantae; phylum Streptophyta; class Magnoliopsida; order Lamiales; family Oleaceae; genus Fraxinus; species Fraxinus excelsior. The sequence continues at coordinate 8,981,529 of CM032643.1, forward strand.
TCTAGACAAGCATTTGATGACTTCATTCACAAGTTGAACATGAACAAAATCTACAATTCAACTTGAGGGGAGCGTAGAAAAATGACTAAGAATGGAAATGGGACAAGTTATAGTTATTGTAATTAATTAGCGATTGTAAATTTTTTTTTTTTTTTTTTTTTTTTTTTATTTTTTGTCTTCGTCTTATGTATATAAATTAGTTGTAATCGATTATGCTAATATATCCAAAAAGTGAGAATATTTATCTCAATTGTGTATCTTTATCAATCCTCGTCATGGTGGCTTGGAACCTAGTTTTAAGGATGGGCAGACCTTATTAAGCCATAAAACTAGGTCAGAAAGATTCTTTAACATCACAGCTTCTTCAATCGACGACAGCCTGTCGAATCCCACAACGCCGAAGAATCAAATCATTTAAATTTTTAAATCCAATGGGGTTTTCGTTTAAGAAATGGTGGCAATCTCCGGCACACATAATCAGATTTCAAAATCTTTTTAAAAATCAAATCTTGTGCTAGGATTTTTCTTGGAACTATGGTGTAGGCGTTGAAATGAATATTTTGGTGCCAAAGAAGTTAGGAGGATAGAGGGTTTGTTAATGATAAAGCCATTAAAGGTTCTGCAATTCAATTTCAGATTTTCTTATCTTATTTTTTCCCAATATCTTGAAGATTACAGGGATTGGGGTAGGTTGGGAAAAATGTAAAATTTGTTAGTTGTATGATTTTGTGGGATAAATTTATGGGGAAGATGGAAATTCTATTAATTCTTTTTTTTTTTTTTTGTTGACGTAGGAATCCGCAGCCACTATCCTTGAGTGCGCATTGAGTAAATTTCGCTCCATGTGTAGTAGCCCGTAAACTACACAGGAGAAATAAACCGCACTAAACAAGTCCAGTGTGATGAGCTCGACCAAGTGTTGGCAAGGGATTCGAAAAATTTGTTTAATTCTTTACTATACATGGTGGTGGTATAGGAAGAAGGAGGAGAAAGAAAAGATGTTTTTTTTTCCTAAGTTTTTTAATAATTTATTTGAGATTTTTTTGTATTTTTTTTAAAAAATTGGGAGTATGGTCGCAATTAATTCTTTATTTTTCTTTTCTCATCTTTTTGTTTTATTAAAAGAAGAAGATATATTCGTCATTTCATACCTTTGAAAAAATTGTATGAAAATTGATGAAAAAGATAATTTTCACAATGAAATGTTGAAAAAAGGGTGGAAATGTAAAAAGTAAAATTAGAAAAATAATAATAAAAAAACTCTATATGTATACATTTCGTGCTAATAACCCCAATTATATGTCCCTTAGTGAAATTCTCAATTTATAATTTCTTGTATGAAATTTTTACTCATAAGTGAAATATTATTTATGGGTAATGTTTTTACATATAAGTTAATATTTAACTTTAAAAAATTAAATAAAGTTAAATATCACATAAAATTTTAAGTGAATTTTTATCTTATTAACAATATTTTTGTTTTATAATCATTTTTTTATATGAAAGTATTTTTTACTTATAAGTAATTTTCTAATCGTAATATTTTTCCTTATCTCATAAAGTAATATTGTAATTTTTTTTGCTTATAAATAATTTTTAAGTTAATAAATTTTTATTTACAAGTTAGTTTTGAAGAAAAATGTGGCTTGTAAAGGATTATTTTATAAATGGTAAAATTAGAATAGAATATGAGAAACGACCAAAACCCATCAATTTGATGGGTTTAGAGAACCGATCAAAATTACATCACTTTAGAGAACCGATCAAAATTACATCACTAATTTTACATGGTTTAAAACCACCCAAAATCGGTGTCTAGAAAAACTAGCAAGCGTTGATTTTTCTATTTTCTCGTAAAGGGTGACATCCAAAATCGGTAAAAAGAAAAAAAAAAAAATACAAACAGGCACTTAGGCTTCCTCTTAGAAACCAAACCATTTTATTCTAGCTAATGAGCCTCCAGCAGTTTCCACAGACTGTTCTGTAGATTGTCCAACGAAACGAATACCACCACTATGGAATGGGCGCAACAACTGGTTGTAGTTGTCCCTAGTAAATCAAATCAGTCAAATATTTTTACTGTGTCAGGAAAAAATGTATTTATTTTATTGCCTCTATTTGGTGGAAAGTAATATCAGATTTTAGCATATTTTAATAAACTAGGTATAAGCAACGTGCAATGCACGTTTGCTTAGTTTATATATAATTTTTTGGGTTCATTAAATAATTAATGATATAATGTTTATGTAATTGATAAATAATTACACATTGTGATATATTAATTTTAATTTGAATAGTGTTAAATTCTAAATTAAAATGTATAAGTTTGTGTTTCGTACTATTATATTATATTATATTATATTATATTATATTATATTTTGCACTTAATCATAAACTTTTTGTACATAATAAAATAATAGATAACATTATAATATAAAACTAAATAGATAAATATTTTTTCTTCATTGAGTTCAATGTATCTTACCAAATAAATTATTAGCATTTTTAAATTGTTAATCTTCACATCCATTTTGTTTTTTTAGTTTCATTTTTTCCCAATGACTAAAATATAATAGTACAAAGTCTTTTGCATTTCTCATTCATTTATTAATAATGTTCTAAAAGGCGTAATGCGTTGAGAGACGTCGATGTTGAGAATCAAGAATCACAAGTTTAGGCGTGTCAATGCGAAGAATAAGCGTCATAATACGTTTTGTATTTTTAATATTATTTTAATTATTTTTAAGACATTAAATATATTTTTATTTTAAAAAATAGTTTTTTTCTATATTATAAAAAAATATATTTTTTACTATATCAGAAAATCATTTAATATTTAAAAATAATACTTACTAAACATTTAATATAATACTATATTAGAAGAATTTTAATTCTTTTTATTAATTAAGGAACTAAACATGAGCATTAATCATAGGATTTATACGAAAAGTCCGCAGATTTGATAATTCCAATATTTGGAAATGGAGATGAAGAGTTTTGGTTCACAATCGAGAATGATTTCGACGTGAAGTCGGTGGGAATTCAACTGGGGTCGAACCGAGTGCAATAAATACATAAAAATAATTCAAAGTAAATATATCTTTACTAATTAGATTCATTATCCTAACACTAAAAATTAAAAATAAATATGTTAAAATAGTTTACTTTGTTAAATTAAAATATTTTAAACTTATAGAAAATAATATCTAACATTAATATATTAATAATCAAGTGCAATTTAAGTTAATTTTAAAAATTAAATAAATGAAATAATGAAAGTGAATATTACAATTTAATTAGTTGTAATTCAAAATCAAATTAGTCAATTAGACATACATTTGAAAATGATTTTGATGAGCATTTTAACATTTTTTTTTGTTGTCACTATCCCACATTGGAAGTTTATAAAACTATTCGAGTTAAAAGCATATATAAAATGCACAATCTCACGTTGGAAGTTTATGAAACATTTGGAGAGAAGTGTATCTATAAAATGAGCATGACATTCAATACTTCTCCATGGGCCTTAGAATTGTAAATTTTGAAACCCAATAATAGAAACAATAAAACTAACGGTGAAATAGATTTTCCGTTAAAACAACAAATTCCGTTAAATTTTCCGTTAAAACAAGAATTTCCGTTTCATAGGCACTTTATATATATAGAAGAAGTTAACGAAATCTGTACTTGAAAAGTTATGGATCCCATAAAATATATCGTTAAAATTAATTATTAACTTTGATAAAAAAAAATATTATAATTTCAATCAAACATTGGTTGGCAAATAAATTTAAACTTGTCTTTTATCATTCCACAAGTATGATGCACTGGGTATCAAAATTTTCAAAGATCATACATATCATATTGTTGTCTTTTGTGCAACAATAGTGATAAACAATATGGAGTCAAGAATGAAAAACAACACAATATTTATGTTGTCGTCAATAAGCCTACAACTACGGGAGCGAAGCAGCTATAATTTTATTATATATGAATAAGAGGGTCACATCATACACACAAAATAACCCTAACCCTTACAAGATTTTAGGAAAAATCCAAAAATACCATTGTATGTATTGTGAGAGCATTGCTCTCATACTCCCAATCTATTATTCTTAGCAAACAGACTATATCATCGACCTATTTATTCTAATATACATGTGTTCCATTCTATATGAGTAACATATTAGAGCAATTTCCACCTAGATGATTATCCATCCCTTAGAGAAAACAATGGAAAAACATAGCTGAGGGAAATACCATCTGAGACCAATAGGTTGCGATGCCTTCTCTCCATCACCTAGAGACGTTAATCAAGTTCAAGCAATGCTCTAGCTTATCCATGACTACATGTTTTATCAATGTATTTGCTATATTCTCAGAAGTGTGAACTTTCTCAAGCAATACTTCACAAAAAAAAAAAAAAAAAAACTAATTCCTAATCACATGGAACATCACATCTATAAGCTTGGTCCTTAATGTTACACTTAGTTCTTTACGAAATAAATGGCACTCCGATTGTTAAATTTGAACTGAACTCCACTTATTGAACGCCAAGCTCCTTGACCGTTCCTGTAAGCGACAAAACTTTCTTATCCTCAGCCATTGCCATATACTTTGCATCAGTCATAGACAGTGCAACCAAAGATGGAATTATAGACCTCCAACAATTAGTTCCCCTTACTAGAGTGAATACATAACCAATAATCGATCTCTTGTTCTCTGAATCTCCAATATAATCTGTAGCCATATATCCCACAACAAAGGATCATTTTGTTGTATACTAAATATGATGCCATAGTCTGTTGTACTCCTCAAGTATTTGAATATCCACTTGATTGCATCCTAATGTTGTCGTCTTGGACTTGCCAAAAACTTGATCACCATACTAACATGTGCTAAATTTGGTCTTGTATAACCATAGCATACTTCGACACCCCACTGCACTAGCATATGGAACCTTTGACATGTCTTCATTTTCAACATTCGTCCTTGGGCACTAAGTGTGAGACAATCTAAAATAATTCGTTAAAGGTGTAGTCACTGGTTTTACATTACCCATTCTAAACCTCTCTAACACCTTCTCAACAATACTACATTGAAATAACCATAATTTTCTAGAATCTCTGTGCCTACGAATCTACATCCCAAGAATCTTTTTGGCTACACCTAAATTCATCTCAAATTCTCTTTACAACAAAGTATTCAATTTGTTGAGCTCACACTCATCGCAGTAATCAACATATCATCGACATAGAGTAGTAGAAAAACAAAATAACCATCATCAAGGCTTTTTACATAAACACAACATTCATACTTACATCTTATGTAGCCAATCTGAATCATTAGGAGTCAATCACTTGTACCATTGCAGCAGAGACTACTTCAGCTAATAAAGTGATCTCCTCAATTTACATACCAAGTGCTTCTCTCCAGGCTGATTGAACCATTCTATCTGCTCCATGTAAATTTGATCTTCTAAATCGCCATGAAGAAAAAGTTGTACTTACTACTTCATGTAGTAAATAATTTATAGGAATGTAAAATGTTTTTTTTGTGCCAAAATGTACTCATTATGCTCATAGTTTGATTTAGGTGACAATTCTATGGATATGACATAATTTAGAAGAAATAGGTGAAAAAGGGACCAAAGTGAAAGGAACTGAAAGTTCAAGTACTAAAGTGTAAATATTCTAAACTTATTTCTAACATTGGGATGAAGATTCGAGAGCATTAGAGGTCAATTGGATGAAGAAATGAGTCAAAGGGATGAAATATAGCTAAGACATTATCACATATCAACTTTCATGCTGAAAAGTTTTACATCGGTTTTCAACCTCATATTGGGACCAATTTTGGACATGGAAAACGATCGAATTCAAAAATAGGTTCTGAAGAACAGTTGTATCCCTTTGCATTAGCTTTCCAACGCACCTTGAATCACCTCAATTGGATATCGGTAGAGAAAGTTATGGCCAAATTACGAAAATCTGTCCGGGAGGAAGTTTCGTAAAACCATGTGGTCGCATAGCTTTAATTCCATTCGGCCGCACAGACCACTTCCGAGAGTTTGAAGACTGAGTTCATTTGTTCCATGCGGCCGCATGGTTCATTTTCGGGACGCGAATTTTTGTTTCCGAATTTAAGTCAACTATCTATGAAAACAACTATAAATATATTTAAAACCCTAGAACACAACCAGAACGTACAGAACGCCTCCAAACTCCATTCTTCATTATTTCTCCCTTAAATTCATGAATTGTAACTAAACTTTTATACTTTTATACTTGGTCTCGGAACCACATATTGTGAAATCTAAATAGTTTTTCTTATTGTTTGATTTATATTTTGAGTATTGAATGTTCTTCTATATTTATTTCTATGATTTGTTGCGTTTAATTACTAGAGGACGTGCTAGTTCATTGATTGTAATAATCTACCGCTAAGTTAAATATCAAATTCGTAATTATTTGATCCCTTTAACTTGTGAAACACTAGGATTTGAAGATTTTCTACGATAGATGTTATTGAATCTTAAGAAGAATGTTTAAATAGATTGAATGCAACCACTGATGTTTGTGTTATCTAGTTCATTGATTTCGCTATTGTGTAAAACTGTTATTAAATTAAATCTTGAGCCTGATCTGGAGTTATTTAATAATTAGGGTTAATTAGAACATTGGTTTCTAACTAACTAAAAATAAGGAGAGATAGAAAAATAATTCAAACGGTGAATATTCAAAATATGAATTGAATTATCATTACATCTATGATCAATTGCGGATTTTCGACAGTGGATGTGGACTTAGACCAAGGTCAGTCTTTTGATTGTTTTCATTAATTTAATTTTCATTGTTATTAATTGCATTATTTACAATTGTTTGCATACAAAAACCCCTCAATCATTGTACGGAGCATAAAATATTGAAGTATACACTCTTTGTGGGATCGACCCTTACTTCCACTACTACATTAGTTTTAGAGGTTTAAAGACTATTTTTGGGTGCATGTGATAGCACACCAATAATCTTTTGCAACAAGACAATCATTGAACCGTTCAACTTGCCTATCAGCATGACATTTAATGCAATACACCAACTTGCAGCCTATTATGTTGACATTGGATAAAGGTGGTTTTGTCATATATTATCAAAGGAATAACTTACATTATATAGAAACCTATTGGAACTAAACTACTATATTTCAACAGTGATTTACAGGGGTTCAAATACATTATCATTATCACATGTGAAGTCCTAGAATCAATAGAGTTTGTCAGTATCTGTTGTTTCTAATCCATAGATCTTTGAGATATGGTTAAGATCATCTTCAACAAAGTGAATGGTAAATAGTAATTATGAATCTTCAAGATTTTTTTCTAAGATAAACTTTGAGGAAGACTTTGCGACCCTGGGCTTGGCCGTGTTGAGGACCAATGTTGTAGAAGGAAAGGTGGGCACCGATGGCGAGTAGCTAGAGTAAGCTGCTTTGGTGTCGTTGTGTTAGACCACAATACCATCTTTATCTTGATTTCGACACTTCTTTTATAAAGAAGAAGAAAAGGAATCCATTTGTGCATTTTTATGCGTGAATATGTGTGAGAAGTCAAAAAATCTAACATAGATTCTTCGAAGAAAAGGAAGCGGGAAATTGAGGAAAAGAAAAGTGATTTTAAAGATATACATTAAAAAAAAAAAGTAGTTATATTTACATTATTTGTTAATCACACCACAATTTAGCTCCTATTTGATCCCATTTTCTAAAAATTCATTTTTTTTAAAATTTATTTTCAATAACACATTCTCTCATAAAATAATTTCACAACAAAATTGAGTTCAAATAGAACTAACTGTGATGAACTTCCCATTTTTTTTTTTCACTTATTTTTGTACTTATCCCTCAAATTTTATTGCATATTCTTATCCTCAGTTTTCTATTAATTTGCATATCTTTTTACTAACGATAGTCTATCCACAAAAAATCATTTGAAAAGAATAAAAACACTTATTTGTCTCTCGTATTGTTAAATAAGCATAATAAATACTAAGTCAAAAAGCTTGACAAAATATTTGTCCCTCATTTCAATTGAAAGTTAAGAATATGAATGTGAAAAAATTAAGTAATTACAAAATTGATCAGAAATTGGGAACCCAATTGCTATTAATGGTATACATAAATAAAATTGTGGTGTAGATATAGTTAAAAAAATAAGAGTTAATTTCACTAAGGTGGTTATCGCAATGATTTTTTTGTAGTCACACCACATTTCTATTCTAGTAAGCGCTCTTAATCTTTACTTACGAATGCACTTATATCTATAATGTTATACTCAACATTCAGTTAATCACTACATTTTGTCTTGATGAAGATTTTGTTTGTTTGGAAGATTGTCACTCATCCATCATATTTTTAAGCAAAAGAGAAAAACAAAGGAATGAAATATCTGCCCCTTATTTCAAAGTGCTAACATAATATTTAGACAAAACTATCACCAGAGGCCAAATAAACTAATTAACTGGAAGATTGGAAAAAAAATGCTAAAGAAAATGCGAGGACATAAATACGATAATAAGCAAAAACAAGAAACTTGTAGTGAAATTAAAGAGCAATGCAACAAAAAACATTAATGTTTTGAGTTCTCCTAGGTTGATCACTAGATTTGTCACTAGGAGTTCTATTGACATTGAAACTATGATGATTAGTCCAACTTCAATTCTAAATAACAAACCATTTTCTGCTTTCAAACACCTCTTTTGTTCTAATTCAAGCTCTCTAATAACTCCCAAATCAGACAATAGAATCCATCTGGAGAAATTGGACACAAGAGCAGTTGGTCTTGGCCTTGTTGATGCTCTGATTAATAAGGAATGTTCTAACTCAAGACTATCGAACCCTGAAACTCGAAAGGTTCTTTTTGGTTCACAATTTAAAATTCAAGTTCCTCCTTGTTGAATTAATAAACTAGATTCATTTTTGGACTAATCCATAAATACCTAGATTAGTGCTAAAATGCTTTAATGCATGAATTAAAGAGAGTACATGTATGTCCTTGGTGTTATTCATATTCATAGGTAGAGGGAAAGTATGCAATTAAATATTGATACATGTACTAGACTAGGTTCATGTTGGGAAAATCCTATATTTACTCATGTAATATAATCATTTGAAAATCAAGTCAAGTTGAAGTGAAAATAGAATCACATCTATTTCCTCCACTACTTTTTCGTGAGTTTGAATGTTGAGTAAACTTCTGCTCTCCAATTTCTAACAAATTGGTATAGGAGCTGATTGTGTTTGGAGATAATTGAAGAAAAGATGATGAATGGAACTCCATTTCAAGTTCCACCACTAACCAAAGAAAATTATGATAATTGGTGCATTCGTATGAAGGCTTTGCTGTCAGCCTATGATGTATGGGAACCTGTGGCCCAAGGTATGGTGGCATAAGATGCAGATGCAGCTGCCATGAAGACAGATCAAGAGACAATATCTCTCATCTATCAAAGTTTAGATGAAAAAATGTTTGAGAAGGTTTCTAGAACAACCACCTTCGAGGAAGTATAGGATATTCTCAAGCTTCTTTTAAAGGATTTGATAAAGTGAACAAAGTACATATTCCCTACAAATGAAGGAATCCAAATCTATTTCAGATTATATTTCAAGAGTTTTAGTTATTGTCAACCAAATGAGGACATATGGGAATGATATGAAGGATAATCGGGTCATTGGAAAAACTCTACGATCCTTATATCCATGATTCAATTATGTTGTCATCGCCTTTGAAAAGTCCAAGGATTTGGACACCATGGCCATTGAGGAGCTTGTCATGTCTTTACAAGCTCATGAAGAATGACTAAAGAAACTGAAGCAAGAATCGGTAGATAAAGCTTTACAAGCAAAGCTTTTATTGAAAGAGAAGGAAAAAATAAATAGCACATCCCAAAAAGGCCGAGGACGTGGAAGAGGCAAATGAGGCAAAAATCAACTTTCAAATAATGAAGAAAAAGGCCAAAACTTCAATCGAGGAAGAGGTCGTCGACGAGGCAGAGGATGAAGATTGAAGCAAAATCAAGGAAGGTATGACAAATCAAATGTCGAATGTTATACTTGTCACAAATATGACCATTATTCTTGGGAATGCAAAAATAACGTGGAAGAGAAAAATAACTTTTTGGAAAGCAAGAATGAAGATGGAGATCCTACTTTGCTTCTCGCTTGCAAATGTCGTGCAAATGAAGAGAATAATTAGTGGTATCTTGATTTTGGTGCAAGTCATATTAGCGAAAAGAAAAAAGTATTTATGGAGCTTGATGAATCCATTGGTGGAAATATCACTTTTGGAGATTCTTCCAAAGTTTAAGTCAAAGGAAAATGTGCTATTTTAATCTTCTTGAAAGATGGACGTTATCAATTCATTTCTAATGTGTTTTATGTGCCGGATATGAAAAGTAACATTTTGAGCTTGGGACAACTTTTGGAGAAAAATTATGATATTCACTTGAAAGACAAAAGTTTGACTATGAAAGATAAAAAAGGGAGGTTTTAGCCAAGGTGCCGATGTGAAGAATAGAATGTTTATGTTGAACATTCAAAATTATGTCCCGAGATGTTTGAAATCTCGTGCTAAAGATTCTTCTTGGTTTTGGCACATGAGATTTGAACATTGGAGTTTCGATGGAATCAAAATAATGAGCAAGGAAAGCGTGGTGAAAGGATTGCCAACCATTGACCGTCCAAATCAACTTTGTTAATGATGTATTTTGGGGAAATAAGCAAGCAAGACTTGAGTTTATTTCTTTAAAGAAAAATCAGAGGTTTTTGATACTTTTAAAAAGTTCAAGACTTTGGTGGAGAAATAAAGCGGATATCAAATCAAAGTTCTTCGGTGCTATAGAGATGGAGAATTCACTTCTAATGAATTTAAAGACTTTAACAATTCTAAGATCGCCACAATGGAATGGTATAGCCGGGAGAGAAAAATGGACCCTACTCAATATGGGAAAGAGTATGCTTAAGACCAAAAATATGCCAAGGAGTTTGGGCTGAAGTAGTTGCTTGTGCAGCCTATTTGTCCAACTTGAGTCATTCCAGAAGTGTTCATGGCAAAACACCAAGAAGCTTGGAGTGATTAAAAGTCCAATGCTTCACACTTGTGGGTTTTTTTTTTGGGAAGTACAACATATGTGCATGTATCGGATGAGAAGATGGCTAAACTTGATGACAAAAGTGAGAGCTATTTATTCATTGGCTATGATCAAAGTTCTAAAGGTTGTACAATCCAAGCAATGCAGAATAATCATTAATCGATATGTTGAATTTGATGAAAAAAGAGCTTAGGAATGGAAAATTACAAAGGGAGAATACAATTTTAATCCATTCTTTGTTGAAGAAGAAGATATTATGCAGCGACTACTCCACCCCCACCAAATCCACTAATTGGGGAAGCAAGTACAAGTGAAGGACCTTGAAGAACTACATGTATTCGAGATTTGTATGAGTCAACCGATTAGGTAACACAAAATTTAAGTGACTTGACTTAATTTTATCCTTTTGCGGATTTTGAGCCTCTGGGTTTTGAAGATGCCGCTCTTGATAAGAAATGGAGAAATGCCTGGATGAAGAATAAATGTCATCAAGAAGAATGATACTTGGGAATTGACATCATTATCTAAAAGAAAAACCACGATTGGAGTCAAGTAGGTTTACAACACCCAAAAAAAAAAAGGCGAGATAGTGAGATATAAAGCAAGATTAGTTGCAAAAAGATAAAAGCAAAAATTCGGCATTGACTATGGTGAGGTGTTTGCTTCGGTTGCTCGTTTATAAACAATTAGCTTGATTATTTCCTTGGCGCTCAAAATCAATGGAAAATTCATCAAGTAAATGTTAAATCTACATTCTTGAATGTATTTTTGGATGAAGAAGTCTACATTCATCAGCCTTTGAGTTATGTGGTTGAAGGATATGAAGATAACGTCCTAAAATTGAAGAAGACTCTCTACGACTTGAAGCAAGCCCCACATGCTTAGAATAACAGAATTGATAAATATTTTCAAGAAAAAAATTTATCCAAGTGTCCACATGAACATGCACTTCATGCGAAATTGAACAAAAATGGTGATGTTTTCCTTGTTTGTTTGTATGCGGATGACTTGGTTTTGACAGGAAATAATTCAAAGATGTTTGAAGAATTCAAGATAGCTATGGCTAGAGAATTTGACATGACGGACATTGGATTAATGTCTATTTGGACAAAACTCGCAAGTGTACGAGGTCATTGACAAGTAATAGATTTAGTAAATTAAAGTATCGTTCAAAGAGGAATAATTGTAATTATAGTGTACTAGTTATAATGAAATTCATTTTAATATAACACAAAAATGATTTTTTTTTTGCTATTATTTAAATTTCAACTATGAAAGTAATAAAAGATTGGTTTTCATCCAAAGATGAGATGAATGTATTGGATTTCAAAATCTCTAGTTCTAATTCTAGACTTATATAAGTTAGCTTGAATAATGTGCTTACAACAATCGATAATCCATTAATATCTAATATTCTCTTCCAAGATGTATTAAATATATGCTTAACACGACTAGATTATATTCCTAGTCTGAACTCATATGCAAATCACAAATTTAATCACATGATTATCTCACACAATTGCACACACTACAAACATTATTTATGATTTTTATTGCCCGTGTGTTAAAAACGTTGTGTTCCACTTATTGAGTCTCCCAATACTAAAAATAAGCGAGTAGTTACCTAAATAATGACAAAACGTCCCAACTACACAAGATTCATGCACATTTAATCAAAAATACAAGAATCAACTAAAAAATAATAAGTTGAATTAAAAACTATAAATCAATGGTTTCATCATTCATCCAATACATTGCCATATAAAAATTATACAAAAGAAAGAGAAACGACATCACCCGAGACTAAGAAACTTGAGAAGAATGTGAAAACTTCAATTTCTTGCTTGAAACTCGACCCCAAAAGTACAATCCCACTCCTTGAATGTAAAAATCCTTATTTTCTTGATCTTCGATGATGAAAGCAAGGTTTTGGATGTTCTTGATGGCCTTGGATTATATAGAATGCAAAAGTATTGCATTCTAAATAATATCGAATTAAGAAAAATGAAAGAATAGTCTTTTTCCCGTTTTGCCTTGGGGCACGCGCCTCACCAAATTTGGTAACTTCAGTTGGTCTCAAAAGAGGAGGAGGTACGAGTCTCCTCTACAGGCCTAGGCGCGCCTAGGCTTTTCCCAATCATCCTTTAGTATTTTTGTCATAGCTTTCTCTCCCAACATTCGATTGAGGCGATTCAAAGTGCATTTGAAAGATTACTCAAAAGGATACAACTCTTATTTGAATATCATTTTCCAGTTCGAACGTTTGTTATGCCAAATATGAGTCTCAATCTGAGGTTGAAAATTCAGAGTATAACTTTTTCGGCTGAAAATTGACATGTGATAATATTTTGACTATATTTATTCCCTTTGAATTCTTTTCTCATAACCCCTAGTATTCTCGAATCTTCATCGTGAGGCTTAATTTAATATTATTCATGTTTCATATTATTCATCGACAAGTAGTCTAATTTAACAGCCTAAATAAGTGTATAAAATACACATATCAAACACTCCAAATTTTAATATTTGTTTATTTTCAAACAAACTATAGCCTAACTCAATCAAAACTTAGTTAGATGGCATGCCATTAGTCTCGGGTTTGGACTTTTACATCAATATAATGAATTGTGTCAAAATTACATAATTGAAATTAATTTCTGCTTATTCCATGCAAAACTCGACATGTATGTAGCATACTCATATATAACATCACAAGCTCATGATTGGTTAAATTCCCAACCCTTAATAGTCGTATATTTACTTTCTCCACTTGTGAGATGTACATCCCCAAACTTATAACTTTTCATTCATTTTTTAGGCGATCCTAATCTTTATCCTCTCTAGTTTAGATAGATTTCACCAATACAAGTTATCACTTCAACAAGGAAAGATTCTCATATATTCTTGACCGCTTCGACCCTTAAGACTCAACTAAGCTACTTGCCTTTTATCAAAGGTTTATCTTTCAACCAAGTATCTAGGGTTTAATCAAAGTACGTAATGTGTTTTTTGCTTCATGCACTTGCTTTTTTTATTATGTTGTGAGTATTTGTTTCATACACTAATTTGATCCCCTTTTTGCTTTATTTTTAGGATTTTCAATAGGTGTCCTCATTGGGATCTTTCATGGTAGCTTCACAACATGATAACTTTTTTCTTTTTCATACTTGATTAGTGCAATACCTCCTTATTAAATACTTAATTTTCAAAATCTACCCCTAACTAAAGACTTTTACCTAATCTTTGTCTTATTAGTCTTAGACAATCTACACAACAATTTTCACGCAGAAATCCGTACTTATCTCCCCTATACCAGATTAACCATTTCCAAACTATCCTATACATGGTTTAGAGATATATAATAATTGTGATTTTTTCAAGATTACATCAACTATGTTTACTTTTCTCATAATAAAAACTAAATCATTAACCCACAATGCAAAACATAAGTGTCGTGCGCAATGAAGATCAAGTATCACATAAAGGAGCATAAATAAACTCAACTAAGTATTTTTACACCAATTCTTAGTCTAATACGTATTTTCAATATATACATCATTACCGACAAGACCATCAAACTCACACAAACACACGAAAATTATAAAAAGCCTAAAATAAAATAAAAATTCGTGATTTTCTATAATTATTTATTTATTTTCTGTTTTCTCACTTGATAAAGCAACAAACATACAACAATGCACAAAAAGTAAAAAATCAATGTTTTTCTACTCCTAAACATAGTTTCCTATAAAGAGGTAGAGATATCAAATTAACACTTGCCCTATAATCAATTAAAGTATTTATACTATTTAAATTTCCTATAGAACAAGTTAGATTGAAACTCCATGGGTCTTTCAGTTTGGACGGAAACCTATGATGAATGATTGCACCACATTCTTTAGATAATGCAACTATCTCATGTTTGGGGTAGCTTTCTCTTTTTAGTCAACATCTCATTCAAAAGCTTGGAATAGTTTGGAATTTGAATGATTGAGTCAATAAAAGAAATGTTGACATACAACTTTTTGAGGATCTCTAAGAATTTTTTGAACTGCCTCTCCGACTTGGTGTTTGGCAACATTTAGAGGAAATGGGACTAAATGTGTAAGTTTATTGATAGAAATAATTGCCTTAACCTGTAGGCTATTTGAAAGTTTTGTTGATTCTTCAAACTGATCCACTTGTTCCTCACCCATGGTAGGTACCTAATTACTCTTAGTCTCTCCCCTTATTGTAGTGGTCTCTGGCAATTGAAAACCACTCCTAGTTATGATGGCTTGAACATATTCCTCTTTTGAACTGCCTCTCCGACTTAGTGTTTGGCAACATTTTGAGGAAATGGGACTAAATGTGTAAGTTTATTGATAGAAATAATTACCTTAACCTGTAGACTATTTGAAAGTTTTGTTGATTCTTCAAACTGATCCACTTGTTCCTTACCCATGGTAGGTACCTAATTACTCTTAGTCTCTCCCCTTATTGTAGTGGTCTCTAGCAATTGAAAACCACTCCTAGTTATGATGGCTTGAACATATTCCTCTTTTGGCTGCCATTGCAGCTTTTAAGGAAATGGAATAGGTGGCACATAAGTTCATTCACATGAGGCAAATTTGATCACTGGAAAATAGTCCATGTCATTCTCTATAGCTCCGATAGTAAGTACCTCTCTCGTAGGTTCTTCCCTATATCGTTAGGCAAGGTACCATGTGGTCTATTAGCAAATGCAACTGTTATTCGCCCTCTACAATTCTGGTGGATTGCTCTTTATTTGATATCCTTAGCCTTGATTATTTTGTTGCCTCTGTAAATTTTCTGCATAGCTCACTTTTGCAGGCTAAACCATGTGAGTGAAAGCTAGAGGACAACTAGAAGTGATATGATCTGTCCTATAACATGTGCAAAATGGGGTTGATAAGTGTACCATATTCACTGGGATAGATTGTCAAGTTTCTTTGTTATATATTCTATATGTGTTGCTAATGCTGTCTTGCGTCAATATTATAAATATCAACTACTTTCTTTGGAAAGCCCCTCGCGGTAAGCCGATTAGCTTGATTTTTAGAAATCTTTTCATAGAGCTCATAGTCATCATCAATTTTCCATCTTGATCACTGAACTGCTTGCTGAAGCATTTGCATACTTTGAAATTCAGGGTACAATCCATAATAATAGAGGTATACCTACGTCTGTTTAGAAATGTCAAGATTTGGACACTTTCTAAATGAGTTTTTGAACCTCTTCCATGCCTTTGGATATGTCTCAAGATCCCCATATTTAAAAGTATGAATTCGTTTCAAATTTGATGGACTCAAGATGATAGGAAAAACATCATAGTGAATTTATGTACCATGTCATTCCACAACGTGATACTCTGGTAGTTAATGAATGGAGGCATTCTCTTGTGCCCTCCTTCAATATGTGAGGGAATAGGTGCATTCAAAAGGCATATGATGATATTCCCTCGTGGTTGATGACTTCGTACAACATTAGAAAATCTTGAATGTGCTCATGTAGACTTTTTGTAGCTTTCACGAAGAACTTGATGTCATGATGATTCTAGAAGAGATCGATAACATCAGTTCGAATGTTAAAATTAGCCTCTTTGAAGGGCTTTGGTGCTGGCATTGGATTTACATATTCCCCAACTAATTTTAGGCCCCCGTTGGCAATAGATCTTTGTTTATCTGGTATTGGTGGTTGAATTAGATCATGTATCTGATTCTGATTCTAAATCATTGCCCTTGTTCCTTTTTATTCTCTTCTACGTTGTCTGAATGTTCTTTCAATCTCGAGATCTAATAACAAGAGCTCTATTTTTTCAGAATCTTGCATAAACTATTTACAACCTAAAAGAAGTAAGACAAAAATAAATAAATAAATTAAGTAGTAAGTGAATAGCCTAAAACAAAAGAAAATATCAGATCTAATATAAACTAATAAAGTAGAATTAAAATCATTATTTCCCGACAACAGTGCCAAAAACTTGTTCGAACAAAACCCAATAAGTAATAGAATTACTAAGTGAAAATTATTGCCCTATGAGAAATAATTGTAACTATAGTTTACTAGTTATAATCAAGTTCTATTAAATATAACATAAAAGAGATTTTTTTTTTTGTTATTAGTCTAATTTAAAATATGAAAGCAATAAAAGATTGGTTTTTATCCAAAGATGAGATGAATGTATTGAATTTTAAAATCCACTTATTGATGTCTAGTTCCAATTCTCGACTTACGTAAGTAGCTTGATTAATGTGTTCATAACAATCAATAGTCAATTAATGCCTAATATTCTCTTTCAAAATATATTAAATCTATGCTTTACACGGTTTGATCATATTCCTAGTTCAAATTCATATGCAAAGCACGGATTTGATCACGGGATTCTCTCACAAAATTGTTTATGATATAAATAGTATTCATGATATCTATTGTTTGTGTGCTAAATATGCAGAGTTCTACTTATTGTGAGTCTCTCGGTACTACAAATAAGCAACTAGTTATCTAAATGATGGCAAAACATTCAACAAATACAAAATTCATGCATATTTAATCAAGAAAATAAGAATGAACTAAAAATAATAAATCTTTAATTAAAAACTATAAATCAAGGTTTCATTATCGATCCAATACATAAAAGATTTAACCTAATATTAAGATGTGAAGACTACACAAAAAGAAGAGAAACGACATTACCCGAGACTCGGAAACTTGAGAAGAACATGAAAACATCAATTCCTCACTTGAAACTCGACCCCAATTTCGCTCTTTGAATTTAAAAATCTTTATTTTCTTGCTCTTCTGTGATTAAAAAAAAAAAAAAAAACTAGGTTTCGGACATTCTTGATGGCCTTGGAATATATAGAATGCAAAAAGATTGCATTATAAAAGATGCTAAAAAATTTTTTTAAAAAAGGAAAGAATATTTTTCCCCTTTTTGCCTTGGGGTGCATGCCTAGGCTTAGCCAGGGTGCGCACGTCAATAAGTTTGGTAGCTTCAGTGAATCTCATAAGAGGATGAGGCACGTGCCTCATCTGCAGGCCTAGAAGTACGCCAGGCTTGTCCCTAATAGTTTTTAGTATTTTTGTCATAAATTTTTGCCCCAATTTCCGATTGAGACGATTCAAAATGTATTATAAAGATAATTCAAAGGGATACAACTTTTTTTGAATTATCATTTTCTAATTCAGAAGTTTTTTGTGCCAGAAATGAGTCTTAATCTTAGGCCGAAAATCTGGAGCAAGACTTTGTTGGTTGAAAATTAATGTATTATGATATTTTGACTATATTTTTTTCTCTTTTACTTCTTTCCTCATCCAATTGACTCCTAGCATTCTTGAATATTCATCGTAATGTCCAACACAACTTTTGAATATTTGTACTTTAGTCCCCAAACTTTGGATTTGTTTCACTTTAACCTTTTCTTGCGCGTTTTCTCCAACTCCACCAATGTCATTGATGTTTGCCTATAAATCAATATTTACATAGAATTGAGCCATGTTTCATATAATTTATCAACAAATAGTCTAATTTAAAGACCCAAATAAATTTATAAAATACATTTATCAATGACCTACTATCTTGGCATTAAGATGAACCAAAGGGATGATGGAATTTTTATCTCTCAAGAAGGATATGCCAAAAAAAAAAATTCTTAGAGGGCTTGAAATGGTAAATTGCAAGCAGTGAACACCCCCGTTGAGTGTTGAGTTAAATTGTCTAAGCAAAGAGATGGATAGAATATTGATCCTACATTTTTCAAGAGTCTTGTTCGAAGCTTGAGGTATTTAACTTGTACAAGACCGAATATTCTTTTTGGTGTTGGACTTGTAAGCCACTTCTTGGAAGTTTCTACTACTCATTTAAAGCTAGCCAAAAGAATACTTCATTACATTAATGGTACATTTGACTTTGCAAATTTTCTATACATCTACTCAAGACTTCAATCTTGTTGGCTATTGTGATAGTGATTGGGTGGTATATCGATGATCGAAAAGCACTACCGGGTTTGTTTTATTTATGGGAAATATGACATTTACTTGGAATTCTAAGAAGCAACCTATTGTGACTCTTTCTACGTATGAAGTAGAGTATGTCGTAGCTACTTCTTGTGTTTGTCATGCAATTTGGTTTAGGAGTTTGATGAGGGAACTTCACCAACACAAAAATGCCCAACAAAGATTTTTTATTGACAATAAGTTCGCTCTCGCATTGGCCAAAAACCCCGCGTTTCATGAAATGAGTAAACATATTGATATGAGGTATCATTTTATACGAGAGTGCATATCCAAGAAGAAGTGGAGCTTGAGTTTGTGAAATCTCAAGTCCAATTTGTGGATATTTTTACTTTACCAAGCCCTTAAAGTTTGCTGATGTCCCTCGACGTAATGAATCAAGTTTAAGATTGGGTATTGAATTAATAAACTAGATTCATTTCTAGACTAATCCATATATACCTGGATTAGTGCTAAAATGTTCTAATGCATGGATTAAAGAGAGTACATGTATGTTTGTTGGTATTATTCATGTACTTAGGTAGAGGTAAAGTATGTAATTAAATATTGATACATGTACTAGACTAGGTTCCTATTGGAAAAATCCTATATATACTCATGTAATCTAACCATTTTAAAATCAAGTCAAGTTGAAGTGATAATAGAATGACGTATATTTCCTCCACTACTTTTTTGTGAATTTGAGTGTTGAGTGAACTTATGCTCTCCAATTTCTAACTCTCCTTTGCCTCCTACTGTTCTTTCCCCTGCTGGTTCACCTAAAACCCCTGGTGATTTTGGCATCAAGAGTATAAATTCTCGGGTGGGTTATTTTGGTTCTTTAGCTTCGGTAGAATTCAGTAACTTGTCTATTACTGAGATGGGCTTTCAGAGGACTATATTTGTGTAATGTTGTATGGGCCAAATCCGAGGATGACCAATATTTGTTTTTATTGCACTATTGAGAGCTACTGTGAAATGGGAAAATTATTTATATAACGAAAAGAAAATGGGATATCCTCCAATTGATCAATGAATTATCTCTCTGAGTATTTTCTTAATTTTTGTTACAAATGCAAGAAGAATCTTGGACAAGGGAATGATATTTACATGTATAGGATCGCTCAAATTGATTACAATGTTTCAAGTTAAATGCAAAATGATGGTGCTCTCATACGTTAATGAATTAGAAATAATCTTTGTAAAGAATTACTTCTGATCGATTAGTACTCTAGATCTTCCTAACTTTTGCTTGGAATTTTATCATGATTATGGAATGTTAGTTACATGGTTTCTTTCATGTCGAATCTATATACAATTTTGATCTTGTGTGCTTTCATTCTGTTTTTACAGGCTATAAGCATTCCAACACATGGACCTAAATTTCTTTGGGCAAGGATGATGTCTTCCGTTGTTATTTCATCATTGTATCATTTTAACTAAAATAATTCAAGCACTTATTCATCAAATTTTTGTAGCATTGACTAAAACTGGCTTGACTTCTTCATGAAAATTATCGATAAATTAATCTCTAAAATAATACTTTTTTTCTCGATGCATACTTATGTATGAAAAATGGATTCCAGAAAGTTATACATGCACAAGGGCATATATTTTAGAATATAATATTTCAAGAAATTAGTTGGTTATAAGAATTTTGATCTAATTTGCAATATAAGACCATATATATGTTCATGGAATGTTGTATTGCATTCTGTTTGCACATTTGAATTTGCAAACTGATATTATGCATGTTATATATAAATAAAAGGAAAATTTGTAGAACTATTCGTTCCATTTGGTCTTCGGAAGAAGAAGATAATGAGTTTTAGTTCATGTCTGTTTAATTTCTTTTTGGTACAACCGCCATGCCAACAAGTGTGTTTTTTCACGTATTAACTGCTCCAAGTTGAAATGACATTATTAACGTGTGCATATATTCATAGAGAACTTTCATTTACAGTTAGGTTTCTGTGGAAGAAACAAGAAAGTATGAACTTTCCGAACATTGATTCTATTAAAGGTTGTCTTTATCTAGATTGAAGGCTTTCCGGAAAATTTGGCAAAATGTGTTGCCATTGTTTGGAAATTGTTAGAAATAAAGTGATACCAATTTGCTCAAATACCAATTTGTTGATAACTGGACCAAATAATAAAAACGAGAAAATAAAAGCAATACGAAAAATAATGAATCACACCAAAGATTATGTTTACAAGATTTGATGCTTTCAATCTAAATCCAAGCAATGTTCTCAAGTTTCTAATATATACAATAATGA
Source organism: Fraxinus excelsior (assembly GCA_019097785.1). Lineage (NCBI taxonomy): Eukaryota > Viridiplantae > Streptophyta > Magnoliopsida > Lamiales > Oleaceae > Fraxinus > Fraxinus excelsior. Next base: position 9,002,947 of record CM032643.1, read on the forward strand.
TATAATTGTTATGATGAGCCTCTGAAGAGCCTACACCTATAGAGTATATATAGGAACTCATTACAAGTCTTTTGGATGAATACAACTCAAGAAATGAGTTAGAATTGAAAAAGGATCTCCGCTCGGATAATACTGCCATTTGAGCAAAACGATGGTGCCAAGCGGGTGCCAACTCTCTACTCCGTTCTTCACCCTCGATACTCGTGCGCCAAAAGCCTGCGACCAACTAACTAAATTGCAGTGACCTTTTTCTACCAAAACTCCAAAACCAAATCTTCAATTTTTCAAAGTCCTTTTTCCAACAAACTTTCAATCCTTAATGAACTTTGATCTCTTTTTCAACCGGACTTCCAAATTAAGAAGACTATTGTTCCAAGTACCAATTTACCAACTCAATCCTAATCCCAATAGGAATTCGGGTCATACTATAACAATCTTCACCTTGATACAAATTCCAATACGAGAAATTATTCTTCACTCAAGTTATTTTCCATCTTTTCCATCATGCCACTTTCGGGTATACTCAGCACGTGTGAGCAAAATCCAAACACTGCTTAACAACAAAACTACCTTGCGCGCTAAACTTGCTTGAATCATCCGATTCACTACCAACTCTACTTGAGTTGTCAAACATGTTCGAATCACCACGAGTAACATGAGCAACAAGATCACAACTAACTTTCCATGAACTACCGAAAATTCCCTAATGTCACCACAAGCAACTCAATCACAACCATCTTTACCTTTATCACCGATTATCAAACCATAAGCTCATGTTGCTTCCATAGTGATCATCGAACCTTCCAAAACATATAACTGTAACTTACTCTGTCCCTTCAACATAATCCAGCACCCTTGTTAACTTTCATAACTCCACCTCGACCGATATACTTGTACACTTTTGTATCAAAAGTACTCAAAGAGATAATATTTCTATTTAAATATTGAACATGTCTCATTAAACCAAGTGTTCTAACTGTCACATCGAACATCTTGATTCTAACCTTACCAATACCAACTATTTTACAAGGCTCATATTTCTCATCACCACGAAACTCCTTGTAGCTGTTTCATATGGAGAAAAACAATCTCGTTTAGAATACATATGAAAAGTGAAAGCCATATCAAGAATTAAACCCTCATGAGGTTTGGAGCCAGCGTCAGAAATCACCAAAAGATCGTCATCACAACAACCTTCTTCTGTAAGACTAGTATCACCGAAATTTCCTGGTTGTCCATTCTGATCTGTAGTAGCAAACTTATTTATGTAAACTTATTCATGTTCTGCCACTCATAGCAATCATACTTCATGTGCCCATTGTTTTTACAATACCAACAAACTTTATCACTGTTGATGTCCTTGATTTTGCCCCTTCCTTGACCACTTGTCTTTCTCTCACAAATAATAATACCTTTGACTGTGCCTCAGATCCTATCAGATACTTTATCTTTGCCTTGAAATAAAGCCCATCATATACCCCATAAATAGTGAGATTATCCAACTATAAAGGATAATATCTCTAAAAGTCACATATAAATGCATCAACAAACATAACAATATCAACCCTAAATCCTCAACATCGTATTTAACCTATATGGTCTCCAAATCAGCAATGATTTTCTTAAATATCGATAGACAATCTTCCAAAGATCTACCTTGTGTCAAGCCATGAAAATACAAGCGCTGCTTCAAGTATAACTTACCGGTCAAGTTCTTTGTTATACAAAACTGCTCTAATTTTAACCACAATCCACGGTACTTTTCTGATTTACTATTTTTCTAAAGAATTTGATTAGAAAGATAAAGATGTATATGTGATAGGATTTTCAGATCCTTGCGTTGATTCTCTTCCGCGGTCAATGTTGTGGGCATTATATCCTTCCCCAACAAAGCATCATCCAAGTCCAATTGATCAAGAATTGCTCGCATCTTGATCTTTCATAAAGAAAATCTATTGTTGCAACCCAAAAGCGAAGTCTTTAATTCATAGTTTCCATCCTTGAAACAATTGACCCTATTCAAACCTCGCTTTAATAACCAATTTGGACCTCCCGAGGAACCATAAAAAAAAACCTCGACTCTACCAATTTGTTAGAAATAAAGTCATACAAATTTGCTCTTCTATCAATTTGTTGATAATTGGGCCAAATAATAAAGACGAGAAAATAAAAGAAATATAAAAAATAAGGGATAACACAAGAATGCAAGATTTATGTGGGGGAGGATGAGAAGTTCATATACTCTAAAATTGTATTTACAAAATTTGATGGTCTCAATCTAAATCTAAACAATTTTCTTAAGTTTTTAGTGTATATAGTACGGATCTAATTGTTATGTTAAGCCTTTGAAGAGCCTACACCTCGTGGAGTATACATTAAAAAATCATTACAATTGTTTTGGATGAAATACCACTCAAGAAATGAGTCAAAATTGAAAAAAAAAAAAATTCATGTCCGAATAACACTGTTGTTCAAGCGCTAGTGGGTGCAAAACATCGGCCCCAGGTGCCCACTAGCTTTCTGCTCCATTTTTCACCCTCAATGCTCAAGCGCCAAATGCTAGCGGCCAGCTAAAAAAATTGCGGCGACCCTTTCTCCACCAAAACTCCAAAACCAAGTCTTTAATTATCCAAAGTCCTTTTACAAATCAAACTTCCAATCCTTATTAACTTTTATTACCTTTACAACCGGATCTCCAAACCAAGAAGATTCTTGTTCCAATTATCAATTTAGTGACCCAATGTTAATTCCAATATGAATTTGGGTCATACTCTAATAAAAACTTCTAATGCATCTTGAAAGAAAGCCATTATTTATCGTCCTCGGCAAAAAATCATTTGGCACCCGCATTTAAGGCACGTAATTTTGCTATTAATTTGGTGAAAGTTGGGTAAGTTATTTAAGTGCGATATATTTGAGAAACTTGGTGAGTTCGAGAGACACGAAATTGTTTGCAAATATCTTGTTCGAAGGAACATTTTTGTAGAAGGGATTATCAATACGAGTCCATTGATTTTGGACCTAGTTCAACTTCATTCTTCAATAGAAGTGTAAGATATAGGTCTTACTACATAAAGATAATATAATAGATTGGTCAATGAAAATGATTAATACTTATAACCTTGAATACATGGTAAAGATTTGATCTTGATTTAAAGCATGAAATCATAAAAGATCGATAGATTGAAATAATCTTTGACTACGATAGGTTACGTTTACATAAGGCCTTGATTCATCTAAAGTTATAAAGAATAGAGATTGAAGCTAGAATCTTAATCACCAAAAATAGAACCTCAACGAAACTTGAAATATCGAGATCTTGGGTTCAATGAGCAAATATTAGACAAGAGATTACAATCACTATTGTTTGTCCCTGAGATAATGTTTTGGTATATGTAACGCCAAAGGGTATGGTAAGTGACTTGACTTTGAATCAATTTATATATAACACATTGAAAACCCAAGATTGTCTAACCAAAAGGGGGGTGAATTGGTTTTTAAAAACTTTTTCGAATAATTAACTAGAATCATGTAAATAAAAAACACATTAATAAATTAATAATCGCGAGCAAGTTGAAGCAAGTAGATCAATCAAATAATAAGTGCAAATAAAAGAAAACAGCTAAACACAAGTAAGCAAATAAGTAAAACAATGTAATTTGCAGAAAGTAAAAACGTTAAGTAAAAGAGATAGAGAGTGCAAACGATATAGTTATGGATGTTCGATCCAATGCAATGATCTATGTCCTCCATTACCAAGTTTTCTGGCACGAGCAATGCCTTTTTCACTATGTTGATTGACTTATAGTGCAATCCAACCCTTTACAACGCTTCCGGTGAATTACAAGCAAGGAGCATCGATCCTTATACAATGTTGAGATTTATGGGACCTCAACATGACCCACACTATTGAGCTTTATGGAACTTCAATATGACCCACACGGTGACTTATAGCAAGGAGCACTGATCATTATACAATGTTGATCTTTAAGGGACTTCAACACAACCCACAATTCAAATAAAGTGATTTTACAATGAAACTCCTCTCTTGATAGATAATACAAACAAATTAAGTATTAAGAGATGCTAAGACTTCAATGAATAGTAATGAATGATAGTTCGAGTGTTAGATGAAATTTTTTGATGAATATGATAATCAAAAATTAGATTCAATTAATCAAAGTGTTTCAATGAGAAGATGAAAAGATAAATACAATGTAAGTTCAAAAATCTTCTCAAGAAATATATCTCTTTTAATTGATGATTGTAATAAATTAAGTGTTGAGAAATAAATGAAAAACTTTGATGAATATGATGATTTTACAAGTTTAGTTCAATCAATCTAAGTTTCAATGAAGAAGAAGGAAAAAAAAAAGTTTATGCAATGTAAGTGCAAGAATCTTCATCAAAAATATATTTCTCTTTTAAGATATATATAAATAAGTTAAGCACAAAAATAAATGAAAATTTTTGATGAGAGAAATGATTTTCAAATATAAGATCAATCAAAAGTTTTTCCAAATAAAATAAATTGGTAAAGATAAATAAATAGTAGAGATCAAATATTTTATCTCAAAATAACATCTCTATAATGCTCTTAGAAGTGTATCTTTTGAATGCAAGAAGATGTGGTATTTATAGCAATGTAACGGGTAAAAATATGTCCTACCGGACACACCGTACCGAACGTCCGCTACGTACTAGACGATCAACTAGTTATTGCATCACAACGGTCAAAAAATAGATCGTTACTGCCATATCGGACATCTGCTAAATACCAGACATCCTCCAAGTCAACCGGACGTTCGGTTGACCATTGACTTTGACCGTTGACTTTTTTTTATAGAAATGTGATCTAAGTTCAAGTATCACTTTAAAAAATCAATATTCCTTTTGATCAAAAATATTTTATATAAGTGATATGAAAATAACTTTGTGCACCAAAATGATTTTTGAGCTATTATCATTCATTACTAAAGATCAAAATGTTATACCTTTACATATGATCTCGAAAGCTTAGTCTTTGATTTTATTTCGAAATTTCTTTCATGTTTAGCTTTAATGATTGACTTCGATCTTGTCCTTCTTCATGAGCCCAATTCAATAGTCTTGATTTTGATTTTTTAAGCTCTCGTCTCGAATGATTTGACTTGAATGTTTGACTTTCACTTTAATATTCATTTCGAGTCCGATTTGTGATGTGTTAATTTTGACAATACTCGATAAATTTTAACATTGAACTGTCATCACTCAAAATCAATTGTTAGAAACAATATTAATCTTGTTTGTTATAATCAAAACATTAAAAATGAAATCAAATATAGGTCAACAATTTTCCTCTTTTTGATTATGACAAACAAGATGATTTGTAATGTACAAATTAAACAAATTGATAAGGAATAAAGTTGTATACATATATTCCCCCTTTCAACATTCCCCCTATCATGCATAATCTTCTAATCCATTTTCCCCCTTTTGGCATAAGTAAAAAGAAATACGAGAAGGAAGTCAACCATAGTATAAAATTGTAGCGATATCATAAAAATGTAAGGATTTCATATTGATAAAGGAATATATATTATAAATTTATCATACGATTCATATTCCTCCTATCTTTTAAAAATCAATAATTATATATTCAAAGCATATTATATCAAAGCATGTATAATCATCTCTCTTCATTTCCCATTTTGACATAAGCAAAAAAAAAGTATAACATTTAAGATCAAAAGATGATTATAGGAAACAATAAATGATTCCCCCTTTTTAATACTTTTCAAAATTTATCTTACTCAACTTCTCCTCCTAGCATAAGCAAAATGATAGCACATATGAAGGGAATATTATTGTATATAAGATCAAAACTTTAAATCAACCATAAAAGAATGATATATTCCCCCTCAATTAAGCACAAGATGCTAAATGTATACAAATTTAAAAAAGGAATAAGCATCACTTTATAGTAAAATATTAATCAAAGTATAAGTGATGCAAATGACAAAAGCAAAATCATTTGAATCATGCATCAAACATAATATCGAGTTTACTTGCGATTAAGTAAAGAAGAAATCCGATCATACCTCAATATTTTGTTATATTTATGGAAGTAGCTTGATCATCTTTGTCCATTTTGATTGATGAGCCATAAGTGATAGGAGTATTCATTTCTTAGATCTTCCTTATTTTTGTCTTGAATAGTCATTTGAAATGAGTTTCCGATCCTACATCATTAAGTAATACCTTTCTCACAATTAAGAATGTTAGTTTCATCAAAAGTGTCATGATGGATTTTTCAACGACTAGAGTTCTTTTATTAAAGACTTTATTAACTTTGCTAGTCGATGAGAAATTAAGAAAGATTCCAATATCGAATTTTAAATTAAATTTTTAAAAATTTTCTTTTGTATTCAAAATGAAACATTTGCAACAAAAAAGATTTTATAACTGAAGAATGTTGCTTTAATTTTTATTTTTTTTAAAAAAATATTTACTTTTTTCCATACATCACAAATGTTCTCTTTCTTAAATCTCAAATATGATATACCTTTAGCAAAAACATTTTTGAAAATATTTGAAAGTAGGTTCATGCAAATATGACATAATCTTCTATCTCACAATCAAATATCTTTTAATGTGATAAACATTTTTCTTCACTTTTTCAAACTCAATGTTTATAACATAAACATCCTTATTTTGGCTCCCTATAAACAATACTCCTTTTGATGTAGTACTCTTAATAAGGCACTTGGAAGAATCAAGTTTGATATGATAATATTTGTCACACAATTAACTAAAACTAAGCAGATTGCATTTAAGGTTATCTACTAAGAAAACATTTTCAATAAAGGGAGATAAATGATTGCCAATAATTTCAATGTCATTGATTTTTCCTTTCGCATTATCTTCAAAAGTATCATGACCTCCATCATTTATTTTGGAACTTGACAATAGAGTTTGATTTTCGGCCATTTGCTTTGAGCATCCAGCATCCAATGTTTATTTGCTTTTTACTTTCTTTGGTACCTACAAAAAATAATTCAATTTTTATTTTTTTGGTACCCATACAACTTTAGATCCTTGATTGTTAGTGTTTATGGACTTTGGAATCCACTTGTATTTACTTTCAAAATATAATATCTTTTTGATAGAACAATAAAAAGCTACATGTCCATTTTTATTGCAAAAATTACATGTAACATTTGAAATAGGGGAAGTGAAAGATTTAACAAAGAAATTTTTAAGAGACTTTTGTTTCAAAAATGATTTATATCCTTTATCAAAACACATTTTTTCTCATCAAGCATTAAATCAAAATTTTTTTTACCTTCGGTGAATTGGACTGGTCCGATTTTTATAACATTGTAAAATACTAAACCCGTTGATCTTTCTATAACTCAAGAAGAAATATTGTTAAACAAGACTTGAGTATATTTTGTCGTTCTTAAAAGTTATTTTTCTACAAAAGTAGATATTGTTATAGAAAAGGTAATTTTAGAAATCATATTTGATAAAATAATTAATTTAAAAGTAAACTAATTTACATTTTCGTAGGTCATAGAGCAATCTTTAGAGTAACGCTCACATTGCACACCCAATTGAGTTCACATGGGTGGACCATAGTCTTCCTAGTTCCTAACAAAGTTTGATGGAAGGATCTTCGACATATCTCTATTGTTTCTGTTTAGTCGTCTTGAACCTCCTCTCATGGTAGCTGATTGAAAAGGTTTTTTTATTTGTTACAATCACTAGCGGACCCAGGGGGTCCTGGGGGGGCACGTGCCCCCCAACACCAAAAACATATCATCGAAATCTAAATTTTAATCTTAATCAAGCTTAACAATTAATTTTAATAACATATTTCATGAAATCCATAACTGTTTATTTTTTTATCAGAATTTATTAGAAATTTGATTTTAATCTCCACCAAACATGGGCAAAATCACAATTAATTTGAATTTCGATAACATGTTAATTTTAAAAATTCTTCGACAATCGTACGCTAATCGAATCGACAAATTGCTTATGTCATCTCAAAACTTATTTCAAGAACTACATTATGAACATATCGAATAGTCTAAACATATATTGAAAATAATTAAAAATACGTTAAACGTAAGTTTTAAAGAAAGACGTCTAACTCGCATTTCAAAAAAAAAAAAAACTCAATTATTTCATTAACATTTGATATCAAAAAATTTCGAAATTTTACATCCGAAAAAGTCATATCCTATGTAAATTTTCGAATGCAAAATTACATGGGGTATGATTTTTTTTTTTTTTACTTAAATTTTCGATTGTAAAATTTCTTCCAATTTCTTTTCAAGTTCGATGGTGCTCCCCTAACTTTAAAATTCTCCGTCCACCCCCGGTTACAATATGCGGGAATGGCTAGCTTGGAAGGCTAGGGTCGAGGCTAGGGTTATAGTCGACTTCAATTCAACATTTTTTGTCATTTTAAACCACTATTAAACATCTCGATGGGCCATATAAAGCCTCTTGAGCACACTAGAATTCACTTGGTATGGCTTTTGAAAAGTTAAAAGAAGTTTTTTAGATCCGTTTGGCTAATTTTGTGAAAGTGTTTTGTCAGTTAGAAAAACTTTTAGGGGAAGCTGATCTAATGTGACTTCTTTTAAATACATTTTTTGAATAGAAAATATATTTAAAAGTAAAAACAAAAGTCATGACAAACAAGCATTTATGGTTTCTGTTTACGTGAAGAAATTATGTTTTGAGTAATACTATTTATCCCACTGGGGTTACAACCTCAGTCTATGTGGCTTTAATTGATAGGTTAAATGAAATGTGAAATTAAATGACTTATTTAATTTCACTTATCATTTAACGCCACTTAGACTGGGATTGTAACCCCAGTAGGGATGAATAGCAATACTCTTATGTTTTAAACCTGTGATTTAATTTAATAATCCATCACAATAAAAGTATTCGTGATAACTACAATTATTGTCATTTTCAATTATAAACCCTAAATGCTATGGAATAATTATGATGCATGAATTATTTTAATCAATCATAATATTTATATCTATACCAATCCAGCAACTATCATGAAAACTTATCCGTTCCTTTGTTTCCCTTTATATCATGCTACATAGATATAATTATTAATATAATTATTGACATAATGACACATGTCAATTTATCATTAAACTGATTAAAATGCAATCAATTTTTAATCAAATCAAATCTTATTAACACATATTATATCAATCATTATGTGACATACTTTCTGATAAAGTAGTATTATTCTTTATAAAATGAATGGTTAGGAATGAGTTAGAAATTCAAATAATTTTGCATGTGAGAAGCCATGTGAAGAGGCATTGAATACAAGCTCAGACCCCCACTCAAAAAATGAAAACCACCATATGATACCAGTGGAAAAAACAAAACCCCATGTGCGGAATCATTTTAAAACCATGAAAACAAATGGATCCAAAGCCAAATTTTATGAAGTAATGAATAAGCAGACAAAATAAATTATTACAGCAAAAAAGAAAAGATGAGGAATATATATATATATATATATATATATATATATATATATATATATATATTTTTTTTTTTTTTTTTCATGCAAAACTAATATTAAAATATTTATTTTACCGGTCAAGAGGATTGGTAGCTAAGATTAAACTTTATATTTCACGACCCATTATCAAACTTTGTGCAACACATGTCTTGTCATAAATTTCGTAGACTTTTTATCGCTATCTTCATTGTCTAAAATAGAATCAAACTTCTATTCATTATGCAAAATCGTTGTAAGAATCATGCTACACTCAAAGAATATTTTATCAACTTCTAAATATCTTCACATCCATACCCGAAAGCACAGTCTCCAATACGGAGGTCTCGTGCAAGAATCATGCTACAATGATAGAATATTTTGTCAACTTCTAAATATATACCCGAAAGCACAGTCTCCAATACGGAGGTCTCGTGCAAGAATCATGCTACAATGATAGAATTTTATTATTGAACCATTAGAAAAGTAGTAAATTTTTGTACATAATCATCTGTTGTCAACACTACATCTGTAAAATAGATGAACAAAATCATCTAACAAAAATGACTTCACTTCCTCGTGCAGATGGAACAAAGCACGACAAGAGGATAGATTATTTAGTACCTAAAAACCATCCCCAAATATGGCCTGATCCGACATGAAAGATATTTACTTAGAAACACAAGTGGGCATGTAGGGTCGTGGCATTTCACGCCTGTAAAAAACATCAAGGAAAAAGCTGACCAGCAAGCATGTGTCTACCCACTGGGAAGCTAGTTACTATTTTTAGCATATCAATTTAATATCTAAACTCTTTTAGCTAGTACCAAAGAGACCCCATCCAATATTAGCATGTTTTCGAGGTTCAAAATTCAATCATGTCGATGTGTAATTTAAATATTATAGAAGATAAAAAGCTAAATTTTTGTTCAGCATTTCATTATTGTGTTCGAAAAGCGCCATCCAAGATATATATATATATATATTAAATATCAAAATCTTGTTCTGATATTAATTTGGTATTGAGATCAACTCATTGATTTTTCACATTATCATTGTTTAGAAAAAAATTAACGTCAAAACTCGTTATTCATTCAACTCATTTCTTTTACCACGTTCTCTGATAATCACGTTTTACAAAATTTATTCTAAAAAATATGGGGCTAAAATAGGGGCTCAAGAAGCAAAAGAATTAAGGGTGTTTTCGATTGCGAGCATAGAATTTATATGAAAATAAAATAAATTTTAGGCAATTCAATTGTTTAGAACCTATTTGTATGAAAATTATTAGTTAAATGTGTTTGATTGATTTAATTTTGAGTCTAGAAAATATTATGCATGTCCATTTTTAATGGTGGATAAAAAAGAGAGAACGAATAGGTGAGAGAGAGAGAAAGATAGTGAATTATTTGGACAATAAAAATCATGCCTCTTTAAAGAAAATGTTTTCTTTGGTTTTTTGAGAAAAATATGATCACATGATTAAAAGATGGAAAAAATTGTCAATCTAACACCCTAAAAGTAGAAATTTGAGTGAAAAAAAATTATATTTTTCACAAACAATAAAGTCAATCAGATACGCTCTAATATACACAAATGTAGACAAGCAATACAAGAATTTATATGAAAAACTTCAAAATTGGAGGCAAAAACATGATTTGGCAAAGGTAAATATGAAAAATGATTATAATCATATAAAAATCTCTCGCTCACCCGGAGTTCCCTATATATAAGAAATTATCTACTTAATATGTACCAACAAACGTAATTAATACAAGATGATGCAAAACAAGAACTTCAAAGTTGAGTCATTGATGACCCTTTATTTTTATTTTATTTTTTCTCATTTTCTTAAGACATTTACAATGAAAGCAACCACAACTATAACGTATAAAACATCAAATGACATATTCTATCGAAGTTGAAATATTCGACGACAAAAGTATTCAACATTAATGGGACACAATTTATGGACTAAATACAAACAAGTTAAGATATAACCTGAATGACAAGACATTAAAACCAAATCTTGCTGTGTCGCCTACTGGACAATGCCTAAACTTTCTGAGTGGCCAAAAATTTGAACATGGTTTAAGGGTCTTCGTAAACTGAGTACCCCACATACCTGGCCACTTTGTCTGTGGACCAAAAGTTAGGGGCACCTAGACTTTTCTTTAACATGCCCCGTCTCATACATGAAAAGACGTTGTCCTAACCACCGGACGAAAGGGACCAAAAAACCATTCTTCATATGCCTCAGCTCCGAGAATAGAAGTGGTTCGTTTTCTTTCTGTACGCAATTCAAGATTTCGTTTGTGTTCATGTTGGCAATTTGTGATGTGAATTCTGCGGGTCGAAGGCTGCTAGTTCGGGGGTAGAGTACATTACTAAACGTCCTCGGACTTCACAAATCTCAGCTTCGATACATCTTTTAAAGTTAATACCAGATTGATTTTAATCAAAATTTGGTATATGTATAAATTTTATAAATAAATGATTTACTACTCAACTTAATTGAACTCAAGATGTATGTGTTTATCAATACCACGTTGAATTAATTTGTTTAAAGCAGTAAATTCTTAGCCCCGCTTATTTCTTAAAATGGTATCATTGGTAGGTTAAGGGCATATCTTGATAAGACAACTTACAGAATAGACTACACATACTTTCCCGTTCCATTCATTCGATCTTTTCGTCCTTTTGTTACAATCATTAGCCGCATTTTGCGAGTACTTTTGCCCTGATCCTAAGGGAAATGCAGTATGGCCATGTGGTGAGAAGGTGGTACCGATTGCAAAAGAGTTACATTTATTAGATCATAGAAGATATAAAAATTGTGTCTATTTATATCTTTTGTTAATCTAAACGACTGTTTTATAATAGAATTTTTTGGTCAATACTTAAGGAAAAAAAAATGCATTTTTTAGATTACATATGATAAGTGTGTTTTACACATTTATTTAGGTTCTTAACATTATTTAATATTAATTAATTGAGTGAATTCTTACTCTTATTTGTGTATATATTGTTGAATTAATCTAATGGTACATCACCACTTACACAAGGGTGTCCATAATGGACACCCAACACCCTCCTATTGGTGGGGTGCCAGTGAAAACTCCGACATGGATAGGAATCAAGCAAAAGAGAGAAGATTTGGAGTTTAATGGAAGCAAAATATGATGGATTTATATTTCTGGATAGTCGAATGGATGGCTTCATAAGTTTTGGAGGCCAAATTTGTCATTTAGAGAGTTTGATGACCGAAAGGGATGAAATAAGAACATTGGGGACTAAATTGAACATTTTTAGAACTCGAGGGATCAAAGCTGAATATATCATAAGTACGAGGACTAAATTAGATGAAAGTTCAATGACCTAATTTGACGAAACTCAAACTTAGGGATCAAATTGGAGAGGATCCGATGGCTTAAGTCTGAATGTCCAGTATATGAAACATCTCTTTGGAACTTGAAGGACCAAAATGAAGGTGATGGGAAGTAGAGGGACTGAGGTTGCACCTTCGAGACATGCGACCTCAGTTGAAGCTGTTTGGGGAAAATGTCCCGGGAGGTCGTGTTGAGATCGCACCTTCAAGACATGCGACCTCAGATATCGGCCAGATCGGATTTTGATTTTTTTTTTTTTTTTTTCAACTTAAAATCAAGGGAATGTTTGGTATTCTCAAGAGCACTACATTCAAGCCAATAGAATATTATATAAAGAGAAATTCTAGATCAAGAAAATGACACCGCGGAATAGATAATCATAGAGAGTAAAGAAATAAATTTTCTTGGTGGTGAAGGTGCAAATTCAAGAATCTGTAAAGATTCATGATTGATAATTGTATTCTTCTTTCCTACCAAAATGTTCGAGTTATGAATTCATCCAACTTTTTGTATTTGTTTTATGCCCGACTAAATCATTTGTGGCTAGTATTTGTTTAAACATTTTGATTTAAATTTAATTTGGCGCTGCTCGTATTTGTTTAATTCTTGTTGTTTGGGTTGATTGTTTACCATTCTCTTATTCTATTTGCTTGGTAACCAATAAAACGTGTTTGTGATTTAAAGATTAAAATAATGTACTAATTTAATCGAAGCAAATTTAAAGACACAAAAATATACTTACCGATTCTACCGATTGCTGTAAATAATATTTCCTTGTTGAGTGTTTGATAAATTTATCTGTATTCAAGTTTGGAAGCAACATTTTTTTATCTAAGTTGGAGTAAACAGATAAATAAAGTGATTTGATTTTGAAATTTTAATTGGGAATGTTTGGAATTCTTTATAATTTAAAAAGGGTATTATTATCTTTTAAACAATACCATGTTTTTGTAATTGTATAACATTTTAAGGGTAGTTTTGTCTTTTACGCATATTTAGGCCATTGTGGGAAATGTTAAAAAAAATTTGGTCAAAGTGAAAAATTGCAAACTTGACTTGCCCAAAATGAAAAGTACCCCTAATTGAATTAAGGTTCACAACAGTGAATTCGAGGTCTTAGTGTTTGTTTTGATTGAAATTTACTTTAAGGTTTTCATGTGAGCTAAAATCAATTAGTTAAAAGTTAATTAGAAATAATTGATCTTAAAAACTCCCATCTTAATTGTGTGTTTTGTTAGAGTTAATTGCAATTAAAGTAGAATCAATTATAAATTTTTCGTGTGGGACGATATTATTCTCATCATTATTACTTATTAAAAATATATATTCTTGCAGGATAAAATCAAACAACAACAATGTACAAAGCACTCAAAATTTCATGACCAACCCTCGAGAAATGAAATTCACTTTATGCTTAAATCCCGCCACCCTATATATCTTTGTCAAACAATTATGCAGTGATTGCAATACAAGACAAGAAAAGAGTTAAGAATTATGAAGAAAAGATTTCAAATTATGCAGTAAGTTGCCTTTATAGCAAGAGGCCTAGACTAATACTTCTTTTTCATCTTCAATGGTGACTCCAATATCCTTAATTTGCACAAATTAATAAGTTCATAAACTTGTCCACCAATTAGAAACACAAATTGGCAAGCTTACAAGAAACACAAGTTTATATCTGTTAGGTTTTGATAGTTTATAATGTAATTGAAAAGCCTGTGAATAAAATGGACTAAATTGGATTGGTTATAAAAGTCAAGGAGTAGGTTGTAATTTTTATAATTCAATAGGTTCTAGGGTTCGAGTTTCAAAAGAGGACAAAAAAACGGTGTCGCAATTTCGCTAGACGTCGCCAGAACTTCGCTCGAGTCGTAGAAACAGAAACATTTTTGCTAGACTGTTGTCGGTTTTTCACTCGAACGACAAGGTTAACCGTGAATTTTTTAATCGCGATTTTAGGACTTTTTATCCGACCCATTCAACTCTAACCCTATCATATAAAACCAAAACGCCACAGAACGTAAAATTCGAAGGTTGAAACATAGAGAGAACTTGAGAGCTTCATCTTTTCATCTCCCAATTCATTGAGAGACTTTAACCTTCATTGATTTGATTATACTTGGTCGAGAAAACATCAGTTCCAGTCAATTCAAATACCAAGCTTACTGAGGAACAATGAGTTCTTCAAGAATCCACATGAGATAGATAAATCCACAAAATCGAGGTTAGAGAATCCAGGAGGGCTTTGATATTGCAGTCAAGGAATTGGTGTAGGAGCGCGCAATTCAGGAGGGTTGTCGATTACAGTAAGGAGTTAGTGCAGGAGCACGCAATCCAGGAGGGCTGTCAAAATCATAGTCAGGACTTATTGTAAGGCATGCAATCCAGGATGACTGTATTAACTTCAGTCAGGAGGTCAGAAAGTTCGTGTCGTCGTCTTGTCTGGTGAACTTTAAGTTCAATCATTTATAGTATATTTTGACTGGTAAAGCGCCTAGAGTTTTTACTCAGTTGGGGTTTCTCCGTGAACATTTTGCATTTTTTTAACTGCTTTATTTACTGTTTTCATATTCTGCGGTATTCAAAAATAGGATAATTGGACTGTATGCCTAACCATGTAGAGATAATTAATTAGTGACTTGTTGCGGTTAATTACAATTTTTAATTTCGCATTTACACCTATTCATCCCCCCCTCTAGGTGTAGTTTAGGTCGAGTTCGCGTAAATTTCAATTAGTATCAAAGCCTGATTTTAATTCCTAACTCTTAAATAATTCTAGACGAGTCAGTTCTTATCTGTGCCTCCATTTTTCGACGGAAGCAACTATGCTTATTGGAAAGTTTGAATGTGAGTTTTCCTTAAAGAATTGGATGAGCGTATTTGGATAAGCGTTCAAATTGGGTGGACTGCAACTTCAACCAGTGTTGTTGGTGTAGCTATACCCATTGATATTTCATTTTGGACTAAAGATGAATTAACCGAGTGTAACTAGAACAATAAGACTAAAACTGTTAAGAACTCTAAACTGCAGATGTTGACCTTTAGGTTTGAAGAAATTAAAATGACGGACGATGAATGGTTTGATGAATTTTATGCGAAATTGAATGATATAGTAAATTCAAGTTTTTTCTAGGTGAAAAGATCCCCGAGTCAAAAATCGTTAGAAAAATCCTTAAATCCTTACCAAAAAGGTTTAGACCTAAGATCACGACGATTGAAGAGGGTAAGGACTTAGACATTGTCAAGATAGAAGAACTCGTATAATCACTCCAAACCTATGAACTCACTACATCTCAACCAACTGAGGTTAAATCAGTTGCCATGAATACCGTCGGGGAAGAAGAAAGTGAGTCAACTGATGCCGAGACCCTTAGAGACAGTGAACTTACCTATTTTGCTAAACAATTCCAAAAGGCCATGAGAAATAGGAGAAAACCTCAAGAGAGGAAAAATGTTGATCCTAGTAAATTTCCGCGTGAGAAACATGATGAAATTCTTCTAGGACTTCCAATAAGAAAACCCATCCTGTTATATTCCATAAGTGCAAGAGGTTTGGTCACTATAGGAATGAATGACCTTATCTTAAGAATAATTCAGGAAAGGAAGGGATAAGGCATTGGCAGTGATGAAGAGTCGAATTCGAGAGAGTAAAGTGATACCACTAGTGGTGAGGATGAACAAAAATATATGGCGTTCACGTCTAGAGTTAAGACTGAATCTGATAAGGAGAGTGAGAAGACTGTGAGCTTTAGTTGCAGTGAGGAGTCTGAGAGTAAGGAGGAGTCCGAGGATGATGAAGATATCCGTGAGTCGTATCGACAGTTGTTCGAGGAGAGTCTTAAAATAAAAAATGTTAGCATAGCCATGTTGAAAAAGCTTGATGGGCTTGAAAGAGAGAAAGAGAGACTCTCGGATGACCTTTAGGACTCTATCAAAAAATTAAGCGAGTTAAAACTTGTTAACAAGAACTTAGAAGTCGAAGTTAAATCATTAACAAGTGATCTTGAAAAATAACACACATCTTCGTTCATTTATAAGTGGTACGTAGAAACTCGATAATCTGTTAGGAATGAACAAGCATGTTGGAAATAGGCATGGTTTGGGTTACGTTCAAAATAGTAATATTACTACTAGTACATCTAAGACCACGTTCGTCTTAGCCACCTACAAAGTTCGGAATACTGTTAATCCTGAACCCAATGACAAGAATGTCTTAGGATTGAGACCTATTAGAAAATGTAGGATCAATCGTCCTATAAATCAACGACAACTTCCTCATTGGTTTGAACATAAGTTTATTCCTACCTGCCACCATTATGGTGCGCTGGGACACACAGAATTTAAGTGTTGTAAACTCACAGCTAGAAGTAAAGGTCATGATATCTCGAGTAAGGTTAACTTCCTTTCCAATCAGGTTAGCCACTTGACTGAGATGATGACTCGGTTAACCAAAATTACTTCTACTACTAAGAAGGTTTGGGTTAAGAAAAACGATCTTCCTAGGTATAATGAACAGTTGAATTGCTATGTTGCCCACGTTGCTCTTAAAGCTCAAAATAATTCTATGTGATATCTTGATAGTGCCGTTCTAGACATGTGTGGTAATAAAGCTTTGTTCTCTTCTCTGGATGATTGGAATGGTGGTATGGTTACTTTTGGAGATGGGACTACTACACCTATCCTAGGTAAAGGTGTCGTTAAAATATATGGATTATCTGCTATCTCTGATGTGCTTTATGTGAAAAGGTTAAAGTCCAACTTGTTAAGCATTAGTCAAATATGCGATACTAATTTTGAGGTTAGTTTTGTCCAGAAAAAGTGTACTATGTATGATTCTACTGGTAACGTTTTCCTCGAAGGTGTAAGAACTTCAAACAATTGTTATAGAGTTCTTCATAATTCCAACTACGTGTGCAGTAGTGCCAAGATTGATGTAACTGAACTGTGGCATCAATGTCTTAGTCATATGAATAATAAGAGTTTGTCTAAGCTCTCCAAGAAGGAACTTATTAATGGTTTACCTAAACATGAAAATATTGATAACACTCTATGTGGCCCGTGTCAACAAGGTAAATAGCTTAGGGTAACTCATAAACAAACTTCTAAAATCTTGATAGGCAAGCTGCTTTAATTACTTCATATAGACTTAATGAGACCATCTAAGACTGAGAGTCTTGATGGTAAACATTATATCTTGGTTGTGGTTGGCGATTTCTCTCGATATACTTGGATTGAGCTGTTGAGAGAAAAATCTGAGGTGTTCAGTCTTGTCATATCATTGTGAAAAAGGCTTAGAAATGAGAAAGACTTTACCATATCGAGAATTCGTAGTGATCATGGAAAAGAGTTTGAAAACTCTAATCTTGAGAACTGTTTTCTAGAGGAGGGAGTCCAGCATGAGTTCTCATCGCCGATCACTCCACAACAAAATGGGATAGTTGAGAGAAAAAATCGTGTACTTTTTAAGAAATAGCCAAAGTTGTGCTTCAAGAAATGGCTAGAGACATGTTTCATGGTAAGGGACTTGCTATGCATTTTTGGGTTAAGTCATCGACACAACGTGTCACATAGTAAACATAGTTTATCTTAGACCTAAAACTGATATGACACCATATGAGATTTGGAAAGGTAAATGGCCTACTGTTAAGTACTTTCGTGTGTTAGTAGCAAGTGTTATATTCTCAGAGATAGAGAAATTTTGGGAAAAGTTTGATTCCAAAAGTGATGAGGGAATTTTCGTAGGATACTCCAGAAATAGTCGAGCATATCGAGTATACAATTCTCGTTCACGGGTTATGATGGAGTCCATCAATGTAGTGGTAGATGATGCCTACAGTAAGGAGAGATCGGGTAGAGTTGGAACACTTGAGTGTTGGTCCCGTCATGGTAACTGAACCTAAAGAAACTTCAATTCCTGATCCCTTATACACTTTTAATTGTTTAGATACACCTAATAAGGAGTTCTCACCCGATGATAAAACTAAACCCCATAAGAAACCTTCGTCTAGAGTTAAGACTAATAATTTTAAAGTGAATATTATAAGGAATTTATATGAAGGGATGAGACTTCGTAAGAGGGCTTTGACCAACCTGACATATGCTAGCTATGTGTCTCAGATTGAGCCTAAGAAAGTCGAAGATGCCCTTAGGGATGAATGTTAGGTAAATGCAATGCATGAAAAGCTAAATCAGTTTGTGAGAAACAACGTATGACATTTAGTTCCTAGGCCTGATGATTGTAATGTTATAGGTACTAAGTTGATATTTAAGAATAAAACTGATGATCAAGTTACCATAACTAGAAATAAGGTTAGGTTAGTTGCCCAATGATATACTCAGGTTGAAGGAGTTGATTTTGATGAAACATTTACCCTGATAGCTTGACTTGAATCCATTAGAATTCTTTTGGCTGTTACTTGCACTTTAGGACTCAAATTATATCAAATGGACGTCAAGATTGTCTTCTTGAATGGAATACTTCAAGATGAGGCTTATGTCTATAAATTGAATAAAGATTTATATGTTCTTAAATAAGCTTTTAGAACTTGGTATGATAGACTTACTGCATATCTCATGGAACATGATTTTTCAAGAGGTGGTGTAGATAAAGCCTTATTCATCAGACATATTAAGGAAACCATCACTATTGCTCAGATTTATGTTGATGACATCATTTTTTATTCTTCTATTGATTTTCTTGCTCATGATTTTGCTGAATGCATGAAGTAAGAATTTGAGACAAGTGTGGTTGGAGTTCTAGGTTTCCAAGTTAAACAAACTGATGATGAGATGTTCATATCTCAATCGAAGTATGCGAAAAACTTATCTAGCGTTTTGGGCTAGACAGCAAGAAACACACTAGAACTCCCATGTGCACCAGTGCTAAGTTAGGTCATGATCCTACAGGTAAGAGTGTTGATCAGTCATTGTACGAAGTATGATATGTGATTTACTTTATCTCACTACTAGTAGACCCGACATAGCCTTTAGTATAAGGGTTTGTGCGCATTTTCAGGCTAATCCAAAGGAATCCCACCTAAGCGTCGTGTGATGTATCTTTAGATATGTAAATAGAACCATTGATTATGGGATCATGTACTCTCAGGACTCTAATCTTGATCTTGCTAGCTATTCCAATGCCGATTGGGCGGAAATGCTGATGATAGAAAAATTACTTCTGGAAGTTGTTTTTATAATCTTATCGCTTGGATGAGTAAGAAACAAAATTATATCTCATTGTCCACGGCTGATGCAGAATATATAGTTGTATGAAGTTGTTGCACTCAACTGCTTTGGATGAAGCAGTTGTTGAGTGATTATGGAATTGAATAGGGTACTACAACTATGTTCTACGATAACACTAATGCCATTAACATTTCCAAATATCTCGTTCAACACTCTCGAACCAAACATATTAATATACGACATTATTTTATCCGGGAGCTTGTAGAGACCCGTATTGTAACCCTTGAGCATATCTCTACAGAGAACCAATTAGCTGACATATTTACCAAATCATTAGGACGGCTATTGGCGTTTGTATACCTTATTTGATTAGGTATTATTGGTGCATGCTCGTATTTTCCCATTGTATGATATTGATTTATGCATACATCATATTTGTTTATTTATATTCTATAACGAAAACTCATGCATTTTTTTATTTTTTGTGTGCTTAGTGTATTTATACTTTCAATTAAAAAAATGGAATATTGAAAAATAAAAATGCAGGAAATTCTTTTTACAGCATAATATATAATACACTTGAACTTGTTTGTCGTGATCAAGCATGGGTAATCGATGAACTGTAACATAGTTTTCATTGTTGGCTTAGGTTATTTATGGAGTACTTAGTATAGATGTTTTCATGTATCATCTGAACTGCAAACACTATGATATTGTTAGTAAGACTCTATCGTGAGTGTGAGATTTAGGATGACAATCAATTGTTAGTCAGGTGACTTTGAATATGAATTGACTTTATTAATTAGACCTAAGCTCAAGTTTATTTCTGGTAATTAAAAAAAAGAGTTCAATATCTTATGCTCTTCTTCGGAGCCTATTTGACTCGAGCAATTATGCCTCTCGGGTTTCTCATAATTTGGTGCCTATGATCAACTAATTTGGGTTAACCGGCCTAAAACTCGCTATAAGGGTCATTTTATTAGCTTAATAAAGAAAAGCATGCACTTAAGATGAGAAAAATAAGAACGAGCTTCGAATATTGAATGTTATGAAATAAAAATTTGCTCAAATTTAGGGGGAGAAAAGAACTTTTCATACAAAATAAGATTTTCTAATGTGTTTTAAATGGTTTGACTTTTATAAGTATGAGAATAAATTTATTGACAGTGATGTTTAGTGTGTCATTTCTCACGAAATTAAGGTTTGGAGTCCTACTTCCAAAGTATTAGTACACTTTATACATATGGGTCATTTATACAATTTACTCTGTGCTAACTTGAGTTACGAATGTGGGAATGGTTACTGTTCATTACTTATATTTTTGCATACTGACAACTGCATTTTTGGGTTATTATATGTTATTTTTAGTCCATTGTCATTTTTTGACAAAAATGGGAATAGTTTATTGTTTATGATTTTTTTTTATTTTTTTTGACTTGATATGATGTATCTGAAAACTTTGATTAAATGATAATTTCAGTATTGCTAGATTAAATTTTGATGTATGGTAGTGTCAATGTTTTGTTTTGGTATGTTGGGTTGCATTAATATTACATCTTAATTTAGCTTATGGTATGAAACTGAAATGATGTGTTATGTGTTATAAGTTATAACATTAATATTACATCTTAATTTAGCTTATGGTATGAAATTGAAATTATGTGTTATGTGTTATAAGTTATAACTATTTGGATTAACTGCTTGAATTGCTTTTATACTTATTACTGTTTTGTATACATTTTATACTGGGTATTTGAGTTGTCTCTTTTAGGAAACAAGTTTTGAAAAAGGAAAAACAGAATTCAATCAAAACAGTTAGTGTTGGTAGTATCAGTTATTGATTCTGTAATTTTTTTCATTACTACCTTGACTTTAGATTGTAGTTTTGTTACAGCCGACAAAGGGAGAGCTTGTTATGTTTTAATATTTTATAATGTAATTGGCAAGTCTATGAATAAAAGGGACTAAATTGGATAGGTTATAAAAGTCAATGATTAGGTTATGATTTTCATAATTCAATAGGTTCTAGGGTTCGAGCTTTAAAAGAGGACAAAGAAACGGTGCCACAATTTCACTAGACTGTCGTCAGACTTCACTCGAGCGGCAAAAACAGAAACATTTTCGCTAGACTGACGTCAAGTCCTCACTCTAGCGACAAGCCATCGTTCGAGTGTCACTGAGCTTTTGCTCGAGCAACAGGGTTAGCCGTGAATTTTTTAATCGTGATTTCAAGACTTTTTTATGCAGCTCATTCAACACTAACCTATTATATAAATATCAGAACGCCACATAACGTAAATTCGAAGGTAGAAATATAGAGAGAACTTGAGAGCTTCATCTTTTCATCTTCCAATTCATTGAGAGACTTTAACTTTCATTGATTTGATTATACTTGGCGGAGAGAACATCAATTCCAATTAATCCAAATACCGAGTTTATTGAGGAACACGGAGTTCTTCAAGAATCCACATGAGATAAACGAATCCACAAAGTCATGGTTTAGAGAATCCAAGAGAGCTTTGATATTGCAGTCAAGGAGTTGGTGCAGGAGTGCGCAACCCAGAAGGGTTGTCAAATTGCAGTCAGGAGTTGGTGCATGGGCACGAATCCAGGAGGGCTATTAGAATCTCAGTCAGGAACTGTTGCGAGGCACGCAATCCAAGAGGACGGTATTAACTTTAATCAGGAGATCAAGTTTGTGTCGTCGTCTTGTCTAACATACTGTAAGTTCGATCGTTTGTAGTGGATTTTGACGGCAAAGCGCTCGAAGTTTTTACCCAATTTGGGTTTCTTCGTAAACATTTCGCGTATTTTTTTACTATTTTCATATTCTTCGATATTCAAACATATGGTAATTTGAATGTATGCTTAATTAATTAGTGGCTTGTTGGCTTGTTGCTGGTTAATTACAATTTTTAATTCTACATTTACACGTATTCACCTCCTCAGGGTGTAGTTTGGATCGAAATGCATAAATTTCAATGTCTATTCGATAGTACAAATTAATATGCATGTGAGATTTCTTTTCCAAAGTATTCAATTGTTGTGGGCTAGCTACAAGGGAGCTATTTGTCAAGCGTTTGTTACTTGTTAGTATTCAATTGTTGTGGGCTAGCTACAAGAGAGCTATTTGTCAACCTTTTGTTACTTGTTTCTTTGATACAAGTAATCTAACTTAAAGTTCAATTTAATTTGAGTATTTTTTTTTTTTTCTCATTAAACTGTGTTATATAGGAAGACTTCATGAGCATGTTTGGGAAGTATTTATACTCGATTTAAATTATAAGTAAATAAAAATGAGTGGTAAGTAAGTAGATAATACTTGTGGATTCATCGATAGATAAAAATGACTTGATTATTTTTAAACAGTTTATAAAAACAAACCGTACATAGGCTTACGTATAAGTCATTAATTCATTTACTCTAATCATCTATGTTTAATCAGGGCCAAACACACCATTTAAAACATTTCAAATAGATAATTCATAAGTAAACTACACTAATTTTATTTGTGAAAATGACACCCTTTCTTCTTTTGTTGATTACTAGCATAAAATGTAACACTGATCTAATAATTAAGTTTGTCCAATAAGTCATGCCTAATCAAGTCAACGTGCACAAGTGAAAGTAACCTTGTATCATTAGGACGTTACCTAAACCAACCATAATAGTACTATAATTTGAAAAATCTAGGAACGCCATGATTAATAATCGAATGTTACAAAATATATGGTGTTAGAAAGTTATCAACATTACGTGAGAGAGAAGAAAAGATTAGGAAGGTTTGAATAGTTTTAAAAGATTATATGTCGCAATTCAATGCGACTCTACAAATTATTTTATTTTTTGTAATTTATAGACAGAAAATTAATTCATATTTATTCGTATTCTTTTCGTGCCTTCTTTATGTTATAATTTCCGACTTAGAGAGAAAAAGTGATAAACTAGGAGGGGAAAAAAGCAATGAACTCAAAGGAAAAGTTTATTACTTTAACAAATAACTGTAGTCTAGTTGAAGACACGTTTGACCCAAAAAAAAAAGGAAGAAGAAGAAGAAGATAAAGATAAAATCGAAGGGGTTGAGACGTTCAGTCATGCATGGTTTGAATGAGTATATAATTTTTTCGTGAGAAAAAAATAATAATATAAAAATGTGAATTATTTAGAACTTCTAATGGCAAATTTACGACGTAATGATAGGTATTTTGCAATTTAGGCTTAATTATGATTTAATGATGGAAGTAATAATTGCAACAAATTTTCTATAGGGTGCAATACTTGATTTTATTTTTATTTTTAAATTATTATACTAAGAGCTCGTTTGGCAGAAATTTTGATTTTGCTTCTACTTCCTGTAAAAGAGTTTCTTGAAAAATATATATTAGATCAACTTTCTATGAAGTTATTCGATATAAAACGTTTCATAATCCCATAAATAATTTTTTATTTTTTCAGAGTCCTGCCAAACAAACTCAAACGTATCAGTCGAGTTCTTTAAAAGAATTCCTAATGTAGACAAATGTAAGATGTTCACATTTCTGTGTGCCATAAGACAGGGAATTTGTTACAATTAAAAAAAACTATGGGCATTGACAGATATTCATATTGTGCGCAACGCGACCCCCATCTGTTGAAAACATGTGAATTTAATGTTCCATAAATGGCATAACCTTAATTTCGTCCCCATTTTCTAAAAATCATTTTTCTCCATTCATTTTTTATTATATATTTTATGAGACCTGCAACTTAATAACTTTTAAACCGCGCACTTTTTTAACTTTTATCAAAATCTACTCAAAATTTGATTTTTAGTTAAATCAAATAGGGATAATGTAATGGATCTCCCAATTCATCTCTATGTGACTTCGAGTCTGATTTTACTCTTTATTTACTAGTAGTAAAAGGGTCACAAGGTTATAGTTTTCTACTCATAAATGACTTGAGAAAATAGATAGCAATAAGACTTGAAAACAAGTGAAAGATGAGGATTGTTGATGGACCTAACCCTTGACTTAATCGTCAGGTTAGAAATTCTATTGAGGTGTTTTTGTCAGTCTCGAGTTTTCTTTTGATGGAATATATCAATACCTGAGCACTAGCTATGCTTGAATTCTTAATTGGTGTTCATCGGATGTGTCATTAGTCATGCTCTATCAAATCACATTTGGCTCTTAGTTTTTCTAGTTACATCCCTATCTTATCATGTATTTACTACATAAGATACTGGTCCAATACATACCAATCTATTATGTTATCCAAAAAATATTTAATTACTAATATTATCATTTTTCAAACAAAAAAATCAACCAAGTATGGCTGTGATTTTCATGATATTGACCCAATATGCTGAGGTTAATCTACAAGAATCCAAAGTCAAGAGGTCAAAACATGCATGGAGTCGAAAAATGCATATAAAAGCCTTAAACCGTGTCAACCGAAAGTAAAGTAACCGTCAATCAGCCATGAAAAGTTTCCCCCAGAAAGGTAAAAAATTTAATTGCCAAAGTGGTCCACACATTAGAGGGGCCCTGCCCACATCTTCTCATATTCCATTGCCCAGTGTCCCTTAGAACATGGAGCAATTTATGGCAGTTTTCCCTACTATAAGTTCTCTCCTTTTTCCTCTCCCTCCTGCTACTTTTTTCTCTCCCAAGTCCTAATTCATGGTAAAAAAACAAAAACCCATAAATTTTCTTTAGTTTTGGAGCAGAAAATTGAGAGAGAAATGGACGTTGAAATGGTTAAGTGTGAGTGTTGTGGATTGAAAGAAGATTGCACACAGGAATATATAAGTGAAGTGAAGGCAAAATTTGATGGTAAATGGCTATGTGGTTTGTGTTCAGAAGCTGTAAGAGATGAAGTTAACAGAGGGAATAAAGAATTTGTAATGGAAGAAGCTGTCAAGGCTCACATGTCATTTTGTCGTAAATATAAGTCGAATCCAGCAATTCGAGTTGCAGATGGGATGAGACAAATGCTAAGGAAAAGGTCGGGTGATATGTCGTCGTCTTCTTCTTCAAAGAAATATACAAGCTCTGCAGCAAAATCTTGTTATTAGTAAGCAAAGTTAAGGGATGCCTCTCATCTTTGGTTGGAATAAGGTATAACAATTTGTTTTGTATGTATATTTAGTATGCAGTACTGGATTCGACTTTATAGTGTAATGAAGAAGATTTTAACTTTTTGTTTCTTAATATTGACTCGTGCTTTCTAATTCTCTTCCTTACCCAACATACCATTCATAGCCAAGTCTTGTTTGTACATACATTTTAATTTCAATGGAGCCATCTACCTGGTTTTTGTTTCTTCTTCAGTTTATTTTTTTACCTATGTTCATATATTTTCTTCTGCACTAAAGCAACAACACATTCTGTGTACATGTGGGGTGGGGGTGGAGAGAGATTTGGCCTAATCTAATAATTGGTTATAAAACTTGAGAATAGTTGATCTTCACATAACTCCATTTTGTTGAATCCTTTTAAGTGCTTGTAGGATAATTTGATAAGTCAATCGATTTCTTCCGTGTTTTAGAATTTATCTTGATTATCCAATCAAACTTTCTACGCTCTTTTACACAAAAAAAATATAGTTTAATTTTAACTCAACTCATCTTCCTTTTTCGTGCAAATGATCTCTAGTTTTTGTAATTTTCTTTCAGGAAAAGAAAAGGGAAAAGGAGGAGAGAGGAAAAAAGTTAACATAGAAAAGATTTTCTAAAAAGAATAATGTTGCGTATCATCATCCCTCTATGTGACACTATACTCTACTGATTCATTGTTCGATGAATCAAAATGTTTCTCAGCTTCGGTAAACAATGAATTCTTTGGGTTCATCTCCTGTTAAACCGGCGTTGCATAGTACTGTTCAAGAAGAATTATACAAACCTTCACTTGCAAGAGATGACTTTCTAAGAACTATGCTATATTCTTCAATTTTTATTTATTAATACATGTTATTTTATTCCCAACATTAATAAATAGTGATTCTAATTTCTAACTTCTGCCTTCCATCACCATATATTTCAATTCAATCTAATTAAGCTGCAGTTTGGTTTATGTTTGGCTAATCTTAAAAGAAATTAGTTATACGCAAGTTTTCTTATAAGTAAATAATTAAATATTTAAAATAAATAAGTTTGTAAATAGGAGTGGTTGTGGTTCGATTTGGTCCGGTTCTAGATGAGAATCTTAGGAATGGAACCGTTTGTTCCATATCCAACTACGAAACCGAACCAACCAATTCCATTCCAATTCTTTATATTAAAAAAGTTATAAAAATAAAGTATGAAATTACTTGTCAAATTGAAAATAAATAAAAACAGAATATGAAATCATTTGTCATTCTTGTAATCTAATAGTACAAAAAAACTAATTAAATAAGACAATGAACAACGATCCACTTCAAAACTCAAGATCAACTTATAAAAGCGAAAAAATGATAAACTATTAAATACATTATAAACAGTAAAATCTCGATCGAAAGTTATTTTCTTAAAAAAATCATATGACAATGGACTAATTATTTTTAGTAATTCTCAAGAATCGGTCACTTTGAAACAACAAGAAAATTGAATTCTTATGAAATGTTGAATTAAAAATATATTTTTCATAATGTGTTACATTAAGGCAATGAATTTGTAAAATATTTATAAAATTATTTAGACTTCAATTTCAATTACCCATTAAAGGAAAGAAGAAAAAGCATGAAAAACAAAATTTTAACATGAGATAATTTTGAAATCTAGTATTCAAAGATATAGTGCATCATGGTGCAAGCAAAAAGATAAATTTGGGAGAAATGAATTCATTGTTGGTTTTCAAAACAGTACCAAGAACACGACCGAAATTGATCGGTTCTCAATGTATCATCCCAAATCGATCCATTTAGTAGGAAAATCGGAGTCAAAGCGATCGGTTCTATTTGGATCCAATCTGGTTCCACCGGTTTCAAGAAAAAAATGCCCACCCCCTATTTGTAAATACGGAAAAAAAATTAATATAACCAAGCATGCGTGGAAACAAATTTTACTTTAAAAAATAAGTTTAAATTAACTTACTATAAAACTTGGCCAAAAATGTAATTGATCTAATTAATTAACAAGCATCAAATGGAGGGTTATCAAACTATTCACATATGTGTATAATATTTACTATAAAACAAAAAGTGCTCATACATTTCTATTTTAATTAGTTTACCAACTTTTTTTAAAGAGATTGTTACGCCTCAAAATCGAGACTCACGAAGAAGCCCACGCTTCAAAATCGAGGTTATAGAAGAAATCGAAGTACTATGTAAGTGGTTGAATACCTAAAATCGAAATGTAGGCAAATGGACGAAGCCATGAGCCGAAGCACTATCTAAGTGGTTGAAGCTCTGAAGTCGAAGTACTACACAAGAAGTTAAAGAAGAAGTCAAAGCTCTACACACCGAAGACCTCCAATACGAAGCTATCTTTAGTCGAAACTCCCTTAGGCTAAAACTCTTGCTTTCTTTTAGAGGATCTATATGTGATCTTTAGGAATGATTGATGTAACGTTTGTAATAATGAATGTCAGGATTGTCAGCCTATGGCGTAGGGTGGCTAACCCGTTGTCAATGTATTTAATGCATAACAAATTGAGTGATGTGATGCTTCGGCCTGAGAGATGAGGTCACATGGTTCTTATTCAAAAACCACAATGTCGGCCGAACTCTATAAAAGCTCACAACTTATATCATTTGAAGAATAATGCAACAATTTACACTTGAAACCACACACAATCATCTATCTTGATTATTCCATATTTATTTGCTTGATTTTAGATTACTTCTACTTTGGTTGAGTTGTTTATGATTGTTTGTTTATATACGATTATTTTTTATTATATTGTCAGTGTTTGAACATCTTTGTCTCCAGTCTTAAAGCATCTTCCATATCCATAAACGTCATCCTTTCTAGTCTGGATTTTCTGTTAAAACATGTTGGAATTTGTTTGCGTGGACGCGAATGGACTCGACATCTACTATCCACGTAACCATTACAAAAAAGGGGTCAACAGATTAGCGTCATCTATGAAATGAGCCACTACAACCACGGACAATCCTGTAGAAAAATATTACCGAAATATTTATTTGGTTTTTCCCTTGAAAAATGATTTGTTCGTGAAAAAAACAAGTGAAAGCTCCAAGAAAGAGATTTGGAGTTGACATCAGTGCTTGTATTGTTGATATTTCTTTAAAAAATGAATATATTGAGATAGAAATCCATTTGTAAGACCCCCACCTTTTTAGAAAAAAAATGAATTCAAACGGTGAAAAAGACCCCATGAAAAGGGGGAGGCTGCTAAAGAAGTGGCCATGAATAAGTAGACTCCTTGAAAAGGGGAGGTCTCAAACAAAGAGATCATGAATAAAAAGACCCCTAAAAAAGGGAGAGGTCGCTGAAGAAGCAGCCTTGAACAAGTAAACTCCCTGAAGGTGGAGGTCTCCAATGATGAATAAGAAGTCCCCCTAAAAGGGAGAAGATCATTCAAGAAGTGGCTTTAAATAAGTAGATCCTTTGAAATGAGGATGTCTCCAATGAAGAAGCCATGAATAAGAATACTCTTTGAAAAGGGTGAGACTGTTAAATAAGTAGCCTTGAATATGTAGAACCCTGAAAAGGGAGAGGTCTCTAACGAAGAAGCCATGAATAAGAAGACCCCTCTAAAAAGAAAAAAGTCATTGAAGAAGTGGCCTTGAAAAAGTAGACCCTTCAAAAGTGGGGAGATCTCCAATGAAGAGGTCATGGATAAGAAAATCGCTTAGAAAGGGAAGTCTCCAACAAATAGACCTTGAAAATAGGACCCCCTCAAATGGGGGTTTCCAATGAAGAGGTCATGAATGAGAAGACTTCCTAAAAATGGAGTGGCCGCTGAATAAGTAGCCTTGAATAATTAGTATCTCTATAAAGGAAAGGTCTCCAAGGAAGAGGATGTGAATAAGAAGACTCTCTGAAAAGGGAAAATGTACTAAAGAAATGGTATTGAATACGTAGAACCGCTGAAAGGGGGAGGTCTCCAACGAAGAGGTCATGAATAAGAAGATACCCTGAAAAGGGAAAACCGTTGAAGAAGTGGCCTTGAATAAGTAGACCTCCTGAAAGGGGAAGGTCTTCAACGAAGAAGCCATTAACAAGAAGAACCCCTAAAAAGGGAGAGCCGCTGAAGAATTGGTTTTGAATAAGTAGACCCCCTCAAAGGGGGAAGGTATTCAGCAAAGAGGTCATGAATATGAAGATCCTTAAAAAAGAGGCAGAAGCTGAAGAAGTTGCATTGAATAAGTAGACCCCTTGAAAATAGGAGGTCTCCAACAAAAATGCCATAAATAAAAAGACCCCCTAAAAAATGGGAGGTTGCTGAAGAAGTGACAATAAATAAAAATGATGACTTCCTTTTTGTAGTGCTTAATGGAATGAAGAGTCGATCACATGTTTCTTGTTGAAAATATTATTCATATAAATTACAAATTAGGCCTTTCGGTAAGTCTATTTTACTTCATAGTGGTAGATTGCTCCAACAATATGTTGTAGATATGTATGTGAAGATCGAAACTGCACGGTTAGACTATTTTCGTAACAACCAGAATCAAATTCGAGCTGAAATTTACCAAGGTATTGTAGATATCGTTCAAAATGGAGAGTCAATAGGGTACAAAATTGGAAGAAAAATTGTTTTACCTCGGCCTTTTACATGTGGGCTTAGAGATATGTTAAGTGGATATATGAATGTAATGGCTATTGTACAGCGTTATGAAAAAATGGATATCTTCTTGACTATAACATGCAATCCAAATTTGCCAGACATTAAGCAAGAACTAAAACACGATGATGAGATTCAAAATCGACCTGATCTAATTGTACGTGTATTTAGAGCAAAATTAGAAGAGTTGAAAAATGATTTATACAAAAAAATATCCAATGCCCAGTTGTTGTGCATATATATGTTATTGAATTTCAAAGAATGTGGACTTCCTCATGCACATCTATTGTTAATTTTCAAATATGGCCACAAAATCTGTTCTACTCATAGATGTTGATAAGATAGTTTGTTGTGAAATTCCTAATGAAAACAAATATCCTTATCTTCATTCTGTTATTGTTAAATACAATATGTATGGCCATTGTGGACACCTTAATCCAAAAAACGTATGTATGGAAGCAAACAAAAGTTGCAAAAATAAATATCCTAAAGATTATTGTAATACTACTATATTCGGTGATAACGTATATCCTTTGTATAAACTTCGTAATAATGGTATTTCTATTAAAGTTAGAGGTCAAATGTTAGACAATCAATGGGTTGTACCCTATAATCCTTATTTGAGCGCAAATTTTGACTACCACATTAATGTTAAAGTATGTTCTTCTATTAAAATTGTAAAATATTTGTACAAATATATGTATAAAGGACATGATCGTATTCATTTTTCAATCTCCACAAATGAAACCGGAAAAGAAACCGACGAAATCTCAGTTTGTCAATCTGCTAGATGGATATTTTCACCTGAAACTATGTGGAGGATTTTCTCGTTTAATTTGGCGAAAATTTATCCAACTGTTTATTCTTTAGAGATTCATATCGAAAATCATCAACAAATAAGATATAACAATAACGATGATTTATCTACTATTATTGACAACGAAAATACGAAAAGAACATTGTTAACAGAATTTTTTGAGGTAAATAAAGCAAATGAATTTGCTCGTACATTGTTGTATCGAGATTTTCCAACACATTTTGTTTGGAACTCAACTAAGAAAATTTAGACTTCCAGAAGAAAACACGTTGTTATAGGACGAATTGTCTAGCGAATCCATCTGAAGGAGAACAATATTTTCTACGCGTTCTTCTCAATCATATTAGAGGTCCAACATCATTTCATGATTTACGAACTTTGAACGGGGTAACTGTTAGTACATATCGCGAATGAGCATTTTTACATGGTTTGTTAGGCAGAGACAATCATTGTGAAGAATGTTTGTCTAAAGTTATTATTTATAAAATGTCTACTTCTTTAAGACGTCTTTTTACTATACTTTTTACGCTTTGCAATCCTGATCATCCAAAATTACTGTGGGATCAATTTAAAGTTTATATAATTGATGATTATGTATATGAAAATATACCTTCAAGGGCCACTGAACTACGAGCTTTAGAAGACATCAATTTTATTTTAGAATCATCGAGTAAAAACATAAATGACTATGAAATTCAGTGTAAATATAGATGAAAATGAAAGGTTGAGAAAAATAGTTGCATAGGAGACAACAAATTTGGATATAGAATGAGGCTATGCCTATACATCAAGCTTAAATAATGAGCAACAATTTGCGTACAATACAATTATGGAAAAACTAAATTTCAAATCGAGTGGGATCTATTTCATCGATGGTCCAAGAGGAACAGGCAAAACTTTTTTTTATATAAAGCTCTCCTAATAGGTGTAAGGTCTCAAAATTTAATTGTTTTAGCTATAGCATCTTCTTGAGTATCTACATCTATTTTTCCTGGAGGTCGAACAGCTCATTCAAGATTTAAAATTCCTTTGGAAACAATTGGTGAAGTTATCTATTCTGTTAGTAAACAATCGGCTCTAAAAACTTTGTTAAAAATGTCAACATTAATAATTTGGGATGAAGCACCTATGGTGAATCGATGTGCCATTAAAGTCGTTGATAAAATGCTCAGAAATATTACTGATTGTAATTTGCCTTTCGATGAAAAAATGGTTGTGCTAAGAGGAGATTTCAGACAAGTTTTACTGGTGATATTGAGAGGAAAAAAAGAAGACATAATGAAAGCTAACTTAGTCTTATCTGACTTATGGCTTTTGTATTCACATCTACCATTGGCTAAGAACATGTGAGCAAAATTAGATCCCACATTTTGTGATTATTTGCTTAAAATTGGAAATGGAACATAGGAAGAACATAGTTGTAACTGCATTTAGCTTCCAAGCAATATAATTGTACAATTCGAAGATGAAATTACATCTCTGAAAATTTTGATAAATCATATTTTTCTAAATATAGAAGCATATTTTGATAATTTACATACGATAGGAAATCGAGTAATTCTTACATCTAGAAATGAATGTGTTGATCATATTAACAAAATTTTACTTAATCAGATTCTTGGTGAAATTTTCACATATATAGCTTTGATGAAGCAATTGACAAATCAGAACAGAAAATACAGGAAGATTTCTTGAATACTTTGACTCCAAATTGTATTCCACCGCATGAATTGAAGTTTAAAATAAACTATCATGTAATGTAATTGCGGAACATCAATCTTTCTGAAGGGTTATGCAATGGAGCACGCCTTACTTGTAGAAATTCTGATAAAAATGTAATTCTTGCTGAAATTACAACTGGTGAATATTGTGGGAAACATATTTTCTTACCAAAAACTCCTTTTATACCTCTGAAAAATGATCAAACTTCAATTCATTTTAAAATAACTCAATTCCCGATTAGACTATATTTTGCAATGCCGATAAATAAAGCATAAGATCAGACACTTGATTACGTTGATTTGTATCTTCCTGAACCAATTTTCTGTCATGGTCAGCTTTATGTAGCATTATCAAAAGCTAAAACAAACAAATCTTTAAACGTTTTACTAAAACTATCAAGCACTGACAATTTACACAGTACATGTACGAAAAATATTTTCTACAGAGAAATTCTTTCATTCATTCATTTGTAGAAATATAACTTCTTTGTAAGTATTTGCCACATATCTTAGTCGTTCATTGTTATAATTATATTATTGATTTCTGTTATTTTCTTTTTTCTATAACTAATTTAGCCTTGGAATATTTCAGGATTTATGATATTTGTGTATATTTTTCACACTTACTTGAATTTATGGCAACATGGTACTCTAAAGTTACAAACATGATGTAAGTAACTATAGCTAAGAGAACTTCAAAAAATCTCATGCATATACTCTTGAGTCTTGATAATAGGTTAATTATTATTACTTTTTGTTCCAATCATTATTAATGCATGGTATAAATTTTTCCATTAACCATAAGTTGTTTTAATTTTAACCATTTCCATTTTCTCTATGAGCTTATAATCATACTTATGGACTCTGTAATTTTTTACTTCAAGATATTACCTGATTTTCCTGGTAAGCTCTTTGAAACTTCAGGATCAATTTATGACGATATCTGAGCAAATCTAGTTATAGTCCCTATGCATTTTGTTAAAACTAATGGCGTTACCATCATTTTGCTGAACTTGTTAGAATGAATTCATTCCTCACCTTCTATATTTTTGTTACCACTCTATCAAATACCATATTTATGCATGTATATGAATCCAAAATGGATCTTTTGGAGGCTGTAATAGTAGGAGCAGAAGGAACTCAGTACCATGATGGTCTCTTTTTCTTCGATGTCTTCTTTCTTAGAAGCATCCAAATGTTCCTCCTGTATGTTTCAAATATTTTTGTGTCCAACCGCTTGTACACCTCTGAATATGTCAATACATTGTCTTCTATTAATGCTAACTCACTTGTTGTTGTAGCATGTCCATTACCACTCTGGTGGAGTTCACATCAATCCAAACTTGTACAATTGTGGCAAAGTATGTCCGAGTCTTCTCAACACTTGGAGTTGTAGTCATAAGGAGAAGTGGATCCCTGGTGTGTCAACTATGCTACAAGTTCTGGTCTCTATATAAGGCCTAATTTTGAATGCTAAGCCCTATTTTAATGAGTTTGGACATGCAAATGTGAGTGGTTCAGCAAGTGGAGAAAAGTTTTCTTTGGCATATAATGAGAATACTTTTATCTATTCTCTCCAAACGAGGGTGTACAGTATGAGGTGGCCACCGAAGGTAAGATGAAATTGAGATCCTCTCTATGTACTACTATATTATTAAGTCTTTCGATCCTTGCATATTTTGGTGGTTAATTTCAATTTATTCTTTCCTTTTGGGTGACGACTTCATTATATACTGATTTCAGTTTTATATTGTGTTGCTCGTAGCATTTCGAGGACTTAATGGTAGGGCATTTCTGCAAGCGTTCTCGTAATATTTTGGTAATATGTAAAGCCTATGTACAAGGCGCTCAGGTGGGTTGTCTTGTCAAATAAGATGTTCAAGATGTTGACAAGGGTGATAAGAGCTGCTCATAGGATTTTAAGGCCAATTTTGCACGGTTCATCATTACGTTAGTAAATGCATTTTCTCAAGTTGGCGCAAAGGACTGTCAAGAGTTCTTTTGTTTAGCTCAAAAGGCAAATGTACAAGTTCCTACTGCACCCGGGGTCCAAAACTTTTTATTACTAGATTAATTAAATTAAAATTTAGACTTGAGCTACATATTTTGCATGCAAAACATGTTCATCTTGAATTTTATTTTTGACTTCTTAAACTGTATTTAAAATTACAAATCAGTGAATGTTAATGATTTCAAGATGCTCACCATGTATTTTAGTAAATAAAATGTCTTAAATATTGTATTTTTAACTTTGTTTATCCTTCTAAGATTTATTTTTCTATATTTTGTATTATTCTATTGCCTTGTCATTCAATTTTTCGTAGTTGTATGCAGTCAATTGAACAATTGCATTTATTAAGATAATTTAAATTGCACATATCTAACATTCAAGATATAATTCACGATAATTTAACATATTTAACACACTAACATTCCCTTCAAAATAACCCAACCCGTGCATCACACGGGCAGAAACTAGTTGTTCATAAAAGTGTGAAAAATAACTTGGACCAAAAGCTCTAGAATTTTGGGGACCAATTGCAAAATTGAAGAAAAATTACTTTTGTGAAGCTAGGATTTTTTTACATTCGGACACCTCATTGAAAAAATCAATTTGGCAATCAAACAAAGTCCAAAATTAAAAAAATAATAATAATTGAACATTAAGCATATTACACCTTGGAAAATTACATGTTAAGACTTCGTATAAAAATTCAATCGATAGATAGGCAGTACCTATTTGTTCTCGCTTCTGGCAGCCATCGGGAAAACATCAATAACTTGAGTTTTAGACTCTTAGAGGTTGTTCTCTTCGTATTTTAGTTTTGTATTTTGAATTATGAATTTATTTTGGGTTTTGCATTTTGAGTGTCTATTTTAAAATTGTTGAAAATGTGTTCTTTTTGGTATTTTGAAAAATTGTTTTCAAAAATAAACACAAGGAAAATGTGTTCTCTCTATCTCTCTCTCTCTTCATTTCATCATTTTGGGTCATCTCTCTCTCTGTCCTCTCTCTGCGATCGTCGGTGCTCCCGGCTATCTCTTTGCGAGGGGTGCGGTGGTGGTTTAGGTTTGGGTGCTCCCTGCGATCTCCTTCTTCATCTTTTTTTTCTTTCTTTGATACGGTGGTGGTTTGGGTGCGATGGTTGGGTCGCGAGCGGTGATGGTGGTAGATCTGCTACGAACGCAGCGTCGTGACTTGGCGGTGGTGGTTCTGCTGCAGGTGGTGTTGTAACCGAAAACAAGCGGTGAATCTCTGTAGGCGAGCGTTGCGACTAGGCGATGGTTGAGTGGATGGTGATGGTGGTGTGGCATGGTGTGGTGTATATAGGCAGTGTTGGTGGTTGTCGGTGACGACGTGCTTGGTGTTGGTGGCGGGGGATGATGGTTTTTGCGGTGTTGTGGCGACGACGACGATGATGCAGTGGTGGGTTGCGATGGTTGTCCTGCTGTGATGAGTTTGGATGCAGTTGTGGTTGGCGGTGGATGAAAACACCCAAAACGCGTTTTCAAAATATTGGGTTGTTTTTAACTGAAAACACCACAAACGACAAATTTGTCGTTTTGGGTTTTCTTTGTAAATTTTACACTTGTTTTCAAAAATGTGTTTTCGAAAATAGAAAAAAGAATGTATTTTCACTCTTTTAAAAATATCGAAAACAGAAAACAGGTTGAAAATAGGAA
The DNA here is from genome assembly GCA_019097785.1 of Fraxinus excelsior. Classification (NCBI taxonomy): domain Eukaryota; kingdom Viridiplantae; phylum Streptophyta; class Magnoliopsida; order Lamiales; family Oleaceae; genus Fraxinus; species Fraxinus excelsior. The sequence continues at coordinate 9,039,990 of CM032643.1, forward strand.
AGAGAACAGCCCTTAAAATCTTTAATTCCAAATCTAAGAGATAAATAACCCATCTCCAACTTGAGTCACCTCAGAATTTCAAGTTGTTTTGGGTGAATTTTTAATCGTAGGGGGGCAAAAACTGAAAATTTGTAAACACTGGCTTTGAAATCTCAAAACAACTAGATGAACCATAATAAATTATCCTATCCACATTGAACAAATTTCCATCAAACAAATCAGTCTTTAAACATTCAAAATCTCTATACTAAAACATCCAAAAATTTAAAATATTTGTTAGAAACATAATATGACTTAAATAATAATGTTGGGTTCACATCCCTATTGCTCTCTTCTCGCGCCACCATCAACTGCATTAATCTAAAATTGTGAGATAGGGAGGGTGACTATCTCATAGAAATACCCAATAGGCATACACACATTCTATCAAAACATATCATAATTTAACCATATACTCATATAATTTAAACTTTTAGAGAATACGCATATCAATAATCAAACAACATACCAACATTGAGTACACTACCAAGCCACGAATTTCACATATCTTGTGCAACTACGCCACCAGTTCATATTTTAAACCCATAAGGAGTCACATATAACATAAAATCGCTCAAACATAACATGAACTGAAATAAAATGAGGATATGAGTCTACCTCCTTTGAAGCAAATCTTTGGGTTTAAGAACCGCATGTGTCTCCTTTACTTGAAATTTTAATTCCTGAAAATTTGATCTGTGTATATATTCCGTTGCTGTGTTTTCAAAGGAAAAGGGGATGAAATAATAAATAAATAAATAAATAAAGTATGTGAAGATAGAGTGAGGGGGCGACATGTGCATAAGAAATCATAGTAGTATTGAACTTCAGAAATGGTTTATCCTAATACAATTAAATATACTAATTAAATAGATAATTATTTCAAAGTGATTTAGTTTAATCTTTAAAGATAACAAATGGGATTTGGCATCACACGTTAATCCCACTGGCCGAAAATTTAGTGACTAAAGGAATGAAATTCCTCTAAAATTCAATAATCATAGTTTTTTCTTTTATTTTCTCTAACGTGATTAGTCTTATCCAAATTAACTTCTTCTAGAGCCTAATATGATTAATCATTGGGAAAAATGCATGGTTCAGGAATTTACTTTCACGAAATAAAAAATCAGGTCCCAATATTTAAATTTGTAAAACTCAAGTTTTTCTATGAATTAATTAATTATATTTTACAATTAATCTATTAAATTAAATATTTAATTGTAATATAATATAATTGACCCACCCCACCCCACCTCCACCGCTCTGACGACTGTTCTCCGGCCATGCTTAATTCCGACGACTATTTTCCGGGGATCGTTGGCCGCCGCATAATTCCGGCGACTGCTCCGATTCCAAGGTCACAAATTATTTTGAGATCACAAATGAAAAAAATTATAGGTCACAGATTTTTAATTGATCACAGGTTAACAAAATTTGTTGGTCACAGATCATTTTATTGGTCATAGATCAAAAAAATTATATGTCACAGATCACGTATTTTCAAATTTGTGGGTCACAGATTCTTTATTTAGTCACAAATTATCAATTTTAAAGTCACAGTTCAATATCTAAGTCACAGACACCAAAAAAATCGTCACGGTTCAATAGCTAGGTCACAGACACCCAAAATCCAAACACACGTCCCCCAATCCCAGTACATCACCAATACTTGGTCACAGGTCGACCAAATAGTTGGTCACAGACACTTTGTCACATTCGTTGCCGACCCTAATCCCTAAACCACCCACGAACAATAACACCACCAACCACCCAAACCACCAGCGTCGCCGCCTGACACACCACCACCACCACAACCACTGCCATAATAATACAAACCATCCAACCCATCGCCGCCCGCACCAAGAAAAACACCACCACCGCCCGTCACCCCGCCACAACAGCTCCACCACACGGACCGCTACACACACACGGATTCCCACAGCCATAGTAGATCCACCACACGAAACCGAGCCAACCACCGACGCTGCTGCGACACCCACAGCAGATCCACCACATGCCCCGTTCACAGCCACAGCCAACCACCACACGCCCCGTTCACAGTAGATCACCCACACCCACGCACACAGCACTGAACGCACCCACTCACCCATCGACGCAGCTCACAGCGTCGAACAGCCGGAAGTGACTGTTTTCAGCTCCGCCATGTCGGGTTCCTGCGCCGCCACCACAGCTGCAGCTAGGCACAGCGAAGCACCGATCTGTGAGTTTTGGTCTTGCTCATGGAAAAGAGCGTCACAACGGGGGACGGGGACGGGGACGGGGAGGGCAGCGGCATCGCTGCTGCCACTGCTACGATTCGCAGCGGGGGAAGGAGAAGGGGAGGTGGAGGCGGCGGGAGGCGATGGCGGCGGCGGCGAGCGATGGAGCAACGGGTGAGAGAGTGAAAGAGAAATGAAATGGATTAGGGTTTGGATTGAGTTTTATATTTAAAATAAAGTTGGTGGGGTAGGTAGTAGGGTAGGTATATAAATTAATTTAATTTATAATATTATTATTAATATTAATTGTAAAATTAAAACCTGATTTTTAATTAAATAAAGCAAAAACCTGATTTTTTAAAATGCAAAAGAAAATGTCTGGTTTGGTGTAATTACCACTTAATCATAAGATGCCAAACGAGCCCAATATCAATAGAATAATTCTCACAATTTCAACAATTAAACATTTAGTATTGCGATATCGAGTACTAGATAGAAATTACAAATCTTAATCGGATCACGACTCATGTAAATACTAACTTTAATACAATTACGCGACAAAACATAACTTAAACCTTTACTATAATTTGTCACAAAATAATTTTCAAAGGCAAACAACGTAATTAACATTGACTAGACTAAATGAGCTAGCGTACTTAATTACACGACCAACTTAAAACACATAATAAATTAGGAAATACTTGCAATGACGCAAATTTTTCCATCCTTACAAGAATTCAGGAAAAACTATCGCCTTAAATTTTTTGTTTTTCGATAGCTACATTACTCTTACTTTCTAGTACAAGTTTCAATAACTAACGGAAACAAATGGTTAGTTAGCTTTGTTTATGAAAGAAATGGAAATAAAATGAAGGATGGAAATGGAGGCTAACAGGGTTCAACCTGCAACACTATCTAATGATCAAGCTCAGTTAGACTATTTCTCGATTTTAGAATTCATTGGAGTTTTTACAGTATTTCATAAACTCGTTCAGGTACAACATATCAAAACTTTAGAATTTTTCAACATCATTTAGGCCCGTAATTGGACACCTAAATACATTGAAAAAGTAGCATAAATTATCCTACCAATCTCAGATACTCTCAGATACATTGAACACATCACATGAAAAATAGCATAAATTATCCTACCAATCTCTAATGAATTGATTCCAAAAGGACTCATAGGACTTTCAAAACCCATTGGTCTCATCCAAAACTTTGTAGAATTCGATTTGTGGTGATAGTTCGAAAACTAATCCGATAGTTAAAATTTCTACTTTACTTCTTTACATGTCCAATTCCAGACATCCAATCACATTCGATGTCAAAACTTACGCTAACATGTTATACTAATATAATTTAATACACATCAATTCATAAAGTTGTATAAAATCTAATTTCATGTTCAAATAATCTTGTAAATTCATTATCTTAGTTTTAACTTTAAGACACGTGAAAGTAAATCTTACACATGTGAACCTTGGACTTTGATTTGATTTCCCTCTCCATGGTTTCTCCAATATCCATACAATCTCCATTCATCCACGATCCCTTCTCAATCTGAAAATTTTCATAGAGTAGGAGTGAACATAAAGCCTTATAGAATTTCTTAGGTGCAATCCCCTTAGAACAAATATGTATAGTCACCTCTATAACACAAAAAATTTCATACCATAAATATTTTCACAGTACATGTGAAATTCTTGATTTCGAAGAATCTCTCCAAGTCATAGAAATAGGTTATGGCCATAAAATTTGAACATTTATGGTTCATAAATTGCAATTACATAAATACTCATAAAATAGAAATAAACATTCATAAAAAAAAAAAAAAAAACAGAAATCAACTGCATTATGCATATTTTGATTATTAATATAAAAAAAAATCATTTGCCTTCAATAATTAATGAAACTAGTAGTATCAAAATCCTTATTTTTTCTTGTTACAGATAAGTTAAAATTAGCACAATTTGGGAGGAAGGAAAAATGAAATTTGAATTCGAATTGAAGGAGAGATGGGGGTAAAAAAGTGATATTCCTCTTCTAATAATCTCTATTTTTAGTGATAAACTAAGAGCCCGTTCGGTAGGGATTAAAATCATATTAAAATTGAAAAACTAGTCGTTATGGTTGACTTTTATTAGACGAGTGGGACCCAATAACGATCATATTTTCAATTTTAATTGGATTTTAATCCCTACCGAACGGAGCTTAAATGTGAGAGTTTAATAACCATAAACCTTGTTTAATTGAACTTTAAAGTGAGAATTTGAAAAGTTTTAACTCCAAAAATAATTCTTATAATTTTTTTTATAGAAACATCTGCATAACAACCATTAAAATGATCATTGTGTTATTTGTTAATTTATTGAATTAAGATTTATTTAAGGTTAAGTAACTTAGATCTTTGGACTTTTAACTAATCTATGTATTTAAACTTTTAAACTTAAGTATCTAAGGCTCGTTTCTTAAATATGTTAAACCAACCAAAAACAAGTTTCGGGACCTTACATAGAACAATTGACGTGCTACAATATTTGAAGATATTGGATGGTTGTTTTCAAATGCTTATAATGCTTAAAACTTTTAACCAATCATACTTATTACAGTTGAATTTGCAGAAAATAGTTTCTTCAAATTAATGTTGATCAAACTTATCTAATTCACATGAAAGATTGAATCGACCGACTATATTATCAATTGAGAACATGATATGATTGAACAATTAAATTATTCAAATTTAATTAATATTTTTGTCTCTAAAACTACAAGATGAGTAGTATTTAAGTGATCGTTTGAAACATTTCGATCTTGTTATTTGATTATAGTAGAAATATTTTGAATAGTTCATTTTGTTATTGAGTTTTAAGTTAACATTAGTGCGATTAAACTCTTATGGATACACAAAAATAAATAAATAAATTGAATGCATATTATACTGGGGGCCCAATTTATGAAGTTTGTTCCAAGCCTCAAAATCTCAAGTTCGACATTGATAACGGTAACATGATTATCATTTCATGTCTGTGAAAGTTGTTTAGAAGGTCCCTTCTACATAATCAGAGTATAAAATGTTGTCTTTCTCGAAAATGATGAAGTGTAAGAATATGTCGAACAAAATTTAAATTGATCAAACGTACATTTTATCAGCATGATATATAACTTATTACACACTTATTATCTATGTATTTCATTGAAGTCGGTGCTTATATAAACACGACAAAACAAGCACTAAACTTTTAATTTGAAGCAATTTTGCAATGTTTCATATAAAGACAATTTTGGGATAGGTTGTTTCAAAATTGAAAGATCAAGGACTATGTTTGTCCAAAAAAAAGTAAATTCTAGACGTACCATGCTATATTTTGAATTGAATAGGACCCAGTTCCAATTCCAATGAGAAATTATTAATACCTTTTAAACCCACAACCACAGTTGGGCGATATCCGAAAATCGACCTCGAGTTGGAAAATGGGGGAAGCTCTATTTGATCTTGAAAAAATTCTCCGATCCAGACAGGTATTTTTGGTTCTCTTGTTTAATCGAGCATTTATTTACACAATATAAGCTTATATTTCCGCTTGAAAATTGTTGAAAATGTGAACTTTTTGATAATTAAAGCTGCATTTTTCTGTTTGGCTGATAATTGCATCTTTCAATGGTTTTTGTTATTTTAGTTTTTATTTCCTTTATAATTGTTAATTTTTGAAAATAATATTATAAACAGGTAGGGAAAATTGACAAGTAAATTACGCAAAAGATTATTTTTTCCGTTTAGGCATAGCGGAAAAAAAATATAAATTACATTGTTAATTGGAGCTACATTTACCATATAGACTAATACTAAAGAATAATTCTACTTGTACATAAGGAGTAATAGAAAGTTTTACGGGTAGGTGAGGTGTCAAAAAAGAGTGACGAAAGTTTTTTTTTTGGTTAAAGAAATTTTGATCCAATCATATATGTGTATGTGTATGTTCGCCATTCTGTAAGTTGTGATGTATATGTAGCACAATAGACTAATAAATGTATTGAATGGTTTTTTAGTTGGTTTCTCATCAGTGCTTCCAATTTTCAAAAATTATTGAAAATGAGTAGGAGAAATTGACAAGTCAAGAAGCAAATACACTCTTGGCATGTAAGGCTCAGGCTATGAGAGATTTCACCATTGGCTTCGGTGGTGGTTCTGTGTGTACTTGGCTAGGTACATTCTTGGCAATCTACATTGATTTATATGCATACAATGTTATGTTTTGTTATACATGCACGTTTACATAATTAAGGGCATTGGATGTATTCTGAATTTCATTTTGGAAAGCTGATAAATTATATCGAGGACTTTGGGTTCTCATGATCAGTTCGCAAATTAAAATAAGAGGATATATCATATATGACAAATGATTATTTTCTTGATCTAACTTATTTGAAAAATTAATTTTATATGTGAGTTTAGCATGTGCGAGAAAGTGAGGGAAATTAATTAAGTGGAAATTCATGGTAAATTAGGGTTTAAATGATGCTAAGTTTAGTTTCATTGTCATTTATTTTTTTTTTTTAATTTTACCAGCCCCAAATGAGACTCAAACCTAGTTTACTTACCTAATAAGGCTTCATTCTTACCACTTGAGCTAGGTCTTGATCTCGTTTCATTTTCATTTGGGTTGCATAGTTTAAATATTACTTTGTGGACTACTTTTCAATAGGGAGCTTTAGATTCTACTAGCTAATTATTTAGTACTATATTTTCTGATCTTTGGTAGAATCTGTTAGGTGTAACATGGAATTTAAAATCATCATGATGCTGATAAGAGTTGAAATTACTTTGTGCATGTAAGGCCAAAGGGTATATATGTGCATTGTCAAAATTTCCAAGAATGCATGACTTTTCTCCCATACATGAATGCATGACTTTGTGTGTTGTTGATTTTCTAATTAACGCTAATGGCCAAAAGGATTCCTGGTGCAGACTCCAATTGTATTTGGAATAAAACTTAGTTTGTTGTTTTAGTTTGTCCCATGATCCATGGTAACGAAGAATTGCATAACTAAATTATTTTATTCTTTTTTTGCAGCAACCCAAAGGCTAGGTAATCTATTTCGCTTTAACCTTACTTTGGGTAAGTAACATTGTTGCCATCGTTCGTCCTTTTATATTGATCTACATGAATATTTGTATATCAATGTTCTAATCTAACTCGTGGATCTTTAGTAAAGAAAAATTGAAGATATTATTTGAAGTGCCTGATCATTTTAATTCTCTTTCGTGACAACATGAGTTGAACTATAAATTGCGGACCTCTATCCAAAACACATTTATAAATCGTGGAATCTCTTTCAAAACACTTGTTTGCATAATGATAAAGAAAATATGCAAGTGTGAGACAAGTCCAAATATGCATCTGCTAATGCATATTCATACATATTTAAATTTCTATATTAATTTGCTAAGGCCTCTTTTTATTTCTACAGAATGAAAGATTGATATATTAGTTGATTATCTATATGTAGGAGCTGCTGCTATTTGTGGATTATGGAAATTTGGTAGGTCACTTGATTCTTGCATTGAACATATTCTTTCCTTGGAGGGGAGTCGGATGCAAAGGGAGTTGGCAAATGTGTACGCACTTACCAGCCTAATCTGTGTTAAACTCTTCATTTGAGACACTATCTGCGGTTATTAAATTAAATGAGTGTAAGAGCGTCAAAATTTAAAATATTGGCAAAACTAATAAGAAGGAATCTAAGCTCAGAGCTGACATAGCAACCAGTGTTATATAATTGATTTCATATATTCTAGTGATCTTCGGGGTCTCTTTTCAATCCTGAGTAACTAATTGTAAAAACTATCAGTCCATCATACAATCAAGAAGTTCAACCAGAACAAGTGCAAGCTGTATTGATTTTCTGCAATATCAACCAACTAGGTTCTGATCTCATTTTCTTCCTGATTCAAATCTAGCAAATAGGATGACTGACATCATTTGAACTGGAAGATTAATTAACATAACAATGCTGAATGACTAGGTCTTTGATCTTCTACTAGCTGCTCTACCATCTGGATCAATCATTGCTTTGTGTATTAAGTATTCAGCTCTGGGATCTGACTACGATTGTCCAGGTTGTGAGAATTGAAACATGAGTCATCCTTTTCCTGAGTTATACCAGTTCACTAGAGTTCTTATGACCTCAATAAAATGAACTCAATGCCTGGACACCACTCCAACCCACCCCATTAAAGGAAAAAGACCCAGAAATTGTAGAAAAGAGAACATTGCCTATGTTATTTATAAAAGGAAAAAGGTTCCTGATTGGTAGTGGCTATTTACTCTCAAACTCGATGGAGATTTTCTCTTTAATTTCCATTGACAAATGTTCATATAAGTATGTTTGTCATTAAAGTTTTTTCTTGTATATTCTGATTGGTAATGCATTGACATGGTAGAATGTTGAAAAAGTATCACCGTGATCCTTGGGTGATGGAACATGTCTCTAAACATTTCTACTCAGAGGAAGTTTATGATGACTCATCAGCAGACCAACCAAAAGTTAGGTGGCGTTTCCGGAATTATTTTGGAGATACTGTTGTGCATTCTCAAACTACATCCAATAGTGAGGAAATTGATACAGAGAAAAATAATCTCAAGACGAGTAGGGAGGCCCCAAAAAATTACGTGAGTAGATATGCTGAAGCTCTTATTCTACTGAATGCAATGTACTCTTGGAAATGTATTTTAAGATTTAAAAAAAAAAAAAATTAGTTTTGGCATGCATACATACGTCACTACTGAATCTTCTTCTATGATCTCGAAAATTAGAAAAAAAAAATGAACATATGCATTTATTTGGCAAATAACATGCATATCACCTTCCTTTTGCTTTGATAAATCATGTCCATGCTGATCTTTTTGTCATAAGGCAATGATGAAACGAAACAAACTTTACAGAGTCAAATTTGCATTTTACTAAAGCAAATAAAAGAAAGGCCCTATCGAAGTGACTGACTTTCTCACTGGATTTCTTTAATTCTAGATGAATGCTGCTGTTGATGCCATGGAAAATCCATTTGATTGCATTTTTGGGCTTCCTGCAAGTGTAGAGGAGATTCCTCAACCTGACATGTCTGGCACATTATCTAAAAGACAGAGACGCATCCAGAAACGATCTCATCGCAGGCATAGGAAGCTTCATCAAGAGGTTTCAGATGTTTGATTTTGTAAATTTGCTAACCATGTTTATATTGAATTTGACATCCAAACTACTGTTAAACAAGACTGCTTCTTGACCACTTCTGCAGTTTAGGTTCTTCAATCTTCATTTTCCAGATTATATGATGTAGAAATGCATGAGCTGAATTTTCAGGTGAATGAATTGAAGTTGTTATATGTTAGTGCATTGTATATCCAGAATATTTACTTGCATTCTCAACATTCAATTATGTAGGCTAGTATTTCTATTTGACACCCATATGAAAACTAATGTAACTAGATACTAGTGAAACTTTCATAAGTGCATATGCTATGAAGTGGAAGTTTTGGTTCTTGTTGCCTACTGCCTTGTGATTTTCATAATTATTATCTGTAAAAATGAATTGCTCACAGAAATAGATTTTTATTTTTATTTTTTTAAAGAAATGGTTTAGGAATAATTTAATTAATTACTAACATCGAAGAAATGCCTTTTGTAAATAGATTTGTTTTTGAATAGTTGTCCTTGATGGGAGAAACTGCTTCACACCATAAATTCAGCATCTGTTACCTCTAATTTTCATTCAGATTATGGTATTTCCATCATTAACATGCATCCAAATTAAAAGAATTAAAAATGAGAGGGAGCATATTTGTCACTCAGATTATTTTCTGTAATTATTGTTTTTAAATAAATTATTGCTTCTTTAATGTGTAGCACGTTAATTAGAGGTTTTTCAAAAAATCTCATAGAAATATTATTGTGTTAATAATATTTGATGGTTATGCTGCAAATGTTGTAACCTGCACTTCAATATAGCTTTGTTTCAAACCTCTTTGAATGGTCTTAGTATCAGATGATAGCCAAATAATATTATAAACAAATTAAAAATTATATAAATTTATAATCTTTAAATATTTCTGGAAAAAAGAGGCCTATCTACAAACATCATATCGGGAGACGTAATTCATTTTTAAACCAAAATTTGAAAATATAGGCAACTGAACCATCACTATTCAGTATTTAGGATGTATTTGATTGACTTTATTTTTTATGAAAAATGTTATTTTTCACCCAAATATTTACTTTTGGAGTGTTTAATTGATGTTTTTTTCATGAAAAATATTTTTAAAAAGTTGATCGCGTGAGCATATTTTCTGTAAAAATAAGAAAAACGTTTTCTTTAGAGAAGAATACGTTTTTATTTTCCAAGCAATTCATTCACTCTCTCTTATGACTTTATTTTCTATGAAAAATGTTATTTTTCATCCAAGTTTTTATTTTTGGAGTGTTTAATTGATATTTTTTTCATGAAAAATATTTTCAAAAAGTTGATCACGCAAGCATATTGTCCTTAAAAATTAGCATATTGTCCTTAAAAATGAAGGAAAACATTTTTTTTAGAGAAGAATATGTTTTCATTTTCCAAGCAATTCATTCACTCTCTCTTATCTACGCTCATATGTCTCATATACTCACCAACAACAAATTGACAAGTGTAAAAATGAAATTAATCAAATACATTTAATTAATAATTTTCATACAAATAAATTCTAGGCAATTTAATTGTCTAGAATTTATTTTTTTCATACAAATTCCAACTTTTGCAATCAAGCACACCCTTAGTTCAGCAACCAAGGAATTTATTTAAGAGAAAATTACCATAAGGAGGCCTTTTAATCAATTGGACAAATTTATATTGGCGTGAAAAAAAAAACATAAAAATTAAAGATGTGGATGGAACCTACCAACTAAAAAACTCAAGCTTCTTCCTCCGTCACGGTCCATGAGAGGAAAAAATATACCCCAACATAGTTTTTTTCTTTTATATAAATGTTGTTGATGACAATTAACTAAACTTCTACACTTGGTCGAAGGAGATTGAAGCCTCGGAACCACATATTGTGAGATCTAAATGGTTTTTCTTAATTTAATTTATGTTTTTGAATATTGAATATTTTTCTGCACTTATTTCTATGATTGTTATGTTTAATTGCTAGGAGGCCTACTAGTTTATTATTCGTTACAATCTACCGCTAAGTTAAATATCAAATCCGTAATTGTTTGATTGATTCCTTTAAATTGTGAAGCACTAGGATTTGATGATTTTCTGCGAAGATGTTATGCATCTTAAGAAAGAATGTTTAAATAGATTGAATGCACCAGCTGGTGTTTGTGTGATACTAGTTCATCGATTTCTATATTTGTTTAAAGCTGTTATTGAATTGAATCTTGAGCGCTCGTCTGGGGTTATTTAATAAGTAGGGTTAATTAGAACGCTGGTTTCCAACTAACTAAAATTAAGGAAAATAGGAAAAATTATTCCAACGGGTGAATATTCAGAATATGAATGAATTATTCTTGCATCTATGATCAATTGTGTATCTCCGAAAGGTGGATATTGGACTTGGACCACGGTCGTCTCTTTTTGTTGTTTTCGTTATTGTAATTTTCTTGTTATTTAATTGCATTATTTACAATTGTTTGCATACAAAAACCCCCCAATCATTGTACGGAGCATAAAACTATTGAATTACACACTCTTCGTGGGATCGACCCTTACTTCCACTACTACATTAGTTTTAGAGGTTTAAGAACTATTTTTGGGTGCCTACGACAGCACACCAAATTTTGGCGCCGTTGCCGGGGAGTGGTGTTAATTTATTTTTATGCTTCTTTAGTTGTTTATTTTATTTCGAAAAAAAAATAAAAAAAAATCATAATTTTTAGATTTTTAGACAATTTATTATTTTTAGGAATTTTAGCATAAAATTTTATTTATTTTTCTTATTCTAGTTTCTTTTTAACTTTTTTTTTTTCATTTTTTTCATATTTTTTTTTTTAGTTTCCTTGATAGTTTATGCCCATAACTCGATCTACTACTCAAGAAACTTGATTGCAAATATGGTTGCCAATTCTCAACAATTTGGCACTAGACTCCACATGCCATCTACACATGTCAATGAGGTAAATGTTTCATCCATTGAACAACAACTTGCGAGTCTAACTACTCTTATTTGTCAAATGGCTATAGGTACTATGCAAACAACAAAGACTTGTGGAATTTGTTCATTTGTAGGCCATCCAACTGATATGTGTCCAACACTTCAAGAAGAATCCGTTGAACACGTAAATACAGCCGATAGCTTCCCTGGACAACAACAGAGGAATTATGATCCCTATTTAAACATGTACGATCAAGGATGGATGGATCATCCAAATCTTAGTTATGGGAATCGACAAGTGAATCAACCTATGAATCAAAATTGGCATAATTTCCAGCAATATAATCAGCCATACCCTCCTAAACATCAACATGGCCAAACTTCTAACTCTAGTATGTCTTTAGAAGATATGGTTAAATCTCTTGCCACTAACACTTTACAATTTCAACAGGAGAGAAGGGCTAGCATTCAAAGTTTGGAGAATCAAATGGGTCAAATGGCTAACGCGGTCAGTAGGTTGGAGTCACAGAATATGGAAAAATTGACATCTCAAACAGTAATAAATCCAAAAGAAAATGTAAACGCAATCATGTTGAGAAGTGAAGTGGAGGTTGAAGCTCCAGTGAAGGTAACCCCTACATCATCGATGGAAGAAAATGAGGAATATATCACAGCAAAAAAGAGTGCTCCTAATGATACTGAGGTAACTGAGCGTAAGTTTCCACCTCCTTCTGATTACAAACATGTACCCCATTTTCCTCAAGCTTTAGTAGGATCTAGGAAATATGAACGATATCATGATGAGCTGCATGAAATTTTTAGTAAATGTGAGGTAAATATTCCACTTTTAGATATTAAACAAATGCCTCGTTATGCTAAATTTTTAAAACACTTGTACACAAGTAAAAGGAAACAGAAATTGAAGGGGATTGAAAGGGTAAAAGTTGGAGAACAGGTATCTGCAATAATTCAAAAGAAACTTCCTGCAAAGTGCACGGATTCAGGTATGTTCACTATCCCTTGCATGATAGGCAATACTAAGTTTGAGAAAGTCATGTTAGATTCCGGAGCATCTATTAATGTCATGCCATATTCGATATACACTTCCTTGAAACTAGGACCTTTAATTGACACTGGTGTGATAATTCAACTAGCTGATAAATCTAATGTCTATCCTAAGGGGGTAGTTGAAGATGTTCTCGTGAAAGTTAATGAGTTGATTTTTCCTGTTGATTTTTATGTGCTTGACATGGGCAGTAGTAATCAAACTCTCCCTATTTTGTTGGGAAGACCGTTCTTAAGGACATCCAAAACTGAAATGGACTTTCATAATGGCACACTAATCATGAAATTTGATGATAAAACTATCACACTTAATATATATGATTCCATGAAACATCGGTATAATAATAATCATGTTCATTTTATTGATGTGATTGATCAATTAGCACATGACGTTTTCGAATTTGTTGCTACAAAAGAACAGGAAGTTGTCAATATTGAGCATCTTGGAAAGGAAAAAGAGGAGCTGGCCTTAAACACTGAGTTACAAAGAACTGTGGCAACATTAAATGCTCTTCCAAAGTCAGGTATCAGTTCTTGTTTTGTATTACCAGTTTCTAATGAGAAACCTCTATCTTTTGATTTGCAGACTTTCATTTTGGATTTGAAGCAGCACCCTAGTCACTACAAGTATGTATTCCATGGAGGTGGAAGAACACTGCTAGTTATCATTCCCATTGAACTTGGTACACCGCAAGGAAGATCGAAGCCAACCATGATAGACCCAGGCTGAATAAAGAAACAGTGAGTCGAGCCAAAGACGATAAACAAAGGCGCTGCTTGGGAGGCAACCCAAGGGGAGTTCGTTCATTTATCATTTTATTTTTGTTTTTATTTTTTGCATTCCATCATTTATTTTAGTTATATTTGTCATTTTCTTTGCATTGGACCTTACATTGGGGACAATGTAAGTTTTAAGTATGGGGGAGGGATTTAGATTTAGGTTGCATTTAGATTGAGTGAGTTAATTTTGAAAAAAAAAATTGCATGATTTTATAAGAAGAAGAGTTGAGGTTAAAAGATTTTTTGTTGTATATGCTATTTGTTAGAATTAGTTAGGCTTTTGAAGAACTCATAACATGATTGAATGAATGATCTTCCAATTTAGAGTTGATTAGTGGAGTTATTTTCTTTGAGAATGGTAGTAACTAAATTCTGTAGACAAAAGCCAGTGAGATTTTTGAGCCTTTAGACTGATACATCCATAATAGTCTCATTATTTCTTTTCATGTGTGATATTCTTCCATAGTTTTGTTTCTCTAGAACTTGCATTGATTTTCTTCAAGATCACATTGATACATGAATGCACGAACATGATTAAGGCCATCTTTGTTACATAAATGAGCTTCATTAGCCAAATAGCCGACCCTATAATTGAATTTTCCATTGTTGAGCCCATTTGAGCCTTATTGCCTTTTCTGTGTATAAATTCACATTACAAGATTTAAACCGAAAAACAATATCTTTACCCAAGCCTTAGAGCTAGTGGAGTATTGTTGAATGTCATGAGAAGTGGGGGTAAGCAAGAAAATAAGTGTGGGGGTATCAAGATTTATGGCAGTGCTATTATTGGTGAATTGGAACAAATTTTATATGTTAATTCAAGGAGTTCCAGTATTGGTGTATAATTTGGAGTTTACATTGTGCAAGAAAAATACAAGAAAAAGAAGGAAAAAAATGAATGAGTGAAGAAAAAAAAAGTAAGTGATGAAAAAGAGTGATTTTAATGTGAAAAAGATCTATATTCATAACTCTTCCTACATCTAAAAAAAAGAGTTCGATTTGTGTGGGATAGATGCAAAAATGATGAAACTATCATGTGGAGTGGTTGGGTTACATGTTTTATGTATATTTTTGAACTAAGTCTTTTTATCTTTACTCCACTAGTTTCGATGGCTCTTGAGTCACATACCCAAATATTTCTCACCTTGACCATAAGCAACATTACAACATTCGAAAAGTCCTTATGATTCTTGTAAATCATGTGATCTAAGTGGTGGCGAATGAGAAGATATGCAAGCATATGGTAGAACATCTCCATTGGAATGAATTTGAGCGAAACACTTACCATTTTAAACACATGAGAGTTGAGTGCTTATATCCGTGAGGGTCTACATGTTTAGTTTACTCCATCTTCATATGAACATGGTCGCTAATTGATAATGAGTTGTGTGGGATGTTTATTCATGATATTTTATGTGTTTTGAAAAATGCTTGATGGTTCTATGTTCTTGGCATTATGACCTGGTGTTTTGGAAAATTAAATTTGAGTTTTGCCCGAGGACGAGCAAAAGCTAAGTGTGGGGGAATTTGATAGGAATGTAAAATGCATATTTTTCTCTCCTTATTTTATGTGCTCGTATGATTATTTTGTGCTAAAATGTACTCAGTACGCTCATATTTTGATTTAGATGGCAATTCTATGGATATGGCATAATTTGGAAGAAATAGGTGAAAAAGGATCAAAATGGAAGAAAGTGAAAGTTCAAGGACTAAAGTGCAAATATTCTAAACTTGTTTCTAACCTTTTGATGAAGATTCAAGAGTGTTAGAGGTCAATTGGATGAAGAAAGGATTCAAAGGGATGAAATATGGCCAAGACATTTTCACATATCAACTTTCAAGCTGAAAAGTTTTGCATTGGTTTTCAACCTCATATTGAGACCAATTTTGGACATAGTAAACGATCGAATTTGAAGATAGTCTCTGAATAAAAGTTGTAGCCCTTTGAGTTATCTTTCTAACGCATCTTGAATCGTCTCAATCGGACATCGGAAGAGAAAGTTATGATGAAAATACTGAAACTGACGCAAAGTGGACAGATTTCTAGCGCTCAAGCGCTCTCCTATAGCGCTCAAGCGCCGTGCGCCGCCACAGATTTTAGGTTTTTTATTGTTTGGGCCGCGAAAACTCGAGAAAAAGACTCCAAATTGGTCAAGAACATGTAGGGAAGTACAAATAGACCTAAGGAGACCAAAACAAAGGGAGAACCTCTCCAACATTATTCTTCTCTATTTTTCTCTTAGATTCATGAATTGTAACTAAACTTCTACACTTGGTCGAAGGAGATTGAAGCCTCGGAACCACATATTGTGAGATCTAAATGGTTTTTCTTAATTTAATTTATGTTTTTGAGTATTGAATATTTTTCTGCACTTATTTCTATGATTGTTATGTTTAATTGCTAGGAGGCCTCCTAGCAATTAAACATAACAATCATAGAAATAAGTGCAGAAAAATATTCAATATTCAAAAACATAAATTAAATTAAGAAAAACCATTTAGATCTCACAATATGTGGTTCCGAGGCTTCAATCTCCTTCGACCAAGTGTAGAAGTTTAGTTACAATTCATGAATCTAAGAGAAAAATAGAGAAGAATAATGTTGGAGAGGTTCTCCCTTTGTTTTGGTCTCCTTAGGTCTATTTGTACTTCCCTACATGTTCTTGACCAATTTGGAGTCTTTTTCTCGAGTTTTGGCGGCCCAAACAATAAAAACCTAAAATCTGTGGCGGCGCGCGGCGCTTGAGCGCTATAGGAGAGCGCTTGAGCGCTAGAAATCTGTCCACTTTGCGTCAGCTTCAGTATTTTCATCATAACGTTCTCTTCCGATGTCCGATTGAGACGATTCAAGATGCGTTAGAAAGATAACTCAAAGGGCTACAACTTTTATTCAGAGACTATCTTCAAATTCGATCGTTTACTATGTCCAAAATTGGTCTCAATATGAGGTTGAAAACCAATGCAAAACTTTTCAGCTTGAAAGTTGATATGTGAAAATGTCTTGGCCATATTTCATCCCTTTGAATCCTTTCTTCATCCAATTGACCTCTAACACTCTCGAATCTTCATCACAAGGTTAGAAACAAGTTTAGAATATTTGCACTTTAGTCCTTGAACTTTCACTTTCTTCCATTTTGATCCTTTTTCACCTATTTCTTCCAAATTATGCCATATCCATAGAATTGCCATCTAAATCAAAATATGAGCGTACTGAGTACATTTTAGCACAAAATAATCATACGAGTACATAAAATAAGGAGAGAAAAATATGCATTTTACATTCCTATCAACAATCAATAGATGTATTGGGGGGACATCTCGATTATATTGGCTCATCCGTAAGACCCTCATCATTTATAGTCCCGACGTATTATTAGTTAAGAATAAAAAATAGAATATGCTCATGTATGATACACGTTCTTTTAAAATATATTCTGTTACTCATATAAATAATCATAAAATAAATAAGCCACGTGGAGGGAAATCGAACATGCACAAAGCCTAGAGTTTGGCCGACACAATATTGCGTTTGGCGGTTGCTTATTCACCCAACCCCGTGTGTAAGAGACCTAGCCGAACCTCCGGCAAGAAAACTTAACCCGTATAAACCGAAGCGCCAAAAGAGGGATTGATGGGACAACACGCTGTTGATGCCGCCTCTACCAACCTACACTGTCCCATCACGAATGAAAAGACAATATAAGAAGATCTTGACATTTGTGGCATGATTTATAGATGGTTAGGATGTGATGTATTAGTCAAGTAGATGATGCCACGTAGTTTACTATCTAACGGTCTGTAGTTATTGTATCCTCCTATAAAAACACGCACTTAGCACCATTTGAGGTGAAGGCAAATTTATCCACTAAAAGAAAACTTGAGCACTCTTTACTTAAAATATTACTCCCCAAGCCGACCCCATTTTTATCATAAAAATAATCACATTGCAAAATAAGAAACATTTGGAATCATCATTTTCTGTTGGTCAATTTTTTGGGGTCAACAGATTGGCGCCGTCTGTGGGAAACCTTTGACGCCATAACCATGTACATCCTAGTGGTAAAAGCCATCCTCGAAGAACCTTGAAGAAATGTCTTGATTCTTGAAAAAGAATCATCACAAGGAGGCAATCGAAAAAGGTACCATGAGTTCAAGCCACCAAGGAGCGCATAACGAAGGAAGACGACAGGAGGCTTCTGAAAAAGAGGTCTTCCGAACAAATGTCAATATGCGCCGCCCCCATCATCACCACAGAAGAGGCGGTACCGCCACGCGCTTGGCGCGGAGAGTTGGTGAGATGGCTGCAAACATGAGAAATATGGCCCAACAAAACGCCACCATGCAACAACTGTTAATGCAGATGCAACAACAGGTTGGGCCTCAGATGCATCAGAACAGAGCTTACCGCTAGGAAGGTGAGTATGTTGACACAACAACATATCCTCAAAGGCCTGGGAAGATAACCCAATAGAGAGTGAATTAGGAGCTGAAGCTTTCACCAACTATGCCACAAGCCGCCTCGATGATGATATACCTCTGGGGGAAAATCTCCCTCCCAGAATACTCATAGAATTACGAACCACAAAGGTCTGCCAGTGTCTTTAACCGGATTGGACCTTCCAGACCTAGGAATAGGCCGCATCAGCCTCCAACTCAAACAACACAGGAGCAGAACGAGGGAAATGAACCTCAGGGAGTCCAACCTCCCCCTAGAAATAGGCGGGAAAGGAGGGACGCCGCTAAACAGAGAATCGGGCCAATGCAGCGCCTAGGTATCAAGCAGATGGAAACGATTTCGACGGACCTCATTCGAACTGGATGACAATGATGAGAACCTGCAGTTTTCACAAGAACTGCGAAACGCCTCGGTTCCTAACCATTTCATCTCTCCCAAGATACCCAAGTATGAGGGCAAGGGCGATCCAGAAAAACATCTCAATAACTACAAAACTCAGATGTCTTTAAGATGAGCCTCACCAGCAATGAAATGTAGAGCTTTCCATCTTACGCTGACAGGGGCGGCAGAAATCTGGTACAGTCGCATCCCCGCAGGTAGCATCAAAAGCTGGTTGGACCTGAAAAAGGCCTTTCTGAACTAATACTTATCCAGCAAAGAAGGGGAGGACCCCCCAATCCAAAGGCTACAAGACATGAGACAGTAGGCGGGGGAAACCTTGAAGAGCTACTTAGCTCGCTTCATTGATGAAATGACATATTGCAAGCAAGTCGCGGATAGAGAAGCCCTTTCTGCCTTAAGGGGAGGCCTTAACATGAACACTTTGTTTTGGAAGGACGTACGCAACAAGAACCCCACCACCTATGATGCATTGGTGGAAATGATGAGAAGTGAAATTGTTAACGAAGAACTCATAGACCACCGTAATCGAACCTCAATGGGATTGCCACCACCCCAAAGACATAGGAGAGGCCCTGTGTCTCACCTGGTGGATCAACAATGGACTCAAGCAGGGCATACTATAACCCCCACCTCAGGGCAGACATTGGCCACTGTGACATTGAACACCGTACCTTCTTTGGCATATGGAGAAGAAGGTCCCAATACTCACATGCCGCCAAAATTGCCCAGAGGAAGAGGAACAGGCAAGGCAAGGGATGGAGAGCCTAGAAATAGGCCATATCATACATCTCATCAATCCTCCGGACACAGCATTGAAAATTATGCGAACAAACAACGTTACAACGAGTATGGTGACCCCCATAATGAAGGAAGGAACATCCATCGCCCCCAGGAAAATACCCTACCACCTCGATACAATGATACAAGGTTGAACCGTCGGAACGAACTTCCCAGAATGGAACATGAGGATGATAGGAATAGAGCACAAGGTCAAAGACCAAGAAAGGAACCTCCGATTGACGCCAGGAATGTACCTATCAGAGAAATTGACACTATCATTGGCGGCCCGCATATTGGAGGAAGTTCCAAAAATGCTCTAAGGAACTACGCGAGAGAAGCCAAAGATCCTCCCATGTTAAGTTATTTAATCAACAATTCTGGCAGGGGATCCGGAGCATTGCACCAATTACCTTCCCACCAGAGGACTCTGTGGGGGTCCATTACCTACATGTGATGCTTTGGTGGTCTGAGCCGTCGTGGCCAGAAATGGCCTCAAGCGCATGCTAATTAATAACGGGAGCTCGGTTAACATACTCTTCGGAACCACCTTTGGTAAAATGACAGTAGATCATGAGCTGGCTCCCATGACCGCCCCTTTTTATGGTTTCACAGGCGATAACATCGTCCCAAGGGGAAGAATTACTTTAGCAGTGAGATGGGAGAATTTCCTTTTCGAGTCCAACATTTTATGGAATTTCTGGTGGTAGACCATAGGTCCGCCTATCATGGTGTTTTGAGACGACCCGTTTTAACGGAACTAGAGGCAATAACTTCTATACATCATCTCTGCATGAAATTTCCCACAAAGGAGGGGATCACCACAGTCAGGGGCGATCAGGCAGGCTCCAGGGAATGCTGCCTAAGCTCTTTGAGAAAATCCGAGCCCAGAATCATCAACATGGTACTGATAGATGGGGAAATGGATGACGCACCTGAAGAAGGTTGCACCCTTGAACAAGGGGGAGATGTCAATATGATATATGCCCTTGAAGGAGCAGTAGAAGTAGACCTGGATCCCAAGATCACTGAATCAAATTCACATGCTACTTCAGTGGAAGAGTTAGAGTTTTTTCCCATCAATTCAGAAGATCCCACTAAATCACTACAAATTGGAAAAGAATTCAAGACGGAATTAAAAGCTAAATTGAAGAATTTCTTACTCGACAACTTGGATATATTTGCCTGGAAGCACGAAGATATGGTGGGCATTGACCCTAAAATTAGTTGCCACCAACTCAACATAGACCCCAAGTTCGCTTCCCACCAATAAAAAATAAGAGCTTTAAATCCGAAGCGATACACAGCCTTTGAAATAGGAGGTACACCAACTTGTGTCCAATGGGTTCGTCAGGGAGGTAGTGTACCCGAAGTGGATATCCAACCTTGTTCTGGTAAAGAAGGCTAACGACAAGTGGAAGGTCTACGTGGATTTTTCTAACCTCAACCAAGCCTGTCCAAAAGACAGTTTTTTCACTTCCAAGGATCGACCAATTAGTCGACTCCACTGCAGGACATGAACTTCTAAGCTTCATGGATGCCTATTCAAGGTACAACCAGATCCCAATGCATCTCGCTGATGAGGAACACACCTCCTTCATAACGGATCGAGGTTTGTATTGTTACAGGGTAATGCCTTTCGGTTTAAAGAACGCCAATGCCACTTACCAATGGTTAGTTAACAGGATGTTCGCTGACCTACTGGGTAAAACGATGGAGGTATATGTGGACGATATGTTAGTAAAAAGCCTCAAATCGACAGACCACTTAACACACCTGCAAGCCACATTCGAAATTCTCAGAAAATATCACATGAAGCTCAATCCGTCTAAATGCGCCTTTAGGGTCGCCTCGGGAAAGTTCTTGGATACATGGTAAACCAGCGGGGCATTGAGGCAAACCCTGAGAAAATCAAAGCACTACTGGACATGAGATCTCCCACCAAGCCAAACGAGGTGCAATGCCTTACGGGAAGACTTGCAGCACTGAACCGGCTTCATCTCCAAAGCTACCGACAGATGTCTCCCATTCTTCTAGGTTCTGAAGGGAGGAAAGAAATTCTAATGGAGCGAGGAATGCGAAGAGGCATTCCAGGGTCTGAAGGGATACCTGGGTCAGGCCCAACTTCTCTCCAAACTAAAAGAATGAGAGGTTCTATCATTATACCTGGTTGTAAGTGCCAATGCAGTAAGCTCGGTACTTGTGAGGGAACAAGATAATATACAACTGCCTGTGTATTATATTAGCAAGGCTTTTCTACCAGTTAGCTTTATCGCTCATGATTGCCTCAAGAAAATTGAGGCCCTATTTCCAGGCCCACAGCATCCGTGTCCTGACAAACCTCCCCCTCAAGCAGGTGCTCCAGAAACTGGATGCTTCCAGAAGATTAATGAAATGGGCTATGGAGCTAAGTGAGTTTGACATCTCATACCAGTCCAGAACTGCGATAAAGGGACAAACCATAACGAATTTTATGGCGGAGTTTACAGAAGCGACAGACATCAATACTACCATGGATCCCGTGGAACCACTAACCTGGGTATTGTTTGTGGACGATTCGGCTGGAGAAAGTGGTCCAGGGCTGGAGTGCTGCTAGAAAGCCCAGAAGGCCACAAACTTAACTGCGCCATAAGGTTCAGATTTAAGACAACCAATAACGCTGCCGAATATGAGGCACTCCTGCAGGCTTCAAGCTAGCCAAAGAAATGCAGGTGAAAAGTGTGGATGTCCGAAGCGATTCGCAACTCGTAGTAAGCTAGGTCAACGGTGATTTTGCCGCCAAAGACAAAGGTATGGCGACTTACCTGAAGACGGTCAGGGAGCCGATCCCTTACTTTGATAAATTTGAATTGACCCAAGTCCCCAGGGCAGATAACACACATGCAGATGTACTATCGAAGTTGGCCAGTAGTAAGGATTCGGAGTTACTCAAGTTCGTACCCATTGACTACCTCACTAAGCCTTCCACGATTAAGTCAGAAGAGGTGACGTGGATTTCAGAAACTCTCAAATGGATGTGACCCATCCAGCATATCTCAAGGATCACATCCTCCTAGAAAATAAGCAAGAGGCCCGAAAACTGAGACGCAGAGCTGCTCATTACATAATCAAGGACGAGGTCTTATATAAAAGAGGGCTTTCTTCGCCACTCCTACGATGCACTGGAGGTGACGAAGCGGACTACGTTTTAAGGAAAATACACGAGGAAGTATGTGGAAACCATACTGGGCGCTTGACTCTTGCCCACAAAGTAACAAGGGTATTACTGGCCTACCTTAAAGAAGGACGCCATTTACTTCGTGAAGAGATGTCACAAGTGTCAACACTTCTCCCCCATACAGAGACAGTCGTCCCAGGAACTCACTGTTGTATCCAGTCCTTAGCCCTTTCCAAGTGGGAGATCGACCTGATAGGGCCCATGCCCAAGGGAAAGGGAGGGGCTAATTATGCAGTTGTCGCCATCGACTATTTTACCAAATGGGTTGAAGCTGAACCGTTAGCAAAGATCACTGAAGCGCAAACATCCAGGTTTCTATAGAAGAATATTGTATGTCGGTTCAGAATCCCATATTCTATAGTTACAGATAATGGGTGACAGTTCGATAACAATAAACTTTGCAACCTTTACGATGAACTAGGCATCAAAAAACATATTCCCTCCCCACCATCCTCAAGTAAACGGCCAAGTTAAGGCTGTTAACAAGACCATAAAACATCTACTCAAGAAGAATCTTGACGAGTCAAAAGGAGCATGGGTGGATGAGCTCCCCAATGTGTTATGGGCAATAAGAACTACGAGCTGAACTGCTATTGGTGAAACTCCATTCTCCATGACTTATGGTGCAGAAGCAATGGGCCAATTGGAAGTTGGTTTGCCGTCATCTCGGCGTCTGTACTTCAACGAAGTCACCAATGAATAAATAAGGCGAGGTAAACTTGACTTTCTTGAAGAAAGTATAGAGGCCTCACAGCTTAAATTGGTGGTATACCAAAGGAAGATGATTCGATACTACAATGCCAAGGTCAAACGAAAATCTTTCAGGAGAGGCGACTTAGTGCTCCGAAGGGTGTTCCTATCCTCAAAGGAGCCTGAAGTAGGCACACTGGGTCCTAACTGGGAGGGTCCCTATCAAATTGCAGGCAAAGTCCGACCGGAACATTCTTGATTGAAAATCTTGATGGAAAGGCTCAGCCTCATCCGTGGAATATGGAACACATCCGCATGTATTATCAGTAAGACCTCGTTTGTATGTGCACGTTACTCAAGTCTTCGGAATGGACAGAATATCCAGCTGTCCAGCATTGGAAATCTGTGAAATTTTGAGTGGAGGGAAAGCCACTAGGTCAGAAAAAAGGATCGCTTTAACAAGTAAGGCATCGCATGGGCAATAAGGCTCGTTTATAATTATATTCCCTACGATCCCGTTCGCCTCTTCCATTCCCGGCTCGTCCCAACAATCAAGGCCTCGCTTCGACGGTAAAATCCACCTAAGATCACGTGTCCTTTGAAACCTGCCATTCTGACTTGTCATAACTAAAGGGTTATGCCATACAATCCATCCCCATTAACTCAAGTTCCAAGGACTAATGCTCCATTCAACCGGGAATCCTCCAGACCCCGAACTAGCGAGTGAATTTTACCCCCGTTGCTCAATGCATTATAGAAGTCTATGCACTACATAAATAATCATACCTGGACTTAGGGAACTGATGTTACTCATATAAATAATCATAAAATAAATAAGCCACGTGGAGGGAAATCGAACCTGCATAAAGCCTGGAGTTCGGCTGACCCGATACTGCATTTGGCGGTTTTTTATTCACCCGACCCCATGTGCAAGAGACCCAGCAGAACCTCCGGCAGGAGAACTTAACCCGTATAAATCGAAGCGCCAAAAAAGGGATTGATGGGACAACACGCTGTTGACGCTGTCCCTACCAACCTACACTGTCCCATCACGAATGAAAATGCAATATAAGAAGATCTTGGCATTTATGACATGATTGATAGATGGTTAGGATGTGATGTATTAATCAGGCAGATGAGGCCACGTAGTTTACTATCTAACGGTCTGTAGTTATTGTATCCTACTATAAAAACACGCACTTAGCACCATTTGAGGTGAAAGCAGATTCATGCACTAAAAGAAAACTTGAGCACTCTTTACTTAAAATATTACTCCCCAAGCCGACCCCCTTTTTATCATAAAAATAATCACATTGCAAAACAAGAAACATTTGGAATCATCATTTTCTGTTGGACCGTTTTTTGGGGTCAACATATTCTTTCAAAATTCATTTTCAACCACACATTTTTCAATAAAATAATATTTTTCATCACATTAATAACTTTTCCTTAATTTTTAACGACGTATTTTTCATCATATCACTATTTAAAATACATTATTTCCTCAATAATATCCATCAAACACACTCTATATATGAATTCAATTTGAAAAGACGAAAGAAGACTACATTAACAAAACGAAAATTATAACAATCAAGCATGTCCAAAGAAACTTTCTTCAAGACTAAGAATTCTTCGAACTACAGTGTGAGCATACCCACAAACCAAAACTTTCTCTTAAAGTTTTTCTTCAAATATATAATTTTTTAAAACTGCATAAGATATAGAACGTGTGAGTAAACGAGAAAACGAGAATGTAATCAGGGGCGGATGTGGACCAAATGCAGTCTCTGCCTAGGTAACAATTTTCTTTCTATTTTTTTTTTTTGAAAAAAAAAAGTGAAAATTACACCAAATCAGATTTGTTAAGTTTCAAACTCCAAAATTCAGATTTAAAGTATTTTTATACAAAAATCAGATGAGAACATAATTTTCAAATATTAATGATAATAATATTATAAAATTAAATAAATCTACAAACTTCTCATCCACCAAAACACTCCCCCGCCCAATTTAAATTAATCTACGCACGCATCCCACCTCACCCACCTACCCAAGCTTTAAATCATTTTCCACTTTCTTCTTTCTAACATTTCCCTTCTCCCTTCTATATCCTACCTCTTCTTCGGCAACGTATCAACTTCGACGACACAGCACATCCAGTAACACAACATGGAATTGCGCGAAGCGATACTGAATTCGTTGTGTTATGCCTCTGCACGTGGCGATGGGTGGCATCAGAGGTACCGCCACCGCATCGCACAACTGAAGCATCGCGGTTTGCATATGTGGGCAGAGTTGAGGCACGATGTAGTGGTTTTGGGTTTGGGTTTGGGTTATTAGGTGTTGCATTTGCCTAGCATCAACGACGTTTTCTAGTGGTCTTCTGAACTTTTCTTTATCAGTTTGTTGTGGTTTTGTGGTATTTTGGGCATGTTTTGTGTTGATTTTTGAGGTGGTGGTGCAAGCGTCGGTAGTGTGCGATGGTGGTGGTGACGGTTTTGTAGATTTTTTGGTGGGTATGGTAGTTGTAGTGTGGTGTAGATGGAGATAGATGAGATGGCGGTGCTGATGCTGGTGCTAGTCATGGTGATGATGGAGATGGCGGTGGTTGTAGTTGTGGTTGTGGGTAGGTGATGATGGTGCTAACGGTGACGGTGGTGGTGTAAGTTGTAGTGGTAGGGCTACTGCTGGGTTTGTGTTGGGTTGGACTGGAAGTGTTTGTGATCAATTATCTAGACGTTGTGGCTAAATTTGTAATTGTTACTTAAAATTTGGTAAATTGTGATCAATTAATTTGATAGTTTGTGATTGTGAAAGAAGTTGTGACGTACAAAAGTTATGATATAACCAATAAATCTTTTTATTTGAAACCGAAAAATAATTTATGACTAATTAATTTAAAAGTTTGTAATCAAGTTATATAGAATTGAAACCTTAATATATTTAATTAATAAAATATACTTTAAATTAATTATTATAAAATAAAATTTAATAATATCTGATTTTTGAAATTTTAAACCTTATTTTTTAATTTTGAAATGGGCAATAGTTAACCTCTAAGATATGAATTTTTTTCCCAAAAACAATTATAGTTCGCCCTAAATTTAAAAATCCACTACCCACACTCTTCAATATTTACCCATTTTCAACCCAAGTTCTTACATGGATCAAGTTTAATCCAAATTTTGTAATTAGCCCACATACCATTATCTTCGGAATTCGTTAGACCAATTCCAAACCTACTTAATTCAAGGACGAATATGGGGCAACCTTGGCCATGATAACAATGTTCTTTGTAATTTTTTTTTTAAAAAAAATCATAGTTCGGCCCAAATTTAAAATTAGCCCACCACCCACACTATTCAATAGGGAACAATACATTTCTCATGGATTTACTTTACATCATTTCAAAAATACAAAAACAAGTTCCAAATTTCAAAAATCAGGTTTTTAAATTTTAAATTTATGAAATAATGAATATTAAATCAATTTATTATTAAATATTTAATTCTAATATAACATAAATACCCTACCCCACCCCATCCCTACCGCTCTGGGGACATTTCGGCTACCGTTCTGTTCATACTGTTCCGGCGATCGTTCCGGCTACCACTTCGATTCTGACGACTATTTCGATGACCATTTTGCCGCCACTTTATTCCGCGCGACTGTTCCAATTCCGATAAATTTCTAACTCCAATGAATATATTAAGGTCACATATCTATGCGATTTGGTCACAGTTCAAAATTCTCATAGGTCACAATTTGTTTATCGATCACAAATTACAAATTTTTTAAGTCACAACTTATTTTATGATCTCAAAACATCAAATTATAGGTCATATATTACTTTTATTAGTCACAAATTAATAAATTTATAAGTCACATAGTATTTATTAGTCATACACCAACAAATTTATTGGTCACAATCAACAAATCATTTGTGACCACCACCAACACAACACCACCGTCGTCTCTTCCGCCAACACCAACAACACCACATAAACTCACCACAATGGTTTGAGGTCACAAGTTAATATGGAGCCACAATGAATCAAAATTTCGGTCGCATACACTAAACACCCCACCCCCGTCTCGATCCTCCACCAATATTTGGTCACAAATCAACCCTAAAGACCCTACCACCACCATTCTCACCGCTGCAGCCAGACCCACCATTGCTATAGCCAAACAACCCAAAATCCCCCAACAACACCAAAACCACCACAAACTACCACTACCACCAACATAAGCACCACCATCTCCACTGCAAACCCACTATATCCTCACACCAACACAGCACACATCGACACAACCCACCAACACAGCACATACCAACGCCATCATAATTTTAGTCATCACCACTACCACGCACACCAATACAGTACACACCGCCACCTTATACTCCAACACAGCCGACACTGCCATCAACATAGCCTGCCATGAAAGCACACCACCACCTCGCACCAAATCTAACCACAACCACACACATCACCAAACTAGACGCTACTCGAACAACCACCACAACCACAACCACACATCACCAACACCTCACCCAATCTAAAAGGTAGGAGAAAGTGTAGCAACAAGTATTTATGGTGAAGGGTTTGGGAAAGTAGAAAGCCGATGTTGATCGTTGAAATGCTAGTGTTTCAAGGTAATAATCGATCGATTCCTTTTTTAGAGAGGGGACGATTCTGTACTAGTGATGGTGCGGCAGTGTAGGTGGGATGGTGACGGCGGGGATAGAGAGATATTGGAGAGAAAATGGGTCGGCAGGATAGAGAGAGTAGTGGAAATGAATTAATTAGGGTTGAAATTGTGTATAATTAATTTAAATAAAATTAATTTTGAAATTATTAATTAAAACCTAATTTATGAATTGTTAAAGATGATTTTGGATTTATGAAAATGGTAACTTAAAAACATGTGAGGCTGTAATTTCCTCTATTCAATATTTACCCACTTTTAGAGAAATTTCTTAAATGGATCAAATTTTGATCCGGATTTTATAATTAGTCCATATACCCATATCCTCAAAACGCTTTAGAGCCACCCCAAATGCACTTAATCTAGGTGTGGATTTGGGGCAGTCTCGGCCCAGATAATAATTTTTCTTGTAAATAGTTTGAAAGAAATTTGGAAAAAATTCATAATCTAAACATTACTATACTTCATTTTGATTTTAAGAGAATATGTTTCCTATATATATATGTGGATCAATGGAGGGAGGGAGAGAGAGAGAGAGAGACGAATCTGCTTAGATGCAATCCCTAAAATTGAGCATCCAGTTTCCATATGTGACCGGACTCGTTAAAAGACATC
Organism: Fraxinus excelsior; assembly: GCA_019097785.1. NCBI lineage: Eukaryota > Viridiplantae > Streptophyta > Magnoliopsida > Lamiales > Oleaceae > Fraxinus > Fraxinus excelsior. The sequence goes on from CM032643.1 coordinate 9,069,096, forward strand.
GTCATGTCCCTAAACTACAATTCATCACCCGTTATCATCCACTGTCGTTGATATCTTTGATATTGTTAAGAATCAGAGATTTTAGGTCACAAATTGAAGAATATTGTCACAAGAAGATAATTATTAACGATTACGGATAAAATTGCTGATGTAATGGATTGAATTCCTATCCATTTGCTTTGATTTGGGATCTGACGCTGTTATAGTCACAATTGATAGATTATTAAATGTTCGAATCAGGCAACTAACAATTGCTAAATCTCTTAAATGGTGTTGAATTATTCGGTAATCACTATGACTGATATTAAACCAAGATCAAAATCCAATTGGTATGTCATGCTTTGTCTTTGAAATTTATATTGGTGACTTTGATTCATTGTGAATTGTATTAGTAAATGTGACCTTCGAAATTTTTTTGCAATTTGTCACTTTAAAATGTTGTGAAATTATTTGAAATTCGTAATTTTATGTGACCTATATTCAATATATGTGATCTTGTGATTTATAGCTAAATCATTTGATTGACGATAATGTATAAAATGATTGTAACCAGTGGTCTTATTTATGCAACTTGTAATAAATTATTGTGACATATATGATTTCATGTTGTGATGTTTTATAAAGTAGTGTATATGCAGTACTTCATTTGTAGCCTGCATTAATCGTGAACTGTGTTAGTATTTGTAATTGACATTTTCCCGTGAAGATTTGCATAAATGGGGTTTGTGCATGTTTGTTTGATTAATGGATCGTAAGTATCATTAGTGTTGGTTGATTACAATTACTTTTATACGAGGCTTGTAAACAACATTATTACCGAGTTTAGTTTCGATCAAATTAAGGTGGCGGTCATAATGAAGTATCCATTGAATAGAGATTTTCCTGTAATCAACAATAATGTGTTGTTGTACTTGTTACTGAAGGGAAATGACCGTGACCATTTGAAATATCCCATAAACGTTGAGGTTACAACTACATAAAATCATGCATGGTTCCAGTTGATGTACAATCTAGTGGAGATATGTTTTCATTACTGGATATTTCATCGGACATATGTGAGGCAACATTAGAACCTTCTGGTCGCAATTTTGAACAAGAAGTCGAAGTTGTATCCGTTGCTAATGGTGTGTAAGTAGAAAAGGAAAAGAGTTTTACATAATAAGGAGATTCTGAAATTGAGTTAGTCTTTATTTGTAATACAAAACATGTTTAAATTTATGGTTGTTCATTCATACAAGAATATATTGTCCGGTGTTCACAAGTAGTGTAATTAGATATGCAAATAAACAAAATTAGGGGCAACAAATATGTTTAAGACTAGACAGATGACGGATGGTCACACATGTAATTCAAACATAGTATTAGGCACTCATAGGCAAGTATCGATCTCAGTTGTGTCATCTTACATCAAATACAAATACACCTTGTCACGGACCATATACACTCCAAATGATATATGTAATTACATGTTACATAGATATAGAGTTCCATTGAATTATGTGAAGTCTTGGAAATCTCAGAAAAATATGTTGAAAATGATTAAGATGGATCCAACAGATTCATTCATGAAGATACCAACCTTCTTTTCTATGCTTCATCAAACAAATCATGGAACGATCATAGGACTGGAGCTTGAAGGTCATAATAGGTTCAAATACTGCTTTATAGCCCTAGGTGCATTAATTAGATGATGGAAGCATTTTAGGTCTGTGATTATAGTTATGACACGTATTTGAATGGACACTATGGTGGTACAATTTTCACGTCGTGTACACAAGATGCTAATAATAGCATATTCATAGTAACATTTGGAATTGGAGATAATGAGATTAACTGATCTTGGCCATGGTTTTTCGAAAACTTGAAGGCGTATGGGTATAAGGATGTATTGTGTTTTGTATTGAATTGCCACAACAATATCAAAAATGCAATTGAAAATGTGTATCCAGGAACTTGCCATAGGATTTTTTTCATATCACTCCTATAGAACATAAAATCATAATATGGAAAATTAAGTCACAATATAACGCAAGCATTCTATTCAGGAGTCTGTGCATACACATTATCTGAATTCAACTATAACATGCAACAACTAGATTCAATGAATGATAAGATTACGAGTTCCCTGGTAATGTATTAGTTTCAACCAAGTTTCACATACATAAGGTTGCCAATGTCAAATATATGACATCTCAAATTGTCTTTTTGCTAGTAGTCCGAAGTAGGAGTAGTTACAATTTCACATGCCAGCTAACAGATATTCCACAACAACATCAAATATAGTGGAATCAGTGAATGTGATCATAAAGGCAGACAATAAATACCTTGTTGCAGCTTTATTGGATTCATTGTGACAAATTATACAATCTCGGTTCTACAAACATAGAAACATAACGTATGGTACTTTCACAAAGTTGTTGAGCAAGTACGAAAAAATGCTCAAGGAAATTAGCACTGATAATTTTGAATATAACGTTGATATTAATGACCTTAATCTCATCTAAATGACCTTTTTTAATATCCGTGACCTTAACATTAAGTTATTTCAACAGAATTCATGTATGTTGCATGACCATATTGTCTATTATACATATGTTCTAACTTATGTTTGAACTCCATCTCTATGCCCTATACTTTATATATGTACATTGAAATTTACAAAATATGCATCATTATTTGCAAGTGTCTCCTACAAATCACTCAATTTTTTCTATTAGTGGTGAATACTCATCTTTTATCGTCTATATAGATACACATACATGATGTTTCAGTTAGATCAATTACCATGTCCACATGTCTGGTTGTCAATGAAATGATAAAGATAGATCCATATGATTATTGTTCATACTATTACACAAGAGAGACATACATTAATGCGCACCAAAATACTATTTTTCCAGTATTAAATTCTGTTGAGTGGAGAATACCTGATGAAGTGCAAGACATAGTTGTTATAGTACATATCCAAAAAAGAAGTTAAGGAAGACCTATAGAAAAGGGGAAGAGATCACCGTGTGAAGGGAAAATAACTGTCAAATGTGAACAATGTGGTAAAATTAATAACAACAGTAGTTAAGTAAAAAAATCATAGTTTAAATCCAAATAATACGATGTCAACTGATGATACACATTGATCGTAGTTATACTATTTGGGCTCTATGTTCTATTTATTGTTTCAATCATTGGTTGTAGATAGTTTTTGGCATATCATGTAGCTATACATGGTTATTCGTTCAAATAATATTTATTTGAAATGTTGTTTTGTAAGTTGTGCAAATGAGTGAATGATGTGAAACCAATTACTTATTATTTATTTAACAAGATATGTGAACTGTGGAATTGTATATGTGAATTGTGAACATGAAGATGTGCCCTAGTATCACTGTACAAAGACATTTGAGCACTAATATGAAATCTATAGCTAATATCGACCAAATTGTGACATAAATTGGTGTGTGACATATTAACAATATTATTTTGTATGTGACTTATTATGTAGCTTGATCTCTAACTTGGAAATAATATGTAACATGTATAAATTAGTTAATACTTGATGTGTGACATGAGAATATGACATGTGACTATAAATTAATGATATGTGGCATCTAGACAATACTAGTATGTAGGCAATATTTGGTATGTGACATCAAATTAATATCATGTGATATGTAAACATTGTAACGTGACTTCGAAAGATAACATGTAAGTTGAAGAAAATGATATGTGACTCGAAAAAATGGACCCTGACTTGAAGAAAATAAGTTTTGAATTGATAATAAGGATCTGTGACTTGAGAATTAGTATCTATGACACTATATTAGTAATTTGTGGCCCGTAAACATTGTCATGTGATTTGAAGGAAATAATATGCGACCTGTATGCAGTATAATGACTACTTCTTCACATGGACTTGAGAATATTGACATGTAAGTATAATATAATAAGATGAGACTTGTAAACAATTAGGGATGGCAATTCAAACTGTGAAAATCGAAAACCGCTATTAATCGAACCGAATAGGGCGAAAAAACTGAACTAATGGTGCAATGGGGTGGTTATGGTTTTTATTTTAATGACCCGATTCGTGGTGGGATGGGTATGGTATTTAACAATGGTGCTCCGCCCCAAACCGATTACTCGCTAAAAAAATAAATTTAATTGGACAATTTTAGGTTTTTTTTTTGGACAAACCCAATTAAAAAATCGAGCCCATTATATCAAATCATTCACATGTTAGAACTACCCAAAAGCCCAATCTAATTCATTTATACCCTACCCATATATCAAATCATTCACATGTTAAAACTTAAAATTGGAAATCCTCCAAAGCAGCCTTAAGCTGATTGCCTACTGCCGAATCATCGATTCTTGATTCCATTGACCATTGCGTCTCTTTACAAAGTGCGAATCCAAAATCAGTGGTGCTAACCGATTTTTTCATTAAGGTAAGTTATCGTTTCTAAGTAATTTGTCTTGCTGAAGTGCAAATCCAAAATCGGTGTTTGATTATGAAGTGTGGATCCAAAATCGGTGTTTGATTCTGAAGGTGAAGTATTCCGTAGTAAAAACTAATTCTTCTCATCCCTATTTGTTTATCATATGTTTTATCTTAGTTTGTGTAGCTAGTTGGGGAGATTGGAGAAGATTGTTTAAGAATACTGATGATTTATACATTTTTGAAGTTTCTCAACCTAATAAATATTATGTATTCCGTGTATTGTGATGGAATGCTGAGATTTGAAACCCGATTTATTACATATGGGGAGAAAAATTGTTATATTTTACAGTTTTCTTACTCTTCTGATCGAAGGTCTGCCAAGGGCTGGTGGCCTTTCGTCTTTCTATTCGAAGCATCATGGTGTTAGTCTAGGCTGTAATCAATTCTGCAAATCCTGGTCGACGACTCTGATGCTGATCCTTTTTGCAATTTGCCTGAGAAATTTCTTGTTCTTATCACAACTATTTTTGAGTTTTTTTATTCAGTTTTTGTGTGCATGGACAATAGTAATATGATTTTGGAGGGGGAAAGATCAATGGAAGAGTTGGTTGCTCTTTTCTTATTTGATGAAAGGGGAAGAAGGGAGAAAGGATAGGTCATTCCTTCTACACTTTCTATTCCTTCCTCTATTTATGTTGAATTTTCCCCCATTTAAATCATTATGATCGACAGTGGTTAGGCCGATTGGATGAGAAACCTTGCTAGCTAGGTACTGGATCAAATTAGTCTTGCAATTGGATTCGTCAAAGCTAAACATGGTCACATATTGATTGTCATAGTTTTTGAAGCTCGATCAAGTCATATTTGTGAGTCACGTATTGTACAGTCAAATATTAATTGTTCTGCATAAAAAATACATAATGCCTACTTGTTGAAAGAAGAAACTATTCCATATTCCCATATACCTTTACTTTCTCTATAGGATTTTTTCTAGCATATAAAATCATAGATTTATTTAATAAAAATGTATTGATTAGTGTCCCAGATGTCTTGCCATGGGTCGGCGTCTTCAGTTCCGACTCCTCCCGCTTCAGTTGGAAGTGCTCCAGTTGAAGTTGGAGATACCGCTACTGGCATTCAAGAGGATACATCAAGTACACCGAATACTTCACAAAATCGAAGTGAGTTAAATGTAAATCCTACTTATATAGATTTAGGTGATGATGGACCAACTAAGGAAATTAGAAAAAGAAAATTAACATCTACAGTATGGCAGTATTTCAAGCTCCAGAGAATTAATAACATGCCCAAAGCAATTTGTAAACAATGTAAGAAACAGTTAGGTGGTGAGTCAAAAAATGAGACAAGTCATTTACGTGCTCATTTGGATAGATGTCCCCTTTGAGGTCAGAAGGATGTCAAACAGATGTTTTTGAATCAATTTAAAGAACCTAGTGGTAGGACTGCAATAGGGGCATTTAATTTTGATCAAGAGAAAGGTAGGAACAAACTTGCAAATATAATCATCCTATATGAATACTATTTCAACGGTTGAGCATTCTGGATTTAGAAAATTTTGTAATACAATTCAACCATTATTTAAAGTTGTTTCTCGTAATACCATCAAGGCTGATATCTTGACAATTTATGATTACGAGAAAATGAAAATAATGGGCTTGTTAGATGGGACCAATAGTAGAATAGTAGTCACTATTGATATGTGGACATCCAATCAAAAGAAGGAATTTATGGCTATCACCGCACATTACATAGACGATTTTTGGAGGCTTCAAAGCCGACTTTTGAGGTACAATAGTTTTAAAAATAGACTTTAAGCTACTCTTGTATATCTACTAAAATTTTATGTTATCTTACTAACTTTTTTCACCATCGATACAGATTTATATACGTCCCTTGTCCCCATATCGCTAATTCACTATCTACTGTGTTAATGGAATGTCTATTTTACTGGAATATTGATCAGAAATTGTCAACATTGATTGTTGATAATAACACTATGAATGACGCTATGATTAACATTATGTTAGATAAGCTTTCTCTTGGTTATTTGCTGTTGAAAGGTGAATTTTTCCATTTGCTGTGTTGTGCACACATCTTGAACCTGATAGTAAAGGATGGTTTGGATATCATTAGCCCAAGTGTCGAGAAAATCCGCGATAGTGTTTCATATTGGTTAGCAATACCAAAAAGAGTTGAAACATTTGAGGCAGTTGCATGACAAATGAAAATCCATTGTCAAAAAAAGTTAGTACCAGATTGCAAGACTCGATAGTCATATTGCTTTGCTTTACAAAGAACTTTTTCCTCGTCTAAGGCAAAGAGAGCCTCAATATAGAAGTGTACCCAATGAGAGTGACTGGGACTTAGCTACGGAGATTTGTGATAAGTTGGAGATATTTTATAAAGTGACTGAATTATTTTCAGGTACAAAATATCCTACCGCATATCTGTACTTTCCAAATATTTGTGACATAAAGTTGGCAATTAGTGATTGGAGCAATCATCTTGTGATGAAGTTGAATGGATGACGTCAAGCATGAAGGAAAAGTTGGACAAATATTGGAGTGGCATGCATGGAATTCTAGCTGTTGCAACTGTACTAGATCCGAGATACAAGATGGAACTAGTTGAAAGCTATTTCCCTTTGATCTTTGGAGATGAGGCTGAGGTAGAGGTTGAAAAGGTTAAAGCACTTTGTCATAAGTTGCTCAAAGAGTACAAGAGATCAAGTCATTCGATAGAAAATACATTATCTTCGCAATCAGAGTTGTCTACCATTGTTGGAAAGTATTCTTACATGGCTGGTTTTAATAAATTTGTTAGTCATTCTGTTACTACTAATCATGTAAAAATAGAGTTTGATGTTTTTCTAGACGAGTCAATATTGCCAAGGGCAGATATTTTTGATTTATTGACATGGTGAAAAGCAAGTTAATAAAATATTCGACTTTATAGAAGGTTGCTAGAGATTTATTAGCCATTCCGGTATCTACTGTGGCATTTGAGTCCACGTTTAGTACAAATTGTAGATTTGTGAGTCCATATAGAAATAGACTTCACCCGAAGACTTTAGAAGCTTTAATGTGTACTCGGGATTGGCTTTGGACTAATATTCATGATTTATTGTTTTATATTTGTTATTCATGCACTTTCTTTTATTTGTAATCTTTTCTCTATTGTGTGTAGAAAATTCTGCTCCTTTATCATACTCTAGAGACTGTGCAAGGTTTAGTGAGGAATACATTGATGAAGAGGTACTTTTTTGTTTAAATCTTCAGTTAAGATCATTCTTGATTAGGTAGTATGATTATATTATTACTCTAATTACATTTTTTATTTACTATGTAGGAATCAACTTTGAGCATTGACTCTTGACCATGCTAGTAAGAGTTGTGGGGGAAGAATGAAGATTGACATATCTAGTAAGAGTTTTGACCTATGTTGATAATGTTGTCTGTGAAATTCGAATTTTGCATTTGGAAGTTGGGATATTGAATTCAAATTTCATTTGGGATATTGTTTGCTAAATTGGCTTAGTATTGTTTTTTTGTTTTTATTAACTTTTCTTTATTTTATTTTTTTTCACTTAACGTTTGGAGTTTGGACTTATAAAAAATCATTTATTTTCGTGGTTATTAACCGAACCGAACCGACTTACGAGTTATGGTGCGGTTATGGTATGACCAAAAGTTTGGTGGTATGGTTATGGTTTTAGTTGAACCGATACTGAACCGAACTTTTGTCATCCCTATAAACAATACTTTTATGTGACTTGAAAATAAGGATTTGTGACTTCAACATAATGATCTATGTAAGAATTCAAAAAAGCTGATGAAATGCAATAGACATAACTAATGAAAATCAGATTTAACAACCACGTGACAATCTATATACTTCAAATGTATTCATCTATTCCAAAATGAGAAGTACAAAGTTCTCTTCCATTATATATTGACATCGATTTTCATTCGCAGTTTCAACTCTTCCATTATTAGTTTTTACCTTAAAATGATGGTTACAAGATGGATATTTATTTAGATAGTTGTTTGTACGTTAAAATGATTGCCATAAACATACTCATTTTGTTGTTGTAGCCCCTTATAACCGAGCACATACCTCAACTACATGGGATCATCATCTAAATTTCTGTTCCATATTCCAATTGCATTAATCAAGTGAGAGATTATTTTCACATATGGTTCGATTCCTGCTTTGACTCTTAAATCCACGAAGGCCCTCCTATCCAAATTAAATATAAATAACGTCAATTCTTTAATATCAAGTAATACCAACATCAAATATACTTTGTTTGTAGGCAGAATTGACATTAAGACTTGGTTCACTTCAGTCCCATGGAATGCTCAATGGAATTCCGGCACCTATAATATCATTAATCAGCTTTATCTTAATGAGCAAGATAATTTGATCCTTTATAAAATTTGGATATACATTCTTGATCATCGCCTGGAAATGCAAGTTAGTTGTGGTAGCCTGAAACTTGACATTCTCGCCATATCTTGCTAATTGACATATCTAATGGAAGCATGCATCCATTTTCTTTCATAATAGAAAATAATAAACACATCAATAGTCTTCAAGAGTTAATTTTTTTTTTTTTTTTTTGTAACCAACCTTATGTTCTATAATATATGCGCACTAGTCAATGACTATTTTTCTATGATTTGTGACATTTGTTATGATATGTGACATATGACATGTTACATAAAATACAATACATGTGGCATGTTCAAATTATCTGAGACGTATGGCATGTGGCATATTTGCATTGACATGTGATATGTGCATATGAACTGTGATATGTCTATATGACTTGTAACTATTGAACAATGATTTCTATACGTGATATGTGACTTGTCCATAAGTTCTATGACCTGTATGTAATTTATGTAACCTGACCATAATATATGTGACCTATTTATGTGGTAAGTGACCTACAGTATGAGATATAGTGCATATGTTATCATATATATGCAAAATAATATGTGATATTTGCATAACGTGTTGGTTGATAACGCGTCTGAAGATATGAGCTCATACCATCATGTTTTGTTGCCTACAACGAATGAACTAATATATAGAAAAGAGGCTTAATAATATCGTAAGCATCTTTAAATTTAATTTTTTTTGTAAAAAAAACGAATAGCAAATTATTTATATTCAAATAGTTCTAGGTCTGAGTACACAAAATAATATCATACGCACTTGTTTGTTGGTTTGTAACCTCTATGAAACGAAGTCTTAAATGTCGCAACATCAACATCATTTGCATGCTGATTGTAATATAAAAAAACTACAACATTCTTCGGATTCTTTCTTTGATTCCCTTTATTGAAAACAAATGGAGACTGTAATATTAGTGTCAGTCTAGAAACCCACTTTACCGACAATCTAGATGTGGATGCAAAAGTATATTATATCTATCAAATAATATATTAGTCACTATAGTTAATCTATGACCTATAATACAAAAATATATTTTGTGTATGTAAATGGATTTCTAACAACCTCTCGATGGGCGATTTCTATATCCATCACTACATGGGAGAACATCCACTTGTTCTTGTACTTCTTTGGATTGAAACATATCAGATATGTTGCATATATTTGAAGTGGGTTGGGTATAACCAATCCCTAAATCAATAAATGACGGCGTTTCCATAATTAGTAGGTTAAAAATCTCCTCATCGGGGTACATTTTACCCCTTTTTTTTGTCCACAGTTTCTTCAACACTTTTCCCTATATATGATATAAAAATTAGTCAAAAAGTAAAATATGAAACATGAAAAATGTTGGTAATAGAATATACTTAATTATTCTTTAGAGTTTGCAACTCTAGTGCTATGCAAATCAATTTTTTCACTAAATTTTTTCAATAGTTGTTCCATCGACCTTGATTTCTCCAGCAAAGATTTTACAAAAAGTTCAAATTTGAATTTATCTCCAACAAGTCTGGCTTGATTTCTTCTCGCATACGAACAATAATATTCATTTTGTGGTTTCTCTATATCTTGATTGATGATATTTGTGCCTTGGCATCATTGATTCGCACAAAGAACTCCTTATTTTTCGATTGAAGTTCACTAAATTCGTTTTTCAAAATTTTCAAAACCTATGAAATACGACATATATCAGTGATAAGAAAAATGTAAGATGTTGACATAATCATTGATATGTGACCAATGTCCATTAGATTGTGACCTATAAACTGTGACATATAAGGAATGCATGTTGATGTGTAACCTACGTCAATGGCATGTGATCTATGCGCTATGATATGTGACCAATGTACATTCATTTTTTAATTTTGCAAAATGACTTGTGCGCTAGTAGAAATCTGACCTTTGACCTACAATGAGCATGCAGATTGAAATGAAAAACATAAACTCAAGTCAAAATGCAGAATTGAGTATTTTTTTTATATATTTCACCATATATAACTACATTAAAATGAAAAATAAAAACTTATATCAGATCCAGGTGATTGTGTTGCATGACGAAAAGGCATATCAGCTATAGACCCTTGTCCATCAGAGAATCAATGTGTGTAGTCGGCGGCTCTACCGAAGGATCCATGGAAGAATGGATAAAAAATGATTTCCCTTGTCTCCTCGGAGGTGGATCAACAAAATCGTCGTCATCATCATCCTCGATATCGCTTGAATGTCCCAATCTGCCATCGGTAATAATTAAAATATGTGTTTTGGACTTGTGGATTGATGGTTGGACATTTGGACTTCTACCATAACGTGATAGAGATGGTTGTTGTGATCTGGTGTACGGAACATTATCCATATATGGCATCACCATCTCCATTAGATGTTATTTACTTCGAGCTGTTACAAAACAAAAGCACATAGCAACTAAATTTTTAGCACGTGATTGCATAATGTAGGTAGCTATGACCTAATAATATAAATTGTGACATGTACATGCAAAATGTTAACTATGACTAATGAATTGTGACTTACTCAATGACCTATGAATTGTGATTGTAACTTCATAATGTGACCTATGACTGCGTAACGTGAATTGTGACTAATTTGTGAGATATTTGTATGTCATAAATGAACACTTACAGTTGGCTACTTATGTGACCTCTAGTTCACGATATGGGATACCTCCTCCGCATCCTAGAAGTAACAGTCCCATCTAGCCCTAGAATTCACTCAAACATCCAAATTTGAAAGGCAACAAGAAACTTTTCTAGTCTATAGTAAGGATTTCTATTAGTCAATCCGCCCTTCAAAGAGTTTATGGACAGCTCAAACAAATCTTGCCCCCACGGGAACATTTTCATAACATCAAAATCTTCGACAAGGAAAAACAAATAATTTTCAACTATCTTCTTGTACGAGGTGGAAAAAAGGTAGGATGTTATCAAATAAAGCATCACAATCCTCCCCATATTATAATCATCTTCATTAGTTAGACCAATGAATATATCTCCAACATCTTCGTTTGTGACTAAGTTTAAGTGTCAAAAATATTTGTTCTTAAAATAGTGCATTTTCAAGACTCTTCCTTACGTCCTGACCTTGGTATCTAAGTCCCGTAACTAGACAGAACTCAAGCAGGGAAAAATGAATATACCAGAAACCTTGAACAACATCTCTTTCTTACTCGGTTGCTTCACCTCCCTTAATAGAAAATAATTTATTAGTTGAGGTTGAAAAACTATTTCATGACAATCTACATAATAAGAGAAACATGTGTCAGCCAAGATCTCTTTTTGTTCATCATTGACTTTGATGTAAAATTGGACAACACATTTTTTGTTGCATTTGTAGTAATTTTACTGGGAAACCATAAAGCTTTTGATATAATATACTCACATTCCTGCAATAGATGACAAAATTAAAAAACATACATCAATATTTGAACTTGTGCATGCATTAATGTTATAAAACACGTATAACACTATAGTAAACATGGCATAATAACAAAGAAAATCACAGACTATACACATGTCACATACAAATAAGGTTACAACTTATATACAAAGATAGTCATATTACAACCACATGTTAGTCAACACACCCTACACATGACACAAACACATAATAGGTCACAAAAACTAGTAAAATGCATTTGTAGTTAAAAAATGTATATAGATCTAAAACCCTAATATATAATAGGTCACATAATGCATTCATGTATTATTCAGGAAATGTGAGTTCGCCTCACCCAAAAGTAGGTCACAATACCTCAATTCGTATTTTTTGACAATTAGGTCACATATTCTAAATAATTCTCACTACACAAACCATAAACACCCAATTCATTTCGTATACAAATTGTCCATACTCAAATGGAACTAGATTTCCGCGTTTTAGATGGAGTTTTGTGACTTATTTCAAGTTTCAATTCTTTGTGCACCTTTGTGCCTTTTCTTTTCTCTGGTTTTCTTCAAACTTTCTCACCAAGCTTCACACAAGATTTCGTATCATTTCTCCATGTTAACACCATCTTCACTATCGGGTATTACTGAATACAAGACTCGGAGAATATGACTAATTGTGTAGCAAATATGATGCAATTATAATGTAAGTATAGAATGATAAAAATGGAGATATGATGTTTATTGAAGTTTGATAGTTTATAGAGAATAAGATGTTTATTGTGGGTGGTTTTATGGAAGAGGAAGATGTTTATCGCGGGTGGGTTTCTTTTCCTCTTACATAAATAGTGGTTTTAGTTTGATATGTATGTTATTCTCTTTACAATTTGATATACATGATATTCCCTCTACCCAAAAAAAAAAAAAAGTAGTTATGTTTAGTAAAAATATTTATTTTATATATATTTATTAATTACCAAAACATCTGATTTTGAATTAGTAAACATAACCTATGATGTTTTAAATAGGATCTCCAAATCTCTGGGTTCATATAATTCCCATAAAAGAAATTATAGTTTTGCCCAAATATAAAATTAACCCACTATACACTCTTCAATATTTACCAGATTTTAGCCCAACTTCTAATGAATTATTAAGTTATTTGTGCACATTTGTTGGTAGTGGTGGTTTTGGTGCTGTTGGGGGATTTTGGGTTGTCTGCAGCGGTGGTGGGTCTGGCTGCGACGGTGAGGATGGTGGTGGTAGGGTCTCCAAGGTTGATTTGTGACCAAATATTGGTGAAAGATCGGGACGAGGGTGGGGTGTTTAGTGTATGTGACTGATATTTTAGTTTATTGTGACTCATTATTAACATGTAACCTCAAACCATTGTGGTGCGTTTATGTGGTATTAGTGGTGTTGGTGTTGGCGGATGAGACGATAGTGGTGTTGTGTTGGTGATGATCACAAATGATTTGTTGATTGTGACCAATAAATTTATTGGTGTGTGACCAATGAAGAATAAGTTGTGACCAATAAATACTATGTAACCTACAAATTTATTAATTTTTGACCAATAAAAGTAATCCGTGACCTATAATTTGATGTTTTGAGATCATAAAATAAGTTGTGTCACTTATAAATTTTGTGATTTGTGATCGATAAATAAATTGTAACTTTTAAACTTTTAATTTGTGATCGATGAACAAATTATGACCTAAAATTTTTTTACTGTGACCAAATCGTATAGATATGTGACCTTAATATATTCGTCAGAGTTGGAATACTTGTCGAAATCAGAACAGCCGTCGGAATAAAGTGGCGGTGGAACGGTCATCGGAATAGTCGTTGGAATCGAAATGGTAGTCAGAACGATCGCCGGAGAAGAGTTGTGAACGGAATGGTAGCCGGAATGTCACCGGAGAGGTAGGGGTGTGGAGTATTTATGTTATATTAGAATTAAATATTTAATAATAAATTGATTTAATAATTCATTTTTTCATAAATTTAAAATTAAAAACCTGATTTTTGAAATTTGAAAACTTGTTTTTGTATTTTTGAAATGGTATAAAGTAAATTCATGAGAAATGTATTGTTCCCAATATACCCGTTATTCTCAGAACCCATTAAACCCATCCTAAACCCACCCAATCCAAAACCCTTGCCCTCTTTATAATTGTGAAGCGAGAGAACAAAGAAAGTATTCAAGATTGAAAAAATTAACACCGATTCTTCGAAGTTCGATCTCCGACCTCCCACCGTCCATCGTTGATCGCTGATACACAATTCCTATTGTTTGCCAGGTAAACAAATTAAATATGCTTATTTTGTTTCCTAAAAAAATCATGCTCAAGATAATGCTTATGACAATTAGTTTCATGATTTTGAGTTTAATTTTTAATTATTGTATGAGATAATGCACAAGGAAAATAAGTGAAATTGCAAAAAATACAATTCCATGTTTAGAATATTAGTTTTGTTAATATTATTTTATGTTTTTCACTTTTTTAATTGAATCTGACTTCATTCATTAATTATTTCAGTGGACCAACTTTAGCATTTCTAGAGTTAAAAATGGAACATCATCAACTTTGTGCCAAGAAGGGGAAACCATTGTTCTCCTTTTTTTAAAAAAAAAAAAAAGATAGATGAATCTATTACAAGTACCCATTCTATCGGAGTTGATGAGGATATGTCAGTTAAACATCCTCCAATTTCGCATCCTGAAATTGAACCTCCTTTATTTTCACAACCTGACTTGCAACTATCTACTTTGATCGAAAGGGATTTGGAAAGGGAAGCACATTAGTGAACATCCTATTAATTCACAACATGAGATTATACGGGCATATCTACAAGCATGACCTTATCAACTAGTTGTTTTGAATGATCATAAGTCAATATTTGGAAATCAAAATCATTGATTTCGAGAAAAAAGGGTTTAGTCAATTTCGATGGTTGGAGTATTCTCCTTCAATAGATAAAGCACATTGTTTTTACTATTTTCTACTTTTGAATCATGGTAATTCATTCAACAGTTCGGCATTAGTCATAGATGGATTTAACAATTGGAAGAGTGTTACCTAAAAAGAAAAAAATGTGCATTTCTTACTCACATGGCTTCACAACCTTCATGATTTAACGAGACCATCAGGACATATTGATAAAGTGATAATGCTATAACCAGAGGCTATAACCAAAGAGCAAGTTCTAAAAATTCAATTACATTTGAAGACTACAATTCTAAGTGTTCAGTGGCTAGCACTTCAAGGTTGTGTTTTCAAGTGTTATTTCTTAAAAAATGTCAATATGCTTACTACATCCATTGTTTTGCCCACTGACTAAAATTGACATTGATTTTTACAACAAATGATGTGATTTGTATTTGAAAATTCTTTTCACATTTGGATAATTCACAGTACCATGTTTGTACTTCACATTATTCGGCTTATCGAAGAACACACCACCAGTGTATACATCCATGTGAAGTAGTTCGTGTATATGGCTGGATAATAATGTCGACAAGGGTTAGTACAAGAACCAGTTTAAGACCCACAACAAACACTGGACACACCTTTTACGACAAAATTTCAACAACACGTAAAAAATCTAAACCAAAAAACTTGATTTCTTAAACTGCAAAAACAGATAAACTTACCATACACAGGAGCTTTTCAAACCCTCTGAGTCTTGGAGCCTCCATTCTCGATAATCATAATGAAACTGTAAACATTAAAAAAATAAAAAAAACTAATTTCAAGACCTCATTCCAAAATTTCACAAGTTTCACGCACGCATTTTTAAAAAGAAAAACTTGTTTCTACAACTTACCGTCACACCTTAGCTTTGGAACTTCAGAAGTGCTAAAAGAAGCCTTTAGTGTCATGGGTGAAGAACGATCGGATCTTGAAACGTAGGTTAGCAATCGGAAGAATCTCATATTTCGTATCTCTTCGTTTGCACAAAACCCTTCTATTGGTTTTGGGGGATTTCATTAAAGAGCAAAATAAGAAATGATGCATTTGCCCTTTTTAATTTATCAATTTTCGCCCTTTTTTGTTGGGATTTAACGGCAAATCCGATGAATTTTGATAACAAGGGTGTTTTTTGCGCAAAAAATTTCAAACATGAAAATTTTCTGTGATTTTCAGTAGTTTATCACACACAGAAACGATTGTTTGAGGTTTTCAACCATTAATTATAACCTTCAAACCTCAAGTTAAAACAAAACGATTGCCCTATTCCACTGTCTCTTTCTTCCCTTCTCTCTCTGTCAACACTTCACCAATCTAATATATTTATTTATTTCTCACACGCATAATCGGCTTATTGAGAGGATGGCAGGAGGCAACGCTCCCAAACCCCCTCCTTCCTCCTCATCAGCCGGCCAATCCCAACACCACAAATCCCGGTGGGAATCTTCAACCTCCGCCGCGGCAACCGACCATAAACCCTCGGGCTCTGCATCTACGTCCATGGCTGAATCCAAACCAAAAGCCTCACCTAACTCCAGTAAAACCACCGCCACTATCACCACCCCAAACAAAAGTAAAGAGGCCAATAATAAACCCCCTACCCCTACCCCGAAACCTAAACCCAGATCAGAAATCCCGCTCATACCCGAAAACCCGAATGCCCATTTAGGTCCACAGCCCGTGTTTCCATTCCCGGACCCGCCTCCACCACCTGCTTATGGGTTCCACATGCTTGACCGACGGACAATAATCCTAGCCGATGGCTCCGTCCGGTCATACTTAGCGTTGCCGCCTGATTACACGAATTTTACTCTCATGCGGAGGCCTGGATTCCGGCCCGAATTTCGTGCCCCTCCAGAATTTGGGCTTGATAGGCCTCATTTCCCAATGAGTCCTGATTTCCTGCCGGAGTTCAGGCCGGAGTTTCGTGGCCCGGATAACCCGTTTGCAAGGGCCCGCAATCAAGAGTATTGGAGTTCACTGGGCCCAGGGCCTGAGAGTTCGATGAAGAGAAAGTTTGGGGAAGAGGAGAGGAAAGGAAATGATGCGTTTGATAGACAACCCCAGCATGCTTTGCAGTACAGAAATGCCAGTACAAATGCAAATGGCCCTGGCCCGAGTGGTCTGTATAATATGGGGAGTGGTGAGGAGATGAGGCCTACTAAGTATATGAAGACAGGTGAGGTGAATATGGGTAAACTTAAGCACAATGATGTTGATCAGAATTCGTTAAGAAAAGCATTTTCACATTTTGTGAAGTTAATTTACGAGAATGCGAATCAGAAAAGGACTTACCTGGCTGATGGAAAGCAAGGGCCTCTCCAGTGTCTTGCCTGTGGCAGGTCTGACATTGATTTATGACTGCAATTCTTGTTCAGAACAAGAATTTTATGTTCTGGTTTTTGTTTTTAATGTTTAATTGCATCGCATGGACTTAATTATGCATGTTGCATGTTTTGTGTTTGCCTAAGTTTCGTAATTGCTCTATCCCAGAAAGTAATGAGTTTTAAAGACAATGGTTGTTTGAAATAGACCAGGTAGTTGAAAGGGAAAAATATTTCTTGTGCAGGTACTGTCTTAGTCAGAAGTATGGTTTGAACACTTGACGAAGTGTATTAGGGTGAATTTACGCGTATATCTCTACTTTACATAGAGGTGATTGTCTACACACGTTAGTTATTTTCAAGAAAAAAACTAGCATATAGTCATAATCTTAAGTGAATTAAGACAGTGCTTCTTTGTTCCTTACAGACATTCTATAATGTTTTTAGACATATTGCACGCTATGCTGAGTATCAACCATTATGCTACAGATTATGTACTCCTTGGAAGTGATTTGGCATGAGGGTGTAATAGATATTCTCATATTTATGATTGCAAATCATTGAATGAAGCATTGGTGTTATGATTTGTCTAAAATAACGATGTAAAATAAAATGTCTAGGAAAGGTTCCTTTTTCCTCTTTCTCTTATCAGAAGATTCAGAACAGTGTTTTAATCATCAATCAATGAAAATAGCTAATACCGTAATGGAATAATAACAACAATAAACCACTTTCACAAAATACTGTTGTCCATTGACGAGACTATTGTATAGGAGGCATAAACAATTAACAATAAATAATATTGGTTAATAAGTTAATATATCATCAACCAAAGCAAATAGCTATGAAACAATGAGAAATATGAAAAGCTGATTGATTGAGAAGAACAGATGAGGAAGATAATTCATCGTTGTCCACAACTTCATCGTGGTTAGATGATTCACCATATCTTTAAAGTCATTCGTACTCTCTGCAACTGCATAACCCTCTTTGTATCTCGAAACCTTCAACTTTCCTGTTGGTAAAGGTTTTGTTTTGGGTTTTTTCTATATATTCCAACATGTTCCAATTCTGTGGGCATTAATCTCCTTGGCAACAGGGTGTAACATACTCAGAATGAAATCTATTGTTGAAATTGTCCTACGGTTCTAATGGTTATAATCTTCCATTGTTTACCAGTCTTCCATTTTGGCTTGGCTCCATCTCCTTCAGCAGGCTTGTGTAGATTCTAACTGTCAGAACATTCTTCATCCTTGAGACTTCTAGATGGAGTAATTAGTGAAGAAGAATGATGGTGTCTAAACTCTCACCATCTTAATTTACACTATGATTTCAAAATTTCAGCTCCCCAAAGTTATGCTATTTTATTGAAATTTTACATAAATAGTCACTGTACAAATGGAAATGTCTAAACTTTACTTCCTTATGTAATCAAAATATGATTTCTAATAATTGTCAACCTACCAAAAATGATAAATGCAAAAATAAATATATAAACTCTTTAGGGTGAAATGAAAAAACCGCAGGACTGTAGTATAACAAGATTCTTCCACTATGAAAAGTTATAGGATTACATGCATTTGTCAAAGCTTAAATGTTAGTTTAAGTGCTTATAAGGTGTAGGTTCTGTTGATAAGTAGGTAGTAAGTGCATCCAACTAGGCTGATAAAAAGTATGCTTGACCAGTTAAAAAAAATTTAAGCTTTGCGAAATTTGCAGTACAATATTTTTCTTGTACAGATGTTAGAACTAAAGGCTAGTGTAACCATATGTAATGGGTAATAAACATGCATGGCCAACATAGCAATATGTTTATCAGCAAAATGTGGATAGGGAAAAATATTAGAAACAACCTTACCGGTTGGTTTGCTTGACAGGGGGCAAAGGAGGAACAACAATCAATTATCAACACAGCTATGAATGTTTTTCACTTTTTTCATGAATAACACGCTAAAGTTTCATACTGGTTGGCCACAAAATACCATGCAATTATTCTGACAAATAAATGTGAGTTGTTCTTTCCTCGCTCACATTTTTCTTCAAATTTTCACACCTTTTTAGCTGCTTCATTTTCCTTCGATTTAGAGTGAGCTAAACCAATGCATCATCCTTTTTCTGCGACTTAGTAGTTCTCCTTGGAATAAATGCAAGAATTTTTTTTCTCCTTTTGTTCATTCTCTCTTCTCTCTCCTTTTTCTTCAAAATTTTCACTGCTCTTTGACCACTTCATTTGCCTTTTGCTTACAGTGAGCTAAACCAATGCACCATCCTTTTTCTTTTGAGTGATTTAATATAGCTCCTTATGTGTTGGTTGTAAGTTTCAATGATGAGACTCACTCAACAATTATTGCACTTTTCTTGGCCTTAAATGAATAAATACACACACTAAAATTTATGCTCACTTATGTTTTGATTCACTACTTGTCCTCTTTGTCAAGGTCATTTTGTAACTTGATATTGAGGCATTGTTGCTGTTTAAGCCAAAGGAATTTGTCAGTTAGACTTTAGATGTCATTGGTGTCTTATTGCACCTCTTGGGGATTCCTTTACTGGAATCATGGTTGTTCGTTTGGATTTTCCAATGTGATAATTTTCCTATGTGATTTATTTAATATGGAAGACAGCCCAGCGTGTTGTCTTTCTAAGAGCCTTTACATAATAGCCAAAGAACTAGATCTGCTCCGTGTTACTTGTCTGTCAGGGTCTATTTAAGGCCTGATTTGATTTTCCTACAGTATTTATTTATGGAAGATGGCCTAGTGCTTATTGTCTTTCTAAGAGCCTTTACATATTAGCTAAAGAACTAGATCCACTCTGTGTTACTTTGCTGCTAAATTGCTAATGATAATTATTTTATTAATTCATTTTACACTCAATTATCATGGACTTTACGAACATTTTGTTGAGTTCTTCATCATTTTTCCCTTAATCTTGATGATTGGTGTAGTTAGACCTTAGAATGCTGCTGTTCTAATATATATCACAGGGGTGTTTTAAGACTTGTGATTTTGTCTCTATGTATATTATCATTATATGGATAAGTAATTGCAGCATTTCTGTCAAAATTAGTGAGAGTTGATCATTGAATGGTTTCTGAAATTTTATGTCTTCAAGCTGATGTTGCTAATTTGTTATTGTTTAACAAGCTTTCTCATATTTGTGGTTCGCCTTGTTGAACTTGAAACTTTCCCTTCGTTACTTTTACCAAAAAGGTAATTTAAGACTTGGATATAAAGGTGGTTTTGGGTTTGTCAGATGTGTCTAATGGATTTTGTGTTTTATGAAATGGCTAGAAGCAGTTATCAACAAATGTGTTGTGAGGCCTTGTTTATGAAGAAGAGAACTTCACTATAAGGAGGGAGGCAAGCGCTTTCTATGTGACATTGCTGTGTAATTGACATTATATTCAAATACAGTTGCTCTTTTGATTTAATCTAGTAATCTGATTATGTAAGCTTCATGCTTTACTGGATTTGTATTTTAACGTTAGTAGTTGAATGTTCATTGCTTTGGATAATAAAAACACTTGCATCTGTCTTTCATAATTTCATCAGATGCCCTGTTTAGTTATTAGAGTTTTAAATTTTAGGAACCTATAGTTGCGTTACACTTAAAAATCTTAGTCTACCTCTGGTAGGAGGAAAGAAGCCAGGCTTGACAGACCCGCTGAAGGAATGGCGTATTTTAGTCTCATATCTTCTGTAATTTCCTGGATTAAGTGATGAATCCAAGTTTTTCGTTGTTATCTGTTCCATAATTGGGGAAACACTACAGTAGCTTCTTGCAAAAAACATATTTGGCTAAAAAGGTTATCAAGATATTATTTGTAGCTGCGGTGATTCAATCTTGTCATTGAGGGGTACCGTAACGTGCAAGCAGGCTCAATGGGCACTGGCCTTGATTCTTGTGCTTTACTTTCCAACTGTTGGACTTTCTTCTCTACCGAAGATATTAATCACTTGAAAATTGGTAAATTTGAACCATCATATAGTGTTAATACTATCATTTCCTGTGCACACGCTACTCATGTCCAAGACCTAATATAATTAAGAGCTTTTCTCCAATCACTACTTTTGCTTTCTCCATAGTAAATTATCTAGTACATAGTATCCTCATTCTTTTCTTAGTTGGTATTGTCAATAAGGTTATGATAATCTTTTTGGGGCCAGAACCCGAGAGCAGGTGGGTTTTGGAATTTACGTATTTCTTTTTTTTTTTTGGGTGGGGCCACTGGACTTTTTACTTATTAGTTTAGCTTCTTGCTTGACGTATGAGCAAAGACTCGTGGTACCACAAGTGGAAGTGGGCAAAATATTTTGCATGTGGTTCTTGTATTTTTGTTTTTATTGGAGTGGATAATTCACATAGGGGGGGTGTTTGACACCCATTTTTGTAAAAAAATGTGTTTTTGAATAGTGATTGATGGAAGAATGTGTGGTTAAAAAGTAAGGAGAATTTTTAGGTTTATGTGTAATATTATTTTATTGATAGAGTGTGGTTGAAATGAAGAAAGAGAAAAAAAATGAGAATGAGAAAAAAATGGGTGACAAACGGGGGCATGATTCATCTGTCACATAAATTATCTTTTTCCTTTAGGGTGGGGGTTTTTGGGGGGATTCACCTATTTGTTTGATATCTTTTTTGGTGCACATGTTTATTTAATGAGAAAAGACTCACGGTGCAATAAGTGCACAGTTAGGTTCACCTGAATCTTTTGTGTGTATGAATCTGGTTTGTTGGTTTGACTGTATATAATTCATATAAACTCGGGTTAAGCAGAAAAGTAGAAATGAGTTATTTTCCATCTTCTTTTTCTCAAATCTCTTGAAGGAAGATTTGAGAGCGTGGGCGTGCATGGATAGTGGAATGTAACTCCATACGCAGTTGTAGCTATACTCCTGCAAAAAAAAAAAAAAAAAAAGTAGTTCGGCTGTGTGTATTTTTCCCTACAGCTCCATCAGTATATGGCTTTAATTTATGACCTGGTATTTGTATTGATGTTAAAGTGAGAAATGGCTGTAATGCCAATGTGTACGGAGTCCACTCTGCATGCATGAATACTACATTTATCTTTTTTAGTCAGTGGTATGTTATGATTTTTCCCCTATATTTATCTTTTTGGGTATTAATTATATTTGTACTGGATCCATGAAATGGCTCTTTGGTCATGCATATGACTGACTTGTCGAAGCTGATTTATATCCTTATTTCTGAACATTGGGGTTATTGCTTATTTATTTTGAACGAAATATTGTTTCATTGCGAAAAATTAAACATGACTTGATGAGGGTGGGGAAGGGAAGGCATATATGCAACAATACACTAAATGATATTAGGTGAACACCTTGTATAGTTCTAATACATTTTAAGCTACAATTTTGTGTTTGTTGCTACTTATCATTTCTTCTCAATTCCTGTTGGTTGATGAAACACTAAATAGTGCTTATTCACTTACTGGAGTTTAATACCTGCCTGATTTATTCCACATAAGACTGCTAATCTGGTATCTTGCTATCTTGTTTCTTGTAATGTGTCTGAAAACTCCTCGACGATTTTGACATGAAACATACAGGACTTCAAAACATTTTCCAGATATGCATGGTCTTATCATGCATACGTACGACTCAGATTCTGGTGAGTTGCTTGTGGATCACTTGGGCTTTCACAAAGCTTTGTGCATTCTGATGGGATGGAACTATTTGATGCCTCCTGAAAACTCAAAAGCATATCAGATGTTATCTGCTGACGATGCAGTAGCAAACCAGGATGATCTGATTATGTGGCCGCCTTCTGTGTTAATACATAATACACTTACAGGAAAAGGTAGAGATGGCCGCACGGAAGGTATAGGAAACAGGCCAATGGATAGTATTCTTAGAGGTATTTTGCACCCCTCGAGTCTTCATCACGTTTCTTGCTATTTATCACTGGTTTGCCCTTTCAAGTTATGTGGTGATCTTTCATGGAAATCATATCTATTGATTTGCATAATATTTACAGCATTAAGGAGGTTATATTGGTCTGCCTTTGTTGGACCCCTTGCTGTTATATCCATTTTCAACTGTCAATTTTGTATTTCGTCAATTTTTTCCATATAGCACACTGCTTTTCTTTACCATCATCATATGCAGCTCTAACACTACCACCACAGCCATGACCACTTGTTTGTCTTGGAGCGCAAGTGACTGAAGAACCTACACATTTGTCTTGCTTGTGTTATTCTACTCTTACTCCTGCTTAGGTTTAGTCAGCGAAAGTTTTTTAGTGATGCAGCTTTGTCTGACTTGCATATTTGTCTGATCATCACATAGAAATTGAAGAATGATGCCTCTGAGGTAGTCATCTTACTCTAATGATTATGGGATTTAAACCTAACACATCCTTGCACATAGTTCCACGTGAAGCGCCAATCTGCTGGGTTCATTGCCTTGCATCTGCTCATAATTTTGGGCACTGAGCTTTCCTGGGAACCTGCCTTTAAGCAGCGTGAGGATTAGCTTTAGTTTGTTGGATGATGGTCCTATTTGGTAAGCCAGACTAATGGAAAGTGTTTGTCTGCTCTCACCTAATTATTGGCACTTGGGCCTTAACCTTGTACAAATCAAGATAGTAGTTATTTATCGATGGGGTCTTTTTAAGGATGGAAATGTTATTCAGGTTTGAATATTCTGTCTCTTCAGTTTAAGAGGTGTCTCATCATTTTACTGTATGTTCTCTTTGGGGCGTTTTATTTTTAGCTCAGCACTTTGCTGGTAGTGTAATATTTTGATGAGTTAACAAGTTAACTTTCAGGAGACAGTTTGCCTATAAACTTTTCTTTCTAGAGTTTAAATTTGTGAGGTCACAGATTTTCCTGCAGCTTAACATGTATAATATACAATGAGGGAAAGTTAGTGCCCCTTTTTTCCTTTCATTTTGGAGTCTTTTAAGTGATGGAAAAAGCAAGTTCTGCCATCCAAAGCTGCCACTTGAATTGGAGTCATTTCTATTATGCAATAGTGACTGGGGATTATGATTGAGGTCAAACCATTGATCTGTTTGAAATGCTCTTTTAATTTAATTGTTAGTTTCAGTAGTTCTCTCGTGCTGTTTAACTTGAGCAAGTTATCCCTCACTCCTACAAGGGATCCCATTGTCTTGTATCTTATTACTAAAGTTTAAAGAGGTTCAATTGAGAACTGATGTGTTTTATCTATATGAGGCGAGGCGAGGCAAGGCATAAGCTTCAAGAGTCGGAATAACCAATAAAATAATTCAAAAGAATATAAATATATGTCATGATAAACCATGTATCATCTTAAAAATCCACAATAAATCAGATTAACAAAATTAGAAGTCTAACTTGCAAACAAACATAACATAGAGCAATAAAGTAACAAAAAATAAGTTTTCAAATTAGTAATCAAAAAACAAAATTGAAATCTATTCCTAGATGTATAATCAATCCAAGTCTTTTATATCATCACTAATAAAATCTTTTGAGGGAATCATTGTCATGTTTAATTCTCCTATCATTCTCCACATCACAGTCTGATTCTTCTCTTTGTTATGTCAAAAAAATAAAAAATAAAATGCGTTGCAAGTTACAAAAAATAGCCCAAAAAAGTTGAGGTATGGGTTGTACAATAGGCACTTTAAGGCAAAGTTTTGATGCATTTAATGAAAGGAATGATTACTACCATATTTGGCTAAGCATAAGGTGCACACTCGTACGCTTAGCCAAACATGCTCTTAGTTACTTGTACATATGCTTAGCCTAACATGCTCTAAAAGTATATGCCGCAGCCTAGCTCATTCTTTCTCTAATCTGACTATAATGTTATCCAGTTTGTGGATAAGTTATGATATACAACCAAGGGTTCTAATTATGAAAACATATCCAATCTTGTTTGATAATCAATTGTGAACTGTTCTGCATTGTATAGAACAGAGTATGGTGAACTAAAGGAATGATTGCCGGTGGTGATAAATCTAGGGATAATGGTGCAGACTACGACACGTAAAACTGCATTAAATGAAGAGAATTGAAAAGGCCAGTGAATATCATCTGATACTTAAATACTTTCACGATCTTCTGTCGACTTGATCTGAGAACTGGTGGATTTAGTTTTGATCTCACCCTTCTTTTCGTTTTATCTTTCTTTCTCATTTTCTCGTCGTTTCAGTTAAAGGCAATGTAAGAGCGCTGTTAAATAACCTGCCATAGTATGCTGACTTGCAGTATCATTTGGTGAAATTCATTTAGGCCTCTAATTTAATTATTCTGAGTTTTGAACTTTTAATTCAAGCTAGGTTGTGTATTAATCTGGATTTACAAGGCCTTGTGACTTGCAATATAGTGATATGCATTCAAATTGGTAAAAAGATATAGCCTTGGATGCACCCTTGTTAGGGCTGTAGTCCCCAGGATAAAACTGAGAAAAAAAAAAGGACTTTCTGTCCAAACCAAATATAGCACACCTTGAAATCCAGACAACTAAACAAAAGGAAGATTCAGAATACATTTTCCAATTTGCACATGAATCATCTCCTAAATTGACGACTGCAATAGGTTCTCAAATCTCTGTGAGAACTGACCATTCTCTACTTGACAATTCTATCCTTGTATTATCAATCAATTTTGTGAATCGCAAAATATTTTTGTGCAAATTAAACTACGGTAAAGAGTTTCACAAAATGTATGATTTGTGTTTCTACTTACAAGTGCCTTCAGTTGTATATTCTACTACATATATGAACAAGATTTGGAAATTATAATTGTGTGATTGCTTTATTTTTGGTTTCTTTTGGTTACGATTAGTTAGCTTTGTTTTTTATTTATTAGGTGTATATAGTTATGAGATTGGATAAAAGTGCAAGTTGTGCTGCAAATTGACTACAAAGATAGGGGATCATTCCTCTTATTGTTGTTCTTGTACATACTATTGTGTAAGAATCCTTGTTTATCAGGTAAAAATGTATCATTCAATTTCATAAAGGCCTTTTGGTAAATTTGGAATTGGATAGAAAACAAGAAAATGAGTACTTCATATGTTCCAAAAAAGCAGCCCTTAAATGAAGTTCCAAAACTTTCATTTTTTGCCAGCACTAAACTCTACCAAAGTTCCGCCCTGAGATGTAGCATAAATATCATATGGATTTGTTAGTCTTGATTGGGCATAAATCACATGGTCTAGAGGAGAGTAGATATTAATTGCCTTTTTCTACACATTAATGATGTATATTCTTGGGCTATAGATTATTGGGAAACAAAAAAAAAAAAAAAATCCTTTTCCTAGTTGTTGGAGGTGATATTCCTGGATGTCCTTTTCCTTTTTTAATATTGATAGGTCGCCACTAGTCAATCTGACTGACTCGTTGATCGTCAAACTACTTGTAACTGCGGACAATGTATAGTTTTAGTTGCTTCATGGTGAGATTGCCTTCGGGCAATATTTTAGTATACTCTTGGTAATTTGTTTGGTATTTACTATTTTAATTGCCTTGCACCCTTTCTCTGTCATGTTCAATGTGATGACGATGGGCTATTACTCGCTTTGAAAGTAGGTAACTATCTTATATTGGCTTTTTTCACACCTTTTGCAATTTATTCTTTTGTCATGCACAGTTTCTCCAATGGTAACTAGACACTAGTTTTTGCTGACTGAGCAGAATTGTAGAGATTGAATGGTGGAAGTCGCTTTCTGTAATTGTACCACAATTATGAAAGAGATTGTGGGATTTCTCAATAAAATCTGCCATTTACCAGTGATATGGACTGATAATTTTTGTGTTCCATTCTTTGTAGCAGTAATCTTCAAAACTCATTTGTCCTCTTCTGTGAATCTTGCTTTTCAGATCTTGGATTTAGTAGTGGCAAGTCAATGTCCTTGTTTTCAAGGGAAGGCCATTTGGGCATTCATGTGGTGAAGTTCCCCGGTAGTGCTTCAGGTCTGAAGGAGGCGCTGCGACTGGCGGAACATTTTGAAAAACAGAATCGAGGGCGAAAAGATTGGGCCCGTGTTCAGTCCTCCGCGACATTTAACAAGGAAGATGATAACAATCCAAACCTTGTGAAATTGGATGTGACAACTGGAGAGAGAATGAGAATCTTTTATGGGCATCTAGCCACTGTTTCTGATCTGGACAAGGTTACTTTTGAGATCAAGAAGAAGGTCACAATTGAGAGCAGAAGGGATTACAGCAAGCATTCCAATTAGAAACTAAGACAAATATTTGGCATCTCTTTTCCAGCGTTGTTACGAGTCTTTTATTGTGATTTGAAGTTGTTTAGTTATGCATGGAACATACTGCTTTTTTGCCTATTTCTGAAGTGGAGAGTCTCTTTTGAAAGCTCATTTTGATTCTGCTTTTAGAGGGTAATTTCTCTTTTAAGGTCCGTTTGGCACACTACTATTGTGAGTGGAGCTTTATCAGTAGAGTTTTATCCGTAGAGCTTTCCAAAGAGTTATTGCCAAAAAAATGATGACTGTTTGGTTGTCAATAAAAAAGTGTTGCGGATGTCAAATTGACTGAACATAATTGGAAAAGTGCTTTTGATTTTTAAGTGTACATGTTGTATAATTAATGAACCGTGGCCCTGGCCAAGTATCTTTGGATATTATGTAGTATCGAAGCTTTTTGTGAAAGGCTTTTCTGTAATTATATAATTAATTCATTAGTCAATATTAGACCATATTTGGCAACCAGTATTTGAACACTCTTTTCTATACACACATTCATACAATAAAATATTTTGCGTGAAAATTTCGAATTTTTTCTTATTTTTTAGTTACATTCTTTTAAAAATCATTATTCAAAACATTATTTTTTAATAATAATGGTCATCAATGGCTTAGATCGTCAATTGAATGTTTATTTATATATTATATATTTATATATTATTCTAGATTAGATTGACAGTGTGTGGTTGATGAGCTTTTTGCCTAGTCAGTATGCTAATTGCTATTGTTTTTATTTCTCTTCATACATTTTGTACACGTATGACAGATTTTAATTAGTAAAAAACAACACAAAATTAACAAGCGACCCCACCAAAAGGAATACAATATTTTGTACAACCAGAGCAAAAGTAGCCAAATTAAGGACCATTTTATTTCCAGTTCAGGGGATGAAGCGAAAAGAGCCACGTCGACATATTGAAGAAGACCAACAATATATACCTAACGGATCAAGTTACATATACATAATTTTCTACATAATGGATTATCGAATCGACAAGCGGCGGCCCTTTATTGGGAGGTGCTTGTGGGCCCAGGCGCCCCCAATAGTGGGCTGCCACTTGTCGATTCGGTAAAAGATTATATAAAAAATTATATACAACAAGAATAATACATAAACAAATTAGACAGTAGAAGAAAAGGAGTCGCTAGGATGAGCATGACATTGTTGAACTACCATCAAGGCATCATGTCCAAGTTTCGTGCAAACGGTAAACCTTCCCATAGAGCTATGGATGTGGCATGTTCTTGGGACCAAAGTCTTTGGATACATATTTTTCAATAAAATAATATTTTTCATCACATCAATAACTTTTTCCTCTTTTTCAACCAGACATTCTCCATCAATCTACTATTTCAGAATACATTCTTCCAAAATAATGTGGCTCAAACACACCCTTAGTCTCATT
Source organism: Fraxinus excelsior (assembly GCA_019097785.1). NCBI lineage: Eukaryota > Viridiplantae > Streptophyta > Magnoliopsida > Lamiales > Oleaceae > Fraxinus > Fraxinus excelsior. Next base: position 9,098,342 of record CM032643.1, read on the forward strand.
AAGGTTATGATCTCAGTTTATGCGACACTAAGGTGACATGAAATAAGTGATACTAAAATGGAATATCGAGGGCGTAAATGCTCCATGTTGAAAAATGGGGACAAAGGTGCAACATGCAACAAAGGCTGGAGACTTTTTCTGCTATTTTCCCTTAAAATATGTCCAGGCTCTTGCTCATTAGATTTAATGACTTTTTTTAAAAAGAAAATATAACTAAATTAATATAGTTTAATTTATAACAAGGAATTGATTTATTCCCTTTTAAATTGGAGTACTGATTATGTATTTGAGGAGGACGTTTGATAGTTTAATGTCTGTAGAATATGGTCAGTCGCGTGTATTGTAAATTGTTTAGTTACTCTATCTCTCATCTTATTGCACCGTATTAGTCCCTGCATTTTTATTTTTTTTTAAATGTTAGTATTAGAAATAATGATCTCTGTACCCAAAATATTAGGATGGTGCATCAAACTAACAGGTGTTTGGTGTAGATTAAAATTAGATTTTAAGTGGATTGTGATAAAGATTTTTGAAATGTGTGATTGAAAATATGTGAGACTATGAAAGATGTAGTTGATATTGATTGTTTGACTTTGATTTAGATTAAAATCATATTAAAATCTGGCCCAAACTGGCCAGGAATTCGATATTTTATCTTTCCAGCTTAGACCATTCACTATGAAATTAGGCAGGTATTGGAGAGTCATGTCATGTGGTCACTTGCCTCTGCTGAATGTCGTGAATGTGGTCTCTAGGGGTAGTTCTAACACAATGGTATGTTTAGCCCCTGTTTGGTGGGGATTAAAATTAAATTTTTAGTAGATTTTGATAAAAGTTGATGAGATGTGTGGTTGAAAAATTGTAGACCGGGCCTTATTCTGCATCACAAGTAGTCTAGGATAATTGACTTCTTCCGAAAAACAGTAACAACGCCGTTATAGAATTTTCGCGCAATACATGTGTTACATACTAGTGAGAATGTAATATTTCATTAATCGTTTCCTTTTTTTTTATTGCAATGTTTTTAAATTGGTGGCGTAGGTTGGTCTTGTCTAGAATTATGGGGCATTTTTGACTTATTTCATTTTGATGAATCAATACGGGCAAGTGTTAATAATGTTTTTCAAACAAGTTTGTATTGGTCTAAAGTAGAAATCATTGTTGTTGTTCTTAATCTATTTCTTTCAAATACCCGCTATAAACATGTAAGTGATCTCATTTTATAATACCTTGGGAGCTAATGTAACTATTTTAGTAAAATTTAATTGTCTCAATTCCCGGAGGATCGCACCAAAAATTTATAACATTGGAATTCTTAGCTACTTTTGGTTGGAAGCCTATTCCCTGCTTGTTACTGCTTTTAATCTTTGTGATTTCTGGTAGGCACTGAAAGAACTGTTTAGATGATGGTGGATTATATTTGTGAAGAAACACTAGAAGGATTAGTATAAGAGGTTTGGTGGTAAAAAATTATCGGCTCAGATTGTTTTCAGCTTATCATGTGATGCAATGCCTTATTCTAGGTCTGAGACATTCTTCTTGAATTGTGAACATAAAGATGAGTCTGTCTTTTATGGCTAAGTTTCTCACATTGCTGCCGTCGTATTTTACTTGCCGGCTCTCCTGACTTCTGGATGGTAGTTACTTGAACTATGTTTTAGGAAAATAGTCATACCATGTATTTTAGGCAGTATTTTCTGATGGGCGAGATGTGCAGTTTACTGCCTTCATGACTAGGATTATTATGCGTTTGTTTTTGTTAACATTTTTGGTTATTTGAAAGAATCTGAAATATTAGTTTTTCTTTATCCTCTTTAAGGTCAAATTTGCCTGATTGGTAGAATTCTCCTTTGCATAATTTACATTGAGGTGGAGAATTGTAAACATATTCATGCATCTTATGATGTAACCAATAATCTCAAAATCGTCATTTGCAATTCCTTTATGTGGCAGCTAGAACCTAGTAAAATGGAGATCTTCATGATTCACAAAGTGAGGCTGTGAAGCATCTTTGATTGATCAAAGAATCTATTATGAGGTACTTACCATTGTAAGCAAAGAAAGAGAGATATAATGCATCATGAACTTTCTGTTTCTGATTCTGTAATTTTTATATGAATACCAAAATTTGCCTTGTGCAAAAGACAAATCTTTGGAACTGAGGATTACCTGGGAAACCTGCTTAAGATCCAGATAAACTGATGAGGGAAGCAAGGATTAGATGAGTTGCTATGCTTTTCATAAAGGTTCAAACACAGTGCTGTGCAATAGGCTGTCAACAAATGATATGTTATGTATTCATTGAATTTCATCCTGGAGTTACTAGTGACTGATAGCTAACCAATGTAGAAATGTATGAAAGAGCAGTTCATTTGTTCTTAAATTCTTGTAAAGTTGTGTGTGCTAGCATTACTCATTGTGTTACTAGCAAAGTTGTGGCAGTGGCGCATTCTATTCCCAAGGACATGAAATTTGATTTGGGTTCAACTAAGAATTGAAATACTTGTGCTGTGGTTGGGGAATTGTTCGGTCAGAGAGGCTGATGATATTCATAATGTGGCTTATACTCCAAGGACACGGGAGAAATTGGAGGGGAAGCTTCAGATTTTACTCAAGTCCATAATTGATAATGGAATTGATGTGAGGTTGAAACTTAAGCAGAGAAAAACCGGTAGCCTTGCACTGAGAACTCATCAGTAACACTGAGCTTTGTGGACTTGGGTTGCAAAATGTGGTTTGCCATATGCTATACTGGACACGTATATGGATTCAGACTATGTCCTAGGTACTAAATTTTAAAGAAGACTTATTTTATTGATTGCTTGTGGGAGCTACTGTGAAGTTCTTGCAGCCTGCATCAACATCAGATGGAGTCTGTGAGTTCCCACAAAAATAATCTTTTCTTATATGATCATGTTTTTCACTGAATAGAAGTGTTGAATGCTTTGTTGGCAAACTTCCTGCAAAAAAGAAAAGCAGGCATTGGGGGTAAAAATTGCATGTTTAGGAAGTGTTCATAAGCTGTTTAAATTTTAAATAGATAGAAATGAGCGATGAATAAGTGGGTTGTCTTTGTTGATCTCATGAAATTTATGCATAAAAAGTGGTTGGACCAATTATAAACCGTTCATAAACATTAGTTAAACATGGGCTTTTGCCTACTTCTGAAATAGGTGCTGTACCCCCATCCCCATGCACATTCACTCACACCCGTGGTTGGTCGCAGTGAAGTCATGGTCTGAACCATAGCTGGTTACGGTTATACAAGTATGGACTACTGTTCGTCAACATTTGTTTAAATAATATGACTATACACCCAAAATTTGCTATATGTCTAATAGACCTTATGTTTACATTCAGCTCTGAGTAGCAGTATTGAACTCAAATATATATATAATACTAGCCATGAACTATGCACTCAACACTTTGCCTAATTTGATACCTTTATCTATGAAGTACCGTATTTAATGATAGCAGGTGTTTCCAACTAGATCTTCTTGTGCTTAAATTTTAGACTGAAATGCAAACTGTTGATTATTCTTGGTTGTAGGGGAGAATACTGCTCCAGAAATTTAATGTAGAAGCCTAAATGTTCTTCAAAACTGAGAAAATTCAGCAAGTAAATACAAGATATTGTTAACCTTTGCAATTAGAATCCCGCTTTGCACAATCATATTTAGCACATTCCTCTCATAGATTAAGGCAGAAAAAATCAGTAACAATTACCAGTATCTGTGTTCTATTATACATTCCAAACACTAGTCATATTATTGCCTTACTTCAAACTGAAAATTGTAACCAACAGGCACATCAGATTTAGTCATTGGCAGTAGCTAGCTGCAGAGAGAGCAATTCTTCCTCAGGTATGATTCTAATGTGACAATCTGATCTTGGATAAGATACACAGAGTAAAGCATAACCCCTCTCCACAACATCATCACTAAGCATCCCTTCACTTTGATCGACCGTTCCGCTAAGGAGTCTAGCCGGGCATGTCATGCACACACCTAAATTGCAGTCATATGGCACTTGCAAGTCACTGTCCAATGCCTTGGATAGAATTGTCTCGTCCGGCTCAACCTCCAATTCAGTTGTTTTACCTTCATGTTCAACTAGTACCTTGAAAGCTTGGACAATGCTGGATAATCTGCTGCTAGAAGAAGTTCTTAACCAGGAATGTGATGGTTGAGCTGAAGGGAATTTGATCTGTTTTCTTGGTGTAGTGAATGTGAAAGAAGGATATGTTACATTAAGTGTTGCCATGTTTTTTTCTTGAGAGGTGTAGTGTGGAAATGGGCAAGCTTTTTGGAGTGTAGAGATAATGTATGGTGTTTGAGTGGATAAGGTTTTGATGGATGTGGATGGTTGTTATAGTTACTTATTTTGAAAATGATTTTTGCTATTAAATTAATTCTAAGCTTAGTCTTTTTTTTTTTTTTTAAGTTTTTTATTTAACAATTTAAATTATATTTAAAAAGTAAAAAAATAAATAAGTAAATGAGGTAAGCATGAATATTTTAATCTCCGCCCCGACTTCCTAAAATACCGAACTGAGGGGGATGGTTTTTGTCTCATTGCCATCTCCATTCATGAATACCGAAGACGTTCAAAGAGCGAAGTAATTTTGTGACTTTTCAAATTGGTCGAATAAACTGTAAAATAATAAAATGTGTTTTAAACTATCAAATAATAAAATGTAACGTACTGATAGCATTATGTTAAGTTTTAGGGAACATTACATTTCTAAGGTGTTTACTTTACACCTTTTCAAAAGTACAAAAACAAGTTCCAAATTTCACAAATCAGGTTTTTAAATTTTTTATCTATGAATTAATGAATTGTTAAATCAATATATTATTAAATATTTAATTCTAATATAATTACCCCACCCCACCCCACCCCACCTCTCCCACCCCTACCGCTCCGGAGACTATTCCGACTACTGTTCCGGTCTCCGGTGACCGTTCCGCGGCCACTTGTTCAGACGACTGCTCCGATTCCGGCAAGTGTTCCAACTCCGGCGAAAAGTTTTAGGTCACAATTCAAATTTTTCATAGGTCACACTTTGTTTATCAGTCACAACTTAAAAATTTAAAAGTCACAATTTTTTCATCGGTTACAAATTACAAAATTTATAAGTCACAATACTTATTTACGGTCACAAATATCCCATTAATTAAACATAAATTATATTTAGGTCACAATTTATCAAATTGTTAGTCACAAATTAATAATTTGTAGGTCACACGTCATGTATTGGTCACATTTTTTATCTAATTCATTGGTCACATATCATTTATTGGTTGCCAACCAACCAAACCATTAGTCACAAAACAATCAAATTATTTGTGACCAACACCAAAATTATTTGTGACCATCACACCTCAACCAGCGACACCACCACTGTCGCCGCCCTCATAGAAACATCTCAAAGCCAACATGGCACCATCACCGCCCTCGCCCCTATAGAAACATCAACTGATCAACGTCTCAAAACCAACTGAACACCACCACCGCGCCCACACATACACTGCAACCACCACCACTGTGCCCCCACATACACACCCAACAACACCGCTCGGCAGAAACCTCAAATCCACACTACCATCGCCTGATCTCCTGCCATACAACGGCACCCACACACACAAATCCAACAACCTCGTTCGACAGAAACCACCATAGATCTGCAACCGTTGGAAAAAATTAACATACAACCATCCGATAAATCCAACTCGAAAACTGAAAAAAAAAAAAGAAATACAGATCCGCATCGGCGAGTCCAGATTTAGGTGGGCCGTTATTATGGTCAATCTCAGAAAACAGTGCAGATCTGTATTAGGCGTAGAAGACGGATCGATTGGAAACAGAAGTGACTCACGGCTTCTGTGAAGTGGCCGGCGGCGGTTTAAAAAATCGGTTGGATCTGTGAGAGAAGAACGTTGATGTAGAGGGAAGAAACGGTTGGATCTGCGAAAATCTAGGGAAAAAGACGAGAGAATAGTGAATACAAGAGGGGGAGAGGAGAGGAAGAAGATCCAACGGCCGTGGAGGCGGCGGCGACGGCACGGCGACGATGACGGCATAGAGCAAAGAGGCGGGCGGCGGTATTGAGAGTGGAGAGGTTGATGGATTAATTGATTTTAGGGTTTGGGTAGATAGGGTATGGGGAGTTATATAAATGAATTTATTGTAAATAGATATAAAAATAAAAATATAAAAATATTTTTAAATTATTAATTAAAATCTGATTTTTGTAAAATGAAACTTTATTAAGGATTTATGAAAATGGTAACTTAAAAGTAGGGTTGGGTGTAATTTCCTCTAAGTTTTATATCAAGTTTGATGTTCGATTATTAAAATCTTGGCACAATTATATATATACGTTACTTAATTCAATTCAAACAAGAAATTGACGAAAACCATGTACTGCCAGCTAAAATTAGTCCGTCTTCCACGCAATTCTTCACATGAATACAAATACTGGATAACGACAGCAAAAATGAAACTAAACAAAATGGACACATACGGGTATGAGGCCCAAATTGTATTTGGGCCCAGTTCCGGGAACATTCATCGTTGATTTTATAAACCGAAATAATTTTTTATATATAATTAAATGAGTAATTAATCATCGTTTCGTTATAAATTCATTAACAATTCGGCTCTTACGAGGTCATTTCTTGTGTTTGTTAGCACACAACACAGAGCACAGAAAAGGTTATCTAATTCCTTTTTTCTTTCTGTTAATTCTTTAGAACGGAATTTAATTTCTAGATGTTACTGCTTTGAATATTTAATGATATGATTGTTTTGTATTTGAATAGATAAGATAATGAAATTTTAAGATAATATCATTATCTGAATTTGGTGAATTGACGACAAATTGTTGTGGGTTCATAAAGCATTTGCATTTGTTTTCTTTTATGGTTGGTGGATTCATATATTTGATGAAAAGACTGAAAGTTGAAAAAACATAATTATTATTTTTAGCAGAATTTTTATATTGAATTTGATAAAGGGCAGGCAAGAAAAGCAGCAATGATGACTAGTTTCATTATCATTTTTGTGGATTTGTTTTCTGAAAATTTGTATTCTCCCGTATATGATGTATACATTATTGTTTATTGGTTGATGATATTGAATTTCAAATAAGCAGACCTCTTAAACTTTCAGTTATCTGTTTACAGAATTAATTTGAAGATATGGCAGAGGAAAATGTTGGAATTGCTAAGGATGTGACTGAAGTATGCCTCCATAAGTCTAATTTTAATGGATAAGTAGAAATCTCTCTATCTCTAGCATTTTGGTTGGTTGTTTTAATTTGAGACTTTTACTCTGCAGTTGATTGGTAAAACCCCATTGGTTTACCTGAATAATATTGTTGATGGTTGTGTTGCGCGTGTTGCGGCCAAGCTGGAATCTATGGAGCCATGCTCTAGTGTTAAGGATAGGTATATGCATTAATTTTGTGGTTGATCTTTGATATAATTGGATTTATGACTTGGAGTTCTGTTCTTGTTCCCCAAATAGCATACTCTTTAATGGTGCACAATTTATTCTGCAGGATTGGTTATAGCATGATTTCAGACGCTGAGGCAAAAGGCCTTATCAAACCTGGGGAGGTTAGTTTTATACATCTTCAGCTGCTGTAATGCATACTTTTATCCCTGCTGTGACTGAAACTGAATTTTGGGCTTCGTCTTAAAGTTCAGTTTCTTCTTTGTGATGAAAAAGCTGGACAATTATGTTTATAACACATTTGTTTGAATTAATAATTAAATCCGATCGTGTACTTTTTCTTGTTTTAGAGTGTTCTTATTGAACCTACAAGTGGTAACACGGGCATAGGCTTGGCATTCATGGCAGCAGCAAAGGGATACAGGCTTATCATTACGATGCCTTCTTCTATGAGTCTCGAGAGAAGAATTATTCTCCTTGGTTTTGGTGCTGAATTGGTGCTCACTGACCCTGCAAAGGGAATGAAAGGTGCTGTTCAGAAAGCTGAAGAGATACGAGACAAGACACCTAACTCATACATTCTTCAGCAGTTTGAAAATCCTGCCAACCCGAAGGTTTCAAACTTTACTTTCATTATTTTGATTGATGAAAATTTAAGAAGGAAAGTAGTATGCGTAACATGATGTGCACGTGTATGTAGATACATTATGAAACCACTGGACCAGAGATCTGGAAAGGGTCGAATGGAAAAATTGATGCTTTTGTTTCTGGGATTGGTACTGGTGGGACAATCACTGGTGCGGGAAAGTTCCTTAAAGAGCAGAACCCTGATATAAAGGTTATCGTCACCTTTTAAATTGAACAGCTCTTTAGTGCTCTATCTGATTAGGAATTAGAATGATGGTAAAGTCATAAATTTTATTTAGTTTACTAGTTTAATCTTTTATGCTGAAATAGTGATCTTTATATTTCAAAAAAAAAAATTCTTTGCAATTTTTTTTACCTTCTCTTCCCAATTTATTTATTTATTTATTTTTATTTTTATTTTTTTCAGCTGGTTGGTGTGGAACCAGTTGAAAGTCCTGTTCTTTCTGGTGGAAAACCTGGTGAGTTCTTTCCGTGATCTAGTACCTCAAAGTACATGGTTTGTTTTTTCTCTTTTAATTTTTGATGGGCAGCAAATTTTTTTGGTAATGATTTATTGATTCAAATTTTTTTTTTGACGATTAATCAAATTTAATCCTGCATAGTTTTAAAGAAGTTCTTGCTGTTTTATAATACCGTTTTCTAATGGTTTTATATAGTAAAGTAGCATAGCGATAAGCTACTTCTAGTCCATCTTGTTGCTTAAGTTGGCAAATTACTCAAGAGAACATTCTGCGTGTTAACTTAGATATGGATCACATCCAATCCAGTCCAATTAGTCTGATCTGCTTTTAGTCTGTCCTTTTCTGATACACTTGTAAGGTATTGGACACACTATTTACCACAGTTGCACGTTTTCTAGATTTAAAAAAAAAAAAAATCCAAACGCAAACCCCACCCCACCTATAGCCCACTTTCAGATAATTGTTGTGAACTGGCATTCTCATCTTCATTTTGTAATGGCTGATCAGCACTGTTCTACAAAGATTTGGTCATATTTTTCTGGGGAAATCTTCTTTCTCAATATACACAAGGAATCGAATAGAAAGTTGAATAAACAGGATTTTTTTGGTGCTGCAAGTGTTTCTTGGATTCTTGCACTAGTTATACGACACGAAACAAAAGATATTAGTTAATAGGACATCTTTCTTGAAAATATTGAAAACAATTTAAAATTCTGAGAGATTTTATCTACTTTACGAGTTGTCCATGGTTTTTAAAACTTTTGTAGTTTCCTAGATTTTGCCAAATTGTCCTGATTTTTATTTATTACCTCATTCAGCTAGTAGGGTAGGCCTATAGACAAGGTTCAAAAAGGCGAAACTGAGTACTGAGATGGTTTTTCTTTATGAGGGGAGGCGTAAGCTTCGAGCCATTAGCATATTGAGATATAATCCACCTAGAAAAAGATGTTTAGCAAAAAAAAAAAAAAAACAGCTTAAACTAAAAAAAAAAAAGTCTAATGGTCTGCAATATCATCACTATTACTAGCATCGTTAATGGAATCATCATCAAATCTAATTTCCCCATCATCTTCCTTTTCGCTACTCTCAATTTCTACAAAATCATCTTCATTATCCACCCATTGCAATGTGACCTCATTTTATTGTTTTGTTTGAGCCAAAAATACCTTTTTAAATGGGCCCTTTTCTTTTTTAAGAAGGGCATTTCTGATTTCTTTTCATACAATTAAAAAATCAAATTTTAAATGAGAGGTGAGCGCCTCAGATTTAGAGGTGTGAGCCTCATATTTTTAGCCTCAAAAATACTGTCTCGAGGCATACTACATGCGCCTCACGGTGAGGCAGGCTTCACTACTGCCTTTTTAAACCATGCATATAGATAGTTGAGTTTTAGGATAGGTTTTTGTTTATTTTGTTTTCTTTCATAATCTTATTATTGTAAAGTTTGATCCAATTTTTGTGAACAGAGAAAAATGGATCAAGAGACATGATATGCATGTAATCACTGAGTGTTATGTCAAATTTTATGTTACTTTTTAGTTGTTATCCATTTTCATTAACAATTCGTAAGTTAGTTAATCGGACGAAGGATTTTTGTGTAATGCTCAAGGTCCACATAAGATTCAAGGAATTGGTGCTGGTTTTATTCCTGGTGTTTTGGAGGTTGATATTATTGATGAAGTAATTCAAGTAAGATTCTGAGCTATCTACACTTTCTTCTCCTATATTGGATGGAATAATCTCAATGAATACAGTGCCAAGTTCTGTTATTTTATTCAATTGCGGGGATTTTGGCTAGATGAGTAGCAAACTATCCATATCATTACACTAATACATGTATTGTTATGTGGGTCTTATGAATTTTAGATTTCAAGCGATGAAGCCATAGAAACTGCAAAACTTCTAGCATTGAAAGAAGGATTGCTAGTAAGTCAATCATTTCGTCTGTTTATAATGATTTTGACACTTGTACGTCTCTCGACCTTACGTTATTCATGTACACTTTCAGTAACAGAAAGTTATAAATTGAATGTGATAGGTCGGAATATCATCTGGTGCTGCAGCAGCTGCTGCAATTAGGATTGCAAAGCGACCAGAGAATGCTGGAAAACTCATTGTTGTAAGTCCTTGTACTTTTTCAAAATCCTCACGTGTATAGGACAACCTGATATAATCTTATAGTTGTGAAGCATCTTCAAATGACCACAGACGTTGGTTGTGAGTTTCATAGATTTTGTCATCTGGTGATTGGGGAAGAGATTTTAAGACTGTTCACTGTATAATCATGGTATTACTTATCACTAAATGTTTTCCAGACTTACTTTCTTAATGCCACAGTAGCAATAAGAAACCACGCTGTGGCCTTGATCCCTTTTAGTTTTAATTCTTATTTGCCAAAATATGACCAGAGTTTGGCCTAGCTAATGAAGTATATTTGCAGCATCTTGAAGCCTAAGATCAATTTCTGCCTTTTATCTCTCTGTTGATTGAAGCTGGCAACATAGTTTTTGCAAGAAAAAATAATTGTGCTCTATGGTCTGGATCTTAATTAATCAAAAGGATACCATTAGTTTCAATGCACAAGATAGGCACTCGAGAAATGAGAGAGAACAGCTGAGAGTTCTCCATGTTCTAATGCACAAGCTAAAAAACTTTGTGCAATAAGCCATTAACAAGATTTGTTTGATGAAATATGGTTTGCTTTTAAAATCTAAGGCGGTGAGGCATGTGCCAATATTTATCATTTTTTTGTTATTGTAAACTTAAATTAAAGAATGATAATAAGAAGCAATTTCAGCCTTGTCCTGGTGGTTTTTGGTTAGTTAACATTTTTTGGCTTTGAATTATGCTTCTCTCTCACACATGCACACACGCACACAAAATGCACATAGCATTTGTTCTGCATAGAGTAAGGGGCTCTGGATGGAAACTCCTACCTTTGTTATTTATTTTTACATGGGTGGGATGGAGGTTACTGGGATGGGGATTCACACAATACCATGCTTGTTTAATGGTTATGTGTTTGCATTAAGAGCATCAATGCCTAGATCTGTATTGTCCTCTTTCACTTTAAGTGGTGATTTGCTTCTCAATATTGGTACTTTCCAAAAGAATATTACTCAATACAATTACGTAAGATAGAATATAGTGCTTCTTACAACCATATGGTGATCTTGTAAGCACGTTCATTGCTCGGTCAACAAATTGGAATATATTGAGCAGTTTTTTTTTCCTCAGTGGGGGTTTTAAGACGATGGAGAGACTTGTACGTTATTGTTGGTGAATCTCTCTCTCCTTTTTTGTTTTTTGGTTAATTATTCCAATGGGCTACCCTATAATGGCTAATTCTTCCATAACCTTTGATCAGTGATCACCTAGGTCATGAGGCTCAAACCTGCACTTGATTTGATGCTAAACTACTAATTAGAACTCACCGAAAAGTAGATTATAAGGAATTTGTCAGGGACGATGCTTAGGAAAATTGGTTCGGAGTGCCTTCTATTTTTACCAATGTTTACAGCCTCAAATCTGTCATGGAGGATGCTATAGTCTGTATGTTTCTTGTAGTGAATACAGATGCTATCTTGTTACTACCAGTTATTATTGTTATTACCATCCTTGTTATTGTTGACGGTTTCGAAGGGAATATACACAGAAATTAGGATGTTATGATATTACACCAATGATCTAATTGCTCACGATCTTCTAGTAGATCTAGAATAGAACTGAATGCAGTGGCGTAAAAGGACACGTACATCAACTGAATTATATTTGAACTTGAATGCAGGTGATTTTCCCAAGTTTTGGTGAGCGGTATCTCTCCTCTGTGCTTTTTGAATCCGTGAGGCGAGAGGCTGAGAATATGACTTTCGAGTAAAATGTTTGCTGGCTTTCGATTCCCCTAATGTTTGTGACATGTTGTGTTTTTGTTATTTCAGCTTTCTTCAAATGTATCGGATGAAATTGTTGGAAATAATGTGAAGCTTTCTTAGACTTAATATGAACTGATGGGATTTTGCATCAGTGATTTTCCTACTTGAAACATCTTATCATAAGTGTTTTTTTTTTAATTATTTGTTTATTAGAAGTTACCAAAGATTGGTTGACATATATTTATAAAGAATATTATTTTTTATAATATTATAGATGGATATTTTATTATTTCATTATAATTTTATTCTCTACATAACTTTTAATTAGTATTCAATTTTTATGAAAATTTATAAATAAATTCAATTTATAAAATAATATAGTTTTGTATTTAATTACTTATAGGATTTTTAAATTTTATTACTTTTTTTTAAAAAAAAATTATGACCTTATTTAAGGAAAAAAATTCTATTGATAAATTAAATTTTTTAAGGCAATTTTTTCAAAAATATATAAATTATGAGGAACTCCACTTTTGATATTAATTTTATGTTCAATTGTGTTGCTTTTATCACTAATATTCATTATTATTGTTTTATTACTTTATTTAGCTACAAATTTTATGTTTATAGAGTAATTTTGAGTTACTAAAAAAAAAAAAAATTCACTCAATAAAATTAATTGAAATGAATCCAATGTAATGGTAATGCCCCTCTCTTTCAAATCCATTCCGTCGATTGTTTTGTTTCACTTGAATAAATGATTTTTTCTCTATTATTTCGAATTTTTCTCTACAAAAATTTAAACGAAAATCATAAATCAATGCCAAAAGCCAATTTAAATATTTTTTTTAATAAAAGTAAAAAATAATAAAATAACAATGTATTTTCGTAAATTCAGGTAACTGTTTAAAGCGTAAATATAAAATAAAAGTTGTGAAACATGATCAAGACTATCAACCCATTTTTATATGCATCTAACGTGGAAGAAAGAATGCAATTATACCACCCTTAGACCCCATCAGGTTTGGAAAAGTTTACTTTGATTCCTTTCAGTTCATTGTTTGATTTTCGTGTTGTACAAAAGACTAACGTGGGACTTTAAGGTAAATTCATTAAGGTGGTCTTTCGACGATGACAACAACAACAGTAATTAAATAATCAATCACTAATGAAATAACTTTGACAATGAGTCATTCCAAACAATTGAAGATTTTCATATCAGCAGATGCACATTTGCTATCGAAGTTCCACACAAAGTGGGGAAAATCGACCTGAAATTCCGAGGATCCAAAGAAATTGAATTTATTTCACTCTATTTTTGGCTCACTTCTTAATAATTTACTTATAACAAAATTAATTTATATATTAATAATATTTTTTTTTGACAAAATTAAACAGTGAACAAGTTACTTATTTTAATAAGTACGTCTAATTTATGGTCAAATTAAGTAATTTTTTTTTTACTTATATATATATATATTAATTTTTTTGACTCGAAGCTACTGCATATATATTTATCCAAGATCTCTTTAATAGAATTGCAATTATTCACAGTGACTCGACAAAAACGTAATAGAAATTAAAATTCAAATTTTAATGTAAATTAAAATTAACAACTAATTTAAATAACATATTTTATGGATCCACAACTTCCAACCACACATTTCATCATCTTCAGTTTTTATCAAAATCTACTAAAAATTTAACACAATATGCTCTGCAAATATAAAATAATTTAATATTTAAATATGAATATTACTTTGCAGAGATAATATAAATAAATAATTTAAAAGCCATTTATTCTTAAATAAGTTTAAATAATCATAATAGATAAGGCATTATACAATATAATATAAAGACTATGTATGGTAAAGTTTATCTCCTTTCTTGATTACTGGAATAATATTGAGGAAGCAGAATATTGCTAAAATTCATTAGGTACCTACCTAGCTAGCTACATAAAATATTAAATGTTATATAATAATTCTACTCAGTTATGTTAATAATTAACTGTCCCCAAATACTCCTGCATTTGTCCTTAATTTGATTTCGATTTGTCTATTTCGATTGTCTTAATACAGGTTTAATAAAAAAAAAATACAATTTAAATATGAGTGTCTCGATGTTCCTAAGTAAAGCATTAATTAAAGTGTTTGATGCAGCAATTAATTAAACTCAATTAACTGTACCGCCTTAATTACCAAAAAGCGGAACAAAACCCACGTTCAAGATTTTAACTATAATTTTGTCGTATCATTATACAAGTACATGATTTTTTTGACAGAAACTCCTTACAGACAGTGCATGAAATGACATTATTGATAGATGGAAAAAAGAAAAAATAAAAATAAAAATGAGTAAATAGCACATAACATCCATATTTTTCAATGTCATTGTGCAAAACGTCAATATCTTTCATTTTTTGACATTTTAACTCATACCTTCCACCATTCATTGCGCAAAAGGTTATTTTCAACCATTTTTTAATAAAATGATGATTTTACCCTCATATTCAACTATAGTCCTTAAGTTTTTTTAAAAAATACAAAGAAATTATAAATTCTCCACTATCACTACTTTCACAACCTACTAAACTGCCACCTATAGATTCATATAACACCACCTTTCGGCCACCACGCCCACTGGAGTCCACAACGACCAACCTCGCTTCACTCCCCCATCGTCCCCCCACACGAATTTGAAGATTGAAGCACTTATGACCTACCAATTTTGGTCAGACGGCTCTCTCTATACATCAGGTCCGTGGAAAGTTTTGGACTAGAAATTGAAACGGTTGGAGAGATAATTGAGTCAATTAGATTTATACCCATTGTAGTTTGGGTTTGTTGATGGTTCGATTAATGCCAATTTGGGAATTTAGTGTTGTGGGATGCATGAATTGAAGGAGAAGAATTAGACAAAATGGATGTCGCCACTGTCGAATGTTTAGATTAAAGTAAAATGATTTGAGACATGTTTGATTGATGTGAAGTCATGTATAGGTTCGTCGAAGTGGGTAACTGTCGATAGGGGTGTGCGAACATGGATGGCGCGGAAAGTGGGGTTTCCATGAAGGGTTGTATATAGCATTTAGTATTTTTAGGTTGCAAATGTGATTGTTTTCGACAGATTTTGTGACTAATACTGTGGGAGAGGATGTTGGGGAGAGTGAAGCAAGGCTAGTAGTAGTAGAGTCCGACGAGCGTTGTGGCCGGAAGGTGGTGCTATGCGGATCTATAGGTGGCGGCTTGGTGAGGTTGTGAAAGTGGTGGTGGAGAATTTTAGGACTTAGCTGTAATATTTTGAAAAATTTAGGACTATAATTTCAATAAGTTTATTTTTTCTTTTCTTTCTTTTTGTTTCATTTGAATATGAGGGTAAAATCGTCATTTTATTGGAAAATAGTTGAAAATAACCTTTTACGCAATATGAAAGGTGGAAGGTAAAAGTGAAAATGCCAAAAAAATGAAATGTATGGATATTTTGCACAATAACATTGAAAAGTATGGATATTTTGTGCTATTTACAAAAATAGAAAAAAACAATACAGTCACATTTGGCCATATCAACATCGGTACACATTCTGTTAAATCTTTCCTATACTCAGGGCTTTATTGAATTTGTCTTGGATAAAAAATGTTTGATTGTAGAATTGTTCTTTTTTTTTATGACGTAGAAACCCGTAGTCATTACTCGCGAGTGCGCATTGAGTAAACATCGCTCCATGTGCAGTAGTCCGCAAATCACACAGGAGAGATAAACCACACTAGGCAAGTCCGGTGCGACGGACTCGATCGAGAAAGTATTAGTAAAGAATTCGAACTCATAACTTTCGGTCTCCACGTTCACCACGGCCACCCCCCGAAGGGGTTTCATTCTAGTTTTTATTGTTATGTAATAGTGCCTCAGAGTTGATTGTCCAAATATTTTTACTTGAGTTGTGTTTTGTGAATAACGTTTTTTATAATGACGTGAGAGTTGGTCGTTGACGTAAACGTTGTGCAAATTCAACTGTTGAATGAAGATTATTTTGTGTGATATAAAGGGTTCAAACCCTCACTCTACACATTACAATTTTTTTTTTTGTATTTATGTATATTAAGAGATAAAATCTCACATCAAATAAAGAAGTCTTTTAAAAAAGTTGATATTTTAATATAGAACTCTAAACTTTAATATGGTACTAGAGTCCATTAAGTTACACAAGCAATTTGACTAATAAAGACTAAGAAACCTGCACACAAATTTCAAGATTTATATGCTCAAAAGGGTGATCACCTTGCGAAAACATGTTAAGGAATAAAATCTCATTTCGAATAAAGATAAAAAAATAAGATCAACTTAAAAAGTCTTGAACTACTCATTTTAAAAAAATTGACATTTTGAAATTGAACTCCAAGTGGAATATCATTAGTTTCGTGAAAATCTTCTCTCTCATTTTTGGGGAAAAAAAAAAAAAAAAATCTCAAATTTCGTTTCATTATAATATTGGTGTACGCGTCGGTATACAAAAATTAGACAGGCATATTTGGCTTATTAGCGAGAAACCTGAGAGCCTGTACAAATCCCTTTCATGGACAAAAACATATAGCCATATTTGTGCCACGCAACTCAAAAGTCTCTATCTAAGTGCATATATATCTAATAAACTTCTGACATTTAGAGGGGGTAAATTAAAATCAGATTTGAAGTGAATTGTGATAGAAATTTTTGAAATGCGTGATTGAAAAAATGTGATACCCATGAAAGATGTGATTGATATTAATTGCTTAATTTTAACTTAGATTAAAATTAGGTCCAAACAGACCCTTATAAATAAACATACAAGCAATAATACTATTACTTATAAGTAACACAAATTATAATTTTTTTTAAAAAAGTTTAAAAATAAAAAATTACTTAAAACTCCTTTTTAAGCATAATCGGAGAATATCTTGACTAGTAAATCAAGAAACTCACACTATCAATACCTTCTTGCGAGTGCTAGTCAACTATTATTCTTGATATAGATTGTTCTCGTGTACTCTTATCTTTTGAATTAATGCAAAGACCCAATTTACTCAGGCTGGGACTGCTTTCGACCCAAGCGGGATTGAACCATAGAGACCTATAGTCTCCAGACTTTTAGTCCTCAAATGGCGTGAGCAAGGAGACTCACACGGCATGCTTAAAAGTAGATCGTTCTCTCCTACTTACACTTTCATCAACTTTTTATTGGCCAAGCTTAACTCCTCATTCCTCAAGGTCTAATTTCAATTCTAATAAAATTTATGATAAAGTAAAAAAAGCATAGTTAGGCATAACGCATAATGCTACGGTATAATTCAGAAGACTATAAGACCACATTTGGTATAGATTAAAATTAAGTTTTTAATTAATTATAATAA